>CADEHL010000508.1:4244047-4402933 GCA_902827135.1 Harpagifer antarcticus
CGGTCATTATGGGGAAAAGAACACCGCAGGCTGATCAGGAGCCCGACGCGAAGGTGCATGCAGTTTGCTTTTCGGCCAAACTGTATACAGTTAAATCGAACGGACTTGTTTGTGCAGATGTGAGCGTCCTTAACACACGGTCAATAAGTGCTTGACAGCGGTCTGTCTGTTCTGGATTAACAACGTGGTCACTCTCTGAATTGACCAATCAGAAATCGAGTATTCAACTAAGCCATGTAATAATGTATTTTGACGCTTCAAATAATTGTTATTAGCTTCTGATCGTAGAGCTAAACCCTGGTGTTTGAGTTGAGTTATAATAAGCCAAGTGTGCAGTTTTGACTTTCACGATCAGCAAGGGGGAACCTCTCTTTGTGAAATCTATTAATCACCACAGGCTATTCCATCACTACGCAACCATTTGCGGAGATGGATGTTGTCTCCTGGGAAAACACACATTTCTACCGGGCTGCTCTGGTTCAACAACTACAAATAGTTGTACATTCTTTATCTGCTGCCATATTCTTAATTTCTGAACCTTGAAATTGCTTTGAGGCTTCGTGTTGAAAGGTTTATGAACCAATCCACATCCTACCCATGAGGAATCACTCGTACTGCCACGGAAAACAAATCTAAATCAGAATAGTGTAGCCTATAGGGAACAACAATTAAAACACAAGGCATTTTTGAGGTTGTTCATAGTTCTCTGAAAGTATATTTTCAAGCTTGAATTTTTCAATATGCTTGCGACCATATTGTTCAATACAGGCAGATGGAATCTAATTGGTGTTAAATGGACTGCAGCTGATAACCAATGATTGAGTGGTTGATTAGCAAATAATTTACCTTGAGTCCCAGCAATATGATAAAACCCACATGGAAATTGAAGCAATGTGTTTAAAAAATACTACATTTATAGCCTTTAAATGTATGCATTTATATTTTAATGGAGTACAACATCTGCCCAGTGTTGCGTTACACATGTATGAATATATGTGTTTTTATGTACTACTTAACAATCTTCTCTCCGGTTGGCTGAATGTATTGAAAAATCCGACTGACTAATTAGTTTGTCTCCAAGAAAATATGAGTCATGAGTAGGGGCTGAAGCGTGACCTAAAGATGGGTGTTTGTAATTTATTTCAGAAACACTTTTGTTATCATTCCATGAGAATGCTCTTAAACATCCTGATAGCAATGAATATATTAAACTGCTTTGACAAATCATCAACAAAATGTCATCTGTGGAAGCACGTAGCCGCTGTCAAAAGCACGAACCAATCATTTAGCCTGCCCGGCTAAAATAACTGGATGGTCTACCGTGCCTGTCAGCCTTCCATCTGTGCACAAACTTATCTCGTGGCCCATCATTGGTCCATGTGCACGTTCGTGTGTGGTTGGAGGAGGGGCTCTGTAAGGAAGAGGGCAGAGATTTTTTACGGTTGTGTACTTTCAAATTCTAGTGCACTCGAGCTGGTTTCTCCAAAATTACATACCCCCCTTTAAGGAACTGATTGGACGTAGAGCCTTGATGCTGGAATGGATGAAATTGTGTTTTTGCTCTCCAAGGTAATTATGAATCCAGTTACATCTTCCTGAAGCATACGTCTGAGTTATTCCATTAATCTATGGAAACACTTGGAAGACTGGAATTGGACTTTTCATATGGCATGTTGAGATTGGCTTTGCAAGGGTTGAGGAGGCTACCAGTGTACTTGAGCAAGATACAGACGTCCATCTTAATAATTATGTTGGATGCACATAGAAACATCTTGAGTTAGCCTGTTGTCTAGGTTGCAAAATTGCACTTACAGTAATCAGTAATGCGAACTGTAGTCCTCTATGCAATCAATCTTTTTCACTATGGCTCACTGGGCTGTGAAATTAACTAGCAATGTCCTTCATTCTTACATGACAAAGAAACAACAAGCACAATTCATAACATGGCACAAGAAAAACAAGAATAAAGTAAGTCTGAATTAATGGAGCCTTTTCGTTGATTATGAGATGTCACTACAACCTTAAAACATAAACAAGCCATTACAATTTACTGAACAAATAATACAATCTGAAAACAGTTGTGGAATCTTGTACTAGATATTGAAGGATACGCCTACCATGTCACTAACTGGAGTGGAACTACCTTGGGATTCATCAGTTGTGTAACTGCCAACTAGCAGACATCCAGCATAGGCTCAAATGTGTTTCCTCATTTAGAAGGAAGCTAATTTCCCACAAGCAGTTAGAACAAGATGGTCCTCCAAAGAGGAACAACATCAGTTCAGTCAGACAAACTCACGTGTTTCTTTATATTTTATTACAAGCAGCATATAGTTTGAGTTTGGCGTCCAAGCTCGGGCCTCATCACTCCACAGATTACAAAGAACATTGAGTGATGATTAGATAACTACAGGTGGATGCTGGGGTGGGTGGGTGGGGCAGGCGAGTAGCAGCAAGCAACATGAACACAGCAGCAGTAGCAATGTAAACGCAGCAGCAGGGCACGAACGCGGCAGCAGCAGCATAGCGAGGCAGAGGCAGGCAGATCTCGTAGCTTAAATAGAGCTGCAGGTTTAGGAGAATGTGTGTGGTTGGTTGTAAGAGGGACGAGGTGCGTCACGTGTTAATGTATCAGTGTGCTCGAGTTGACTGCCTGAACTAGCTCGCAGGCTTCGCCCCATTTGTGCCTCAAAACAACCTACCGTAATTTCCTGACTCTAAGTCGCGGCTTTTTTTTAGCTGTCTGGCTGGTCCTGCGACTTATACTCCGAGCGATTTGATATATTGTATTTGTCTGACTGCGTTCAAACTACGGGCAAGAGATGGCACTGTTTACAATCGTAACAACTGACAACTGCTGTACCACCGAAAAATAAAAAAGGCACGGCCACCGGGAGGATGTGTCATGAAACTTTCAGGATGTTTGGGGATGGATCGACACAGCATAGGCTTCAGTGACGACCGACACCATCGGGATTCAGAAAGGCCGTCTAATCGGAGCTGATTTGGTGGTGAGTCTGACGACAGCCCGGAGCAGGACATGCTGCTTCATCTTCCAACAGAGTTGGCGGAATTGTTTAACAGCGACACAGAAGACTTCAGTGGATAAATGCGACCTATACACCGAAGCGAGTTATATGTTTTTTTTCTCTCAACAACACACTTTTTGATAAGAGCGACTTATACACAGGGGTGATTTATAGTCCGGAAAATACGGTATGTTCAGATCAGGCAACAAATCCCTCCCGTCGCCATATGAACTTAAAGGTCTCCTATCATGCAAAATGCAGTTTATGTCTTTATAAATAAATATGTGTCCCCAGTGTGTCAGGGAACTCACAAAGTGTCAGAAAACAAAGCCCTCTTCTTTTCCTCCGTACCCAAATCTCTAAAAACGGAGGTACAATGGAGCTGATCCAGATTTGCTGCGGTCATGACGTAATATCGGAAATGTGGGCTGGCTTTACGCCCACGGCCCTATCAGAAACATTGCTATCAGAAACAATGCATGATGTTTTGGAAGTTAAATGGTCTGTGTTTACATTAGCAAGCATTGCTAACACTCAGAACTAACCTGTACTGGAGAGAGTATGTGTAAAAAATCAGGATATAAAAGGTACTCCCCCACCTTGTGGTAAACCCACAAGAGAAAAAGCATTTGAGCTCCATACTGTTTCAGAAATAATCCTTGAAGTGGTTTTGAACATGATATGGCGTTTAATCACGGCAGCATTTAGTTGTATCTGCGTAGAATTCTCTCTCTTTTTTTTTTTTTTTAAAGCTGTATACCCCGAATCAGCACTTTAGTAAAAGGACTGAAATAGAGGGGTATGAGGCATGGCTTGAATGGGTGATCTGTTGGTTATCTTGAGCAAAACACTTCATAGACATGTTTTTATATATATTTTATATATCTGAGACCTATGATATATTCCTAAAAATAGCATGATAGGAGACCTTTTAATACAATTTTGCGATAGGATCACACTAGCCATGATGCCAAAGTCATTTATTTAGATCTGAACCACACAGTATCGTTCTTGCATATTGCACAATTTTTACGATATTATCTGGACAAAATGTGTCCACAGACAGACATATAGACAGCGAAGTAATGAATGCGCCTTCTGTGATAGTTACTGCAAGAGTATTGTTTTATGACATGATGACAAACACATACAGACTCATAAGTTGAAACATGATACCAGCTGTTAGGGCTGGTTATAATGTGATAGGGGTGACAGATGAGCGATATGTCATTCTCAAGGGCAGTAACTTATAGCATAGTTTATCATTCAAATTGTAAGATCTGTTTTCTAGAACTTTACTGTATGCACTTTTGAGCCTGATCTATTATATATTTTCCAATGGGGAAAATCAATATTACTTTGAATTATTCTACAAACTGCTATCAATAACCAGTCAATACGTTTATTTTTGGCAAAAAGTGCTTTGATCAACATATTTTGTAGTGTAATGGAAATCACTTTGATCGCCAAGATAAAAGCAAAGTCAAAGCTGTGTTTTACAGCTACAGTAGTCTAAACGCGCCAGACACTCTGTTAGATCTGCAACTTTACAGCAAGAATTGCCAACAGTCAATATTCTGCAGAGATCTTGGCAAGTCGAAATAGATGAAAATAGTGGACTGCTCTGGTAAAATACCCTTTAAGTTTTCAGTGTGTGCGTGTTTGTCTTGCATTTGGTTTGATCTCCTTTTATATATGGCAGGAAAGATGGGACTCTTATCGTTCCCATCATTATTCTCTTCTCCCCTGTCCCCTCCTCTCTGCTCTTTCAGTGTGGATGGTTGATGATAGCTTTGACCTTTTATGTCAGAATATGTGCTTGGTGATGCCTCTCTGAATTATTCCATTGATCCTGAGGATTATGTTCATGCTGATGTTTGCAGATATTTTAACCGTATATTCACAACAATAAGGCATTGACACAGAATTGCTTTTGGTAAAATTCCTTTATTTAAGGAAAATTACAATTCATGTTGGAATACACAGAATAAGCTTGGACCATATTGTATACGGCAGGGTTCCTCATTGCGCGGCTCGCCAAGCTTTGATTGGTGGCTCGCATGGCAGTAGGCTAAACAAAGTCAATAGGAGTGGCTCTCCTATTGACTTTGTCCGATCAATGCGGCTTACATGTACAAAATAGTGAAGACCACTGGTATATGGGATCCATTGAATAACAGCAGTTTTTGCATGTTTCCAATCATATTTATCGATTTGATTGAATAGCATTTTAAGTTTGTAAGCAGCCACGGGGGCGAGAGCTTTAGAGAGCTCTCTCCTGAAAGACTGAGCAGCTCTGATAACCTCAGCTCAGTGAGGCACACCTATATATGTTCATTATAGTTATAAAAAAATAAGAGAATAGATGAAAAACAGGTATAAAATACTATATGACAGTAAAATAAAGTTGTTATTAATAAACAAGAATACAGTTTGAAAGGGGAGTGATAGCGCCAGCTAAAATCTTGTTGACCAATGACCTCAGGGCAACCGCACAGCTCATTTACATATATCACAGCTTAACACAGTTAAGACGACCAGGAAGACAGCAGCGGTAACACAAGGATTCACATAAAAAGGACATCATGAGGAGTACTTTCAACTATAATAATTATGTTATGGTAATCATTAAAATATTATTGGAATACTACAGTAAAAGATAAATCAACGGAGCTTTTCATTAAATTGGGTTAGGGTAATTAGAGTGAGGGCTCAGTAGTACTCAGCTATGATGGTAAAATGGATCAGTACATGTGCTTCATTGAGTTGACTGGTACATTTATCTGAAAAAATGTGTAACTATTAAAAAGACCTGTGTACAACTAAAATGATCCGTCCGATATTGATGCTATTCTGTCAGTAATACAATTGTAAAAGTGTATTTCATATAAAGCAGTAATTGCTGTGTGTCTGGGGATATGGCTCAGTTTTGAAAGCTCCCAGCCCTATAATGCAGGCATGCATAAGGGAGCAAGGCAGGTAGAACAGCGGAAAAATCACAATATAAATGTATTGAACAAAAGGGTTGAATTAGTAAACATTCTTTAATTCGATGTAAGGAAACTGCATGTGTCAATAGGGCATTTTAGGTGTATAATAGATACAGTGGGGCAAACAAGTATTTAGTCAGCCACCAATTGTGCAAGTTCTCCCACTTAAAAAGATGAGAGAGGCCTGTAATTTTCATCCTAGGTATACCTCAACTATCAGAGACAAAATGTGAAAAAAAAATCCAGAAAATCACATTGTCTGATTTTTAAAGAATTTATTTGCAAATTATGGTGGAAAATAAGTATTTGGTCAATAACAAAAGTTCATCTCAATACTTTATTATATACCCTTTGTTGGCAATGACAGAGGTCAAACGTTTTCTGTAAGTCTTCACAATGTTTTCACACACTGTTACTGGTATTTTGGCCCATTCCTCCATGCAGGTCTCCTCTAGAGCAGTGATGTTTTGGGGCTGTCGCTGGGCAACACGGACTTTCAACTCCCTCCAAAGATTTTCTATGGGGTTGAGATCTGGAGACTGGCTAGGCCACTCCAGGATCTTGAAATGCTTCTTACGAAGCCACTCCTTCATTGCCCGGGCGGTGTGTTTGGGATCATTGTCATGCTGAAAGACCCAGCCACGTTTCATCTTTAATGCCCTTGCTGATGGAAGGAGGTTGTCACTCAAAATCTCACGATACATGGCCCCATTTATTCTTTCCTTTACACGGATCAGTCGTCCTGGTCCCTTTGCAGAAAAACAGCCCCAAAGCATGATGTTTCCACCCCCATGTTTCACAGTAGGTATGGTGTTCTTGGATGCAACTCAGGCATTCTTTCTCCTCCAAACAAGTCCAAAAAGTTCTATTTTGGTTTCATCTCTGACCATATGACATTCTCCCAATCCTCTTCTGGATCTAATGCTCTCTAGCAAACTTCAGACGGGACTGGACATGTACTGGCTTAAGCAGGGGGACACGTCTGGCACTGCAGGAATTTGAGTCCCTGGCGGCGTAGTGTGTTACTGATGGTAGCCTTTGTTACTTTGTCCCGGCTCTCTGCAGGTCAGTGACTAGGTCCCCCCGTGTGGTTCTGGGATTTTGCTCACCGTTCTCTTGATCATTTTGACCCCACGAGGTGAGATTTTGCGTGGAGCCCCAGATCGAGGGAGATTATCAGTGATCTTGTATGTCTTCCATTTTTCTAATAATTGCTCCCACAGTTGATTTCTTCACACCAAGCCGCTTACCTATTGCAGATTCAGTCTTCCCAGCCTGGTGCAGGTATACAATTTTGTTTCTGGTGTCCTTTGACAGCTCTTGGTCTTGGCCATAGTGGATTTGGAGTGTGACTGTTTGAGGTTGTGGAACAGGTGTCTTTATACTGATAACGAGTTCAAACAGTTGCCATTAATACAGTTAACAAGTGGAGGACAGAGGAGGCTCTTAAAGAAGAAGTTTACAGGTCTGTGAGAGCCCAGAAATCTTGTTTGTTTGTAGGTGACCACATACTTATTTTACCGAGGAATTTACCATTAATTCATTAAAAAATCCTACAATGTGATTTCCTGGATTATTTCCCCCCCATTCTGTCTCTCATAGTTGAAGTGTACCTAGGATGAAAATTACAGGCCTCTCTCATCTTTTTAAGTTGGGGAACTTTGCACAATGTGGCTGACTAAATACTTTTTTGCCCCACTGTAGATAGATAGATCTTTACTTTGTCATTGTACAGGTACAAAACGAATTTACAATGAACTCAAGGTGCCAACACGCAACAACAAGACAATATGAAAAAACAAGACAATATAAAACAACAAGAAACTATACAAACAAGAAATGGGACTTAAATAGACATGATAGGGAATATGTACATAATAAATAATAAATTAGATTGCACGATTCCCCTTGTATTGCACGGAAGGCTTATATAATTTAAATATTAGCAGCGTTTAGTGCACATATGGCCCTGGGAAAAAAACTTAATTTGAGCCTGTCCTGTCCGGGAAGACATGGTACAGAAGCATCTGCCCTGAGCGCAGCCGTACAAAGTGCTTGTTACCCGGGGTGGTTGTGGATCCTTGGGGATTTTAAGGGCAACGAGAGCTGTACAGTACCTCCAGGGAGGGGGCAACCAATGATCTTCTGGGCCGAGTTGATGACCCTTTGGAGCGCACCCCTCTCTGCGGCTGTGCAGCGGAGGAACCACACGCAGATGCAGTAGGTGAGGATGCTTTCCACGGCGCAGAGATAGAAGGACACAAGCAGGTCCTGTCTGATTTGGTAATTCCTGAGTATTCTCAGGAAGTAGAGTCTCTGCTGTGCCTTTCTTGACGGTTGCCGTGGTGTTGGTCCTCCGCCAGGGGAACACCCAGGAATTTGATCACTGAGACTCTCTCCACACAGCCTCCATCAATGTACAGGGGGCTGCATGTCGGTCTTCTTCCTCCTAAAGTCAATGATCATTTCCTGGGTTTTCAAGCTTGTTCAGCTGCAGGTTGTTTACTTTACACAACGCTAACAGTTGCTCCACCTCTTCCATGTACGCAGTCTCGTCACCCCCTGAGATGCAGCCCACCACGGTGGTATCATCAGCGAACTTTATGATGGAGTTGCTGGTGTGGGCGGGGACGAGATCATAGGTGTAGAGGGCGTATAGTAGGGGCTCAGCACGCAGCCCTGTGTGACCCGTTGCTGAGAATGAGGGACGTGGAGGTGTGTGGGTGCCTATCCTCACTCTCTGGGGGCGATCAGACAGGAAGTCCTTAATCCATAAACACAAGGAATGGATACTCCCAGGACTGATGCTTGGTCACCAGTCTGTCAGGGAGGATGGTATTAAATGCCGAGCTGAAGTCCACGAAAAGCATCCGTCGTAGCCTCCGCCTACTCTCCAGGTGAGACAGGGTAGAGTGGAGAGCTGTGGCGATGGCGTCCTCCGTGGACCTGTTGGCCCTGTAGGCGAACTGGTGGGGGTCCAGACCGGGAAGGAGAGATGAGACGATGTGGGGACGGACACCTTCTCAAAAACTTTAGCGGGGGTGGAGGTGAGTGCCACTGGACGGTAGTCATTGAGGCAGCGATCTTGTTCTTTTTCGGCACCGGGATGGTTGTGGATGTTTTCAGGCAGGATGGGACGATGGCCTGGGACAGGGACTGATTGAAGATCTTGGTGAAGATCCCCGCCAGCTGGTCGGCGCAGTCTCGCAAGCACCCGTCCCAAGACTCCGTCCGGCCCCGCTGCTTTCCTCTGGTTCACTGCCTTCAGTGTGCGTCTTCACCTCGTGCTCCGTGAGGATGAGGCTGCTGAGGGCAGGTGGGTGTAATGGTGTGGCTGCTTCCGATAGCCCCGTCTCGTAGCGGGCGTAGAAGGAGTTCAGCTCCTCCGCCAGCTGAGGGTCACCCCTGTCGGCCGAGGGGTGGCTGGTTTGTAGTTGGTCATCTGCTGGACCCCCTGCCACACCCGCCTTGGAGTCGTTGCCCCGAAAGCAGTCCTCAATCTTCCCCTTGTAGTCCATCTTGGCCCGCTTGATCCCCCGCTTCAGGTCGGCTCTGCAGTGCTGTACAGCTCCCTCTCACCAGTCCTGAAGGCGATTGTCCCCTCCTCCTGACCAGGCACTGCACCTCTCCCGTCATCCACGGCTTCTTGTTGGGATGAACCCGGATGCGCTTATCCACAATGACGGAGTCTGAACAGTGCATGATGTATCCCAGGACCGCTGATGTGTACTGTTCCAGGTCCTCATGTTTGAAAACCCCCCAGTTGATTTCTCAAAAACATCTTGCAGCTGTGGAGTGGTGTCTAAATGCCAGGTTTGAATTGTCTTTATAGTGGTGGAAACACTTTTCCTGATCGGGGAGTAGGCCGGAATTAGGAGAAGGGAACACATGATCTGACTGGCCTAGGTGCGCTAGCGCTTTAGCTCTGTAGCCCCCCTTAATATTAGTGTAGACCTTGTCCAGTGTGTATCCCCCCCTCGTGGCACATTTAACATGCTGGTAGAGTCTGGGAAGCACTACCTTTAAGTTGGCATGGTTAAAGTCCCCTGCAATGATGTGGACAGCCTCAGGATACATGCTTTGTTGACTGCTAATAGTATCATGTAGCTGACTTAGCGCCGCGCTAGCATTGGCATATGGTGAATATATACTGCAGTTATCAATACAAAATTGAACTTCCCTCGGAAGGTATCTAGATCGGCATTTAAACTGTCATAATTCTAGGGTTCGGGGAACAGTGGTTACTCACAGTGATTGTGTTTGTGCCCCAAGAATCCTTAGTGTATATAATGAGGCCACCACCTCGCGTTTTCCCCGACAATTCTCGGGTCCTTTCTAGTCTATGGGAAGGTTGCGGGCCAGCTAGCTCGATAGCTAAGTCCGGGATGGATGGATGGAGCCAGGTTTCTGTGGCTATTAGCACGCAGCTGTCCTTCACAGTCCTGTTTGGTTGCAACTGTAGTCTCAGTTCGTCCATCTTGTTAGCGAGAGATCTTGCATTTGTTAGAAAGATACTTGGCAACGGTGGTTTGTCCGGGCGGTTCCTTGCCTCTCCAGCAGGCCGGCTCTGCATCAGCATAATATGCTTTGGCAGGCACACAGTAGTTAAATAATACATATTGTTTGTCAGTGTGTAGTACAAAATAATGATGTCAACATTCTTTCATTCATCTCTAATAGAGCCGAACAGAGTTTTAAACGGATTGGGTAGGTAGATAACAAAAATACTTATGGGTGCCATCATGTAAACCTGAAGTAACTATTTAATTCACTCGGAGTTCCAATCATTGAGATCATAAAGTATTTGTGTAATATCTCATTGCTTTCATAAAAACATTTATTGTAAGCACAATGTGGAATCCCCATGGCCCCCGTAGTTATTTTATTGAGGAGGTACAAGTCAGCCCTTCCAGCGATGCTATAGAAACCCACAGAAATAGATTTGGTGACACTGTCACACAAGCATTAATGAGAGCTGACAGTTTGTCAGTGTGCACAGTAGCCCACTTGCTGAACCAGCCCCTGCTGACATTGTGACCTGTCAGAACAAGCTTCATTAAACTCTCGAGTCCAGTAACTAGAAAATCATTTGAATGCGATTGTGTTGGTGACTGGCACTGTATCTTCAGAGCAATGAGGTCTTAACCTACCGGAGCTGTTTGTGTTACATCTAACATTTTCTCCCTGTGTTCATGCAAGTTTAATTTTCCCCCCATACGTTGTACCAAAGAGTGCTCTAAACCTAAAGTGGGTCATTTCTGATGCTAGGGCTTCTCAGTCAAAACGACAGACAGATTTTGTTTACGCCATGGAGCAGCGTGTGCTCATCAGAGTTTGTTTACCTTAATGAGAATAAGTCTGCATTCACTTGATAGCAGTAAAAACAGATCTGCACTGACGTTGCCGCTGTGTTTACATTACATTGCATTTGGCTGACGCTTTTATCCAAGCGACTTACAATAAGTACAATCGACCAGGAAGACACAACCTTGAAGAAAACATAATCATACAAGTACATCAGGTTTCATAGAGCCAAACATTTCAAGTGCTACTCAACTGGCTATAGATAAGCCAATCCTTTATTAGTATATAAGTGATCTGTTAGCAGTTCATTGTTAGTAATTCTATCGCTCGAAGTGGAGTCGAAAGAGATGAGTTTTCAGTCTGCGCCGGAAGGTGTGTAAGCTATCTGCTGTCCTGATGCCAATGGGGAGCTCATTCCACCATTTTGGAGCCAGATAGCAAAAATCAGTGTTTTGATGATGGGAACTTGGGGTCCCCCTCGCAGCGAGGGTTGCAGCGAGTCGTTTGGCTGATGCAGAGCATAGTGCACGCGCTGGGGTGTACAGTTTAACCATGTCCTGGATGTAAGAAGGGCCAGATCCATTTTGCAGCATGGTACGCAAGTACCATTGTCTTGAAGTGGATTCTAGCAGTTACTGGAAGCCAGTGAAGGGAGCGGAAGGAGCGGAGTGGTGTGGGAAACATTTAGGAAGGTTGAAGACCAGACGAGCCGCTGCATTCTGGATGAGCTGCAGAGGTCGGATGGCACATGCGGGTAGACCAGCCAGGAGGGAGTTGCAGTAGTCTAGGCGTGAGGTGACGAGAGCCTGGACAGAACCTGCGTGGCTTTCTGGGTCAGCTGGGGACGTATCTTCCTGATGTTGTAAAGCGTTGTATCGTGCAGCAACGGGTTGTAGCAGTGATGTTTGCAGTGAAGGACAGGTATTTTTTCGTGGATGCTTCCTACGCCCATGAGTCCAGCCCAACACTTGCAACCATTAGCATGTAGCAAATGGGCCTAGACTAGCCATTTGCATTTATTTATCATCCACCAAGAGTTATATGAAAAATAAAAATAAGATGTTGCCCAACATACTGGTGTTATCCTTTTATTTAGGACCAGAACTAATTGTAACAATAAATCAATCTCGAAAACCCTTGGCCTTGGTCTGACCACCATTTAGCCTCTAGAGCCAACAGATGATATATTGTGGTTTTCGGTGTAGCTATCTGGACAAATGGTTTCTGGGTAAATACACCCTCTCCCATGTGCTGTGCCGATTTTTTACAGTTGAATTAGCTAATTGAAATGCAGATGGAGTTGAAATTGGAAAAACTACATCTGCAATCTGATTTTTCACAAGAAGCCAATTTGTGGCCTAGCTAATAAAAAAACGAATTGCCATCGGACAATGCAGAATAGCATTTTGGCCAATCTTTGGTCCCTCTCCGGGTTCGTACGGTCATTGAAAACCTGGAAAGTCATGAAAGTTTAAAATGCAAATTCCAGGCCCTGGAAAAGTTATAGAAAAACAATAATTTCCCAAAGTCTGGAAAAGTCATGGAAATGTACTAAAGTTGCTATCCATCCATCCATCTTCACCCACTTATCCGTGGTCGGGTGCGGGGGTAGGGTAGCAGTTCCAGCAGAAAGCCCAACTTTCTTTTCCCTGGCCACATCAAACCAGCTCTGACTGGGGGATCCCAAGGCCAGCGAAGAGATATAATCCCTCCACCTGGTCCCTAGGTCTATACCCCTTGGTCTCTTCCCAGCTGGACGTGCCTGGAACACCTCCCTAGGGAGGCGCCCAGGTGGCATCCTTACTAGGTGCCCGAACCACCTCAACTGGCTCCTTTCGACGCGAAGGAGGGAGCGGTTTCAGCTCCGAGTCTCTCCCGTATGACTGAACTTCTCACCTTATCCCTAAGGGAGACACCAGCCCACCCTGCGGAGAGAACCCATCTCGGCCCGCTTGATCCGCAATCTCGTTCTTTCGGTCCATGAACCACTCCTTCATGACCATAGGTGAGGGTGTAGGAATGAAAATGGCCCGGAGAACAGAGAGCTTTGCCTTCTGGCTCAGCTCCCTTTTTGTCACAACGGTGGGCGGTAAAGCGACCTGCAGTACCGCTCCCGCTGCTCCGATTCTCCGGCCCATCTCACGCTCCATTGTTCCCTCACTCGAGAACAAGACCCCCGAGATACTTGAACTCCTTCACTTGGGGTAAGGACTCATTCCCTACTTGGAGTGGACAGTCCATCGTTTTCCTGCTGAGAACCATGGCCTCAGATTTGGAGGTGCTGATCCTCATCCCAGCCGCTTCACACTCGGTTGCGAATCGATCCAGTGAGTGCTGAAGGTCGCAGACCGATGAAGCCATTAGAACCACATCATCTGCAAAAAGCAGTGGTGCAATCCTTAGTCCACCGAACTGCAGACCCCCTCCCCCAAGACTACCACCTCGAAATCCAATCCATGTATATTACAAACAGGATTGGCGACAAAGCGCAGCCATGGCGGAGGCCAACCCTCACCGGAAATGGGTCCAATTTACTGCAGAGGACCCGGACACAGCTCTCGCTTTGGGATTACAGAGATTGGACGGCCCTGAGTAGAGCCCCCTCACCCCATACTCCCGCAACACCTCCCACAGTAACTCCCTGGGAACTCGGTCATACGTCTTCTCCAATTCTCCAAAACACATGTAGACCGGATAAGCGTACTCCCAGGCCCCCTCCAGGATCCTTGCGAGAGTAAAAAGCTGATCCGTCGTTCCACCACCAGGACGGAATCCGCATTGTTCCTCCTCAATCTGAGGTTCGACAATCGGCCCTGACCCTCCTTTCGAGTACCTTAGAGTAAACTTTCCCGGGGAGGCTGAGTAGTGTGATTGGCACACACCCTCTGATCCCCCTTTTTGAAAAGGGGAACCACCACCCCGGTCTGCCACTCCTTCGGTACTGTTTCCGACTTCCACGCAACGTTGATGAGACGTGTCAACCATGACAGTCCCTCAACAACCAGAGCCTTCAGCATTTCTGGGCGGATCTCATCCACCCCCCGGGGCTTTGCCACACAGTGTTTGACGACCTCAGTGACCTCCCCCCAGGAGATTGGTGTTGATCCCCCGTCATACTCCAGCTCTGCCTCTAACATAGAGGGTGGAGTTGCCTCAGCCACGGCTGAGGCTGCTGCCCTTCGGGCCTGTCGGGTACCTTGCAACTGCCTCGGGAGTCCCCCGGGATAACAAATCCCTGAAGGCCTCCTTCTTTAGTCGGACGGCTTCCCTGACACCGGTGTCCACCAGGAGGTTCGAGGGTTACCGCTCCTTGAGGCACCTAAGACCTTGAGACCACAGCTCCCCGCCGCGGCTTCGGCAAAAGAGGCTTTGAACACCGACCACTCTGGTTCAATGTCCCCAACCTCCACAGGAATGCCAGAAAAGCTCCGCCGGAGGTGTGAGTTGAAGGCTTCCTGAACTTGGGCCTCCTCCAGACGTTCCCAGTTCACCCGAACTACACGTTTGGGCTTACCAGGTCTATCCAGAGGCTTCCCCCGCCACTCGACCCAACTCACCACCAGGTGGTGATCAGTTGACAACTCCGCCCCTCTCTTTACCCGAGTGTCCAAAACATACGGCCTCAGGTCCGATGATACGATAACGAAATCGATCATGGACCTTCTGCCTAGGGTGCTCTGGTACCACGTACACTTATGAGCATCCTTATGTTCGAACATGGTGTTTGTTATGGCCAATCCATGACTAGCACAGAAGTCCAGTAACAAACCACCACTCCGGTTCAGATCAGGGGGGCCGTTCCTCCCAATCACGCCCCCTCCAAGTGTCTCCATCATTGCCCACATGTGCGTTGAAGTCTCCCAGCAAGATTAAAGAGTCCCCTTCAGGAGCCCCATACAGGACTCTTTCCAGGGTCTCCAAGAAGGCCGTATACTCCGAACTGCTATTTGGTGCATAAGCACACACAACAGTCAGAGTTTTCCCCCCCATAACCCGCAGGCGTAGGGAGGCGACCCTCTCGTCCACTGGGGTAAACTCCAACAACGAAGCACCCAACCGGGGACTTGTGAGTTAAAGTAGAAGTACTCAGATAAGTAGAAGTACTCAGATCTTGTACTCGAGTAGAAGTACTCAGATCTTGTACTTTAGTAGAAGTACTCAGATCTTGTACTTTAGTAGAAGTACTCAGATATTGTACTTTAGTAGAAGTGGAAGTAATCAGATCTTGTACTTAATAAAAGTATAGTACGCAGATGTTGTACTTGAGTAAAAGTAGAAGTACTCAGATGTTGTACTTGACTAAAAGTAGAAGTACTCAGATCTTGTACTTGAGTAAAAGTAGAAGTACTCAGATCTTGTACTTGAGTAAAAGTAGAAGTGCTCAGATCTTGTACTTGAGTTAAAGTAGAAGTACTCAGGTCTTGTACTTGAGTAAAAGTAGAAGTACTCAGATCTTGTACTTGAGTAAAAGTAGAAGTACTCAGATCTTGTACTTGAGTAAAAGTAGAAGTACTCTGATCTTGTAGTAAAGTAGAAGTACTCAGATCTTGTACTTGAGTAAAAGTAGAAGTACCAGAGTGTAGGAATACTCTGTTACAGTAAAAGTCCTGCATTCAAAATGTTACTCAAGTAAAAGTACAAAAGTATTATCATCACAATCTAGTGAAAGTAGCGACAGTAAAAGTAGTCGTTGTGCAGATTGGTCCATTTCAGAATAATATATATGATATGTTTTATAATGATTGATCATTAAAGTCTTCTCAAAGCCGGTAAAGGTGCAGCTAGTTTGAATGACGTTGTATACGGCAGGTGGAACTAAAGTCTGATTTAACACTTGATAGATTTCACATCATTCATCCACATCTGTAGAGTAACTAAAGGTATTAAATACATGTAGTGGAGTAGAAGTACAACCATGTACCTCTGAACTGTAGAGGAGTAGAAGTACACCATGTACCTCTGAAGTGTAGAGGAGTAGAAGTACAAAGTAGCAAAACTTATATAAAGTACAAGTATCTCAAAATTGTACCCATGTATAGTACTTGTTGAGTCTATGAACTTAGTTACTTTACACCACTGGCTATACAGATAGAAAGACTAAGCCTTGCACAGAGGCATGACAATACATTTTCAAAATGCTCAACAGTGCTGCCAAAATTATAAACTGACTGCTACACAATTAAAATAAATGCTTTTATATATTTCTGTTAGATGTGACTCTTTGGCGTTTCTGTTATTATTACCTGCTGCTTTAGTTGTTCTGACTGCTAACATCCTGTTATTCCTCATTTTAAAAGCCGATATCCCGTGGGATCAGGGGTCGGGTCCTTGTCACCTTTTTCATACCTGATGATTTTGCCTCCCTGACTACAGTTGCTTAGCGTGTAGAAGCTAGTAAGCCTACTATTTGATTTGTTTTAGATAGGCACTACATGTTTCATATGCAGACCTTATTTTCCTGTTCCATGTTCAAATAAACCATTTTCAGTGGTAATTTTTTTGGTCATGGAAAATGAGGTAAAGGTCATTGAAAATCATTGGTGAAAAGGTGTATGAACCCTGTCCTCTACAGGAATTTTTACCTGCCACTAAAACCTACTGAGAAGTCATTTGTCAATTAATCACAGACTACAAACTGAAAACAAAAAACGTTTTCATCCCAAAATCATGTCTCTTCTTCAGGTCCTGCATTCATATGCAAAGTCTGTTAGGGTCTGTTAGAGATTACATTGAATTTAACATTGGCAGATGTTTGTGATAAAGCTGAGTATGAAAGCGTTATTCATCTCTGTGTGTGTGTGTGTGTGTGTGTGTGTGTGTGTGTGTGTGTCTGTGTGTCTGTCTGTCTGTCTGTCTGTCTGTCTGTCTGTCTGTCTAAAAGAGAGACAGTAAATGACTAACAATGCAATTGGATACACAATTCAGAGCAAGTAGCACAAAGAATAAAATTAGTACTGATGGAAAAGTAATCTTAATGCAGCTAAAACTAAGTACATCAGTGTTAGTGTTGACATGCAGCATGCCTATCTAGAGTTGTTATTTGGCATTGCCAGCCAATCTCCAACAAACCTTCCCACACTTGTTGACTTCCCAATTAGCTTCACCCCTCAGCGAAGGTCACATAATTCAAACTCGAAGGGCATGACAGCAGAGTTTTGTGGAAGGTAGAAAATCTGATCGTCCTTGACATTGAGTTGAATTCTACAACCCACAAGCTTATTGGATAAATGGCATTCTTTACAGGTCCAAGAAAAAATAGCTGACAAATAGTAAGTGCTCCTTTAAAACACTACTATGCATCACATTCAGGACGTTTCACTAAATTCCCTTCTTGGAGCTTTCCAGGAACCAACAGGTTGCCATTGTTGGCCACTGAGCGATGACCAGTATATTTTTAGTTTTCTATCCATTCTATATTCAATGGTTAACCACTGGGAGTCAACACATACAACCACAGGGTTGTTTCTGTTGGCCTCTGAGTGCTACAATGTGTAACCACAGTCTTGCATTTCCTACCAATGGAAGCCATACAGTAAACAACCAGTACAGTGGGAGTCATTCAGTATCTTGCCTATTTCTTCAGCTACAACTTTCCCTGCATGCCAGCAGCAGGTTTACTAATTGTATCCATTCAATTCCTTTAATGTCTTATTTTGTGTCACTATGCTCCCATTTAAAGGGAACCTATCATGCAAAATGCACCTTTGTACGTCTTTTATACATGAATATGTGTCCCCGGTGTTCCAGGGAACTCACCAAGCGTTAGAAAACACAACCCTCTCTATTTTCCTCCATACCCAAATCTCTAAAAAGGAGCTGCAACGGATCTGATAAAGACTGATCCAGATTTGAACACTTTACTGACGTCAGTAAAGTGGCGCTACGGCTATTGGTCAATTCTCCACCTATCGGGGAATGAGAGGTTGGGCCACGGCCGGCCATTGCTGCTCTAAAGCGCTGGAGACGCTGTAGTACATGTGCCAGGCCTGTAAGTGGCGCTGTAGTCTGTCACAAAGAAGGTTGCCCTTCTGTTTATTCTCCGCTGTGGCTCTTTTCCTCCCTCCCCGAGGCAAGCTTTGCGCCTCCTGCTTTAAAACAAATGGATAATGACTATATATAACAGGGTTGCCACACACGCTTTCACTCTCAATCTCATGCTCTCACGCTGCCCAAACTATTCTCACGCCAAAACAAGAATACCGAAGACTAGAAACGGTTTTGAAAACTTTGTCACGTAGTGATCGTCTTTTTCAATAGAACATCTTTGATAATGTCTTCTGGCCAATCAGAATCAAGATAACGGGGTGGTGTTGTTGCAGGAAGTCCTTTTGCGGTAGTACATCTCTATATACACCGATACAACATTACGTGTTGATAGAAATCGACACGTAATGAAATAAGAGCCCACGGTTTGATGATTGATAGGTGTGTGGGCTGTCTTTCATTTTGACACACAGAACAATGGGGGCTATCCACCCTTATCCACAATGTAAAGTCATTCACACAGCCTCTTCCCTCTTCTCTCTGTTGCGGCTTTCACACCAGCGCTTTTCCCTTTCTAGCTCCGAGCGGGAGCTTTTCTGGTTCAGCTCCGGTTTCCCTTTTCTGCTCCCGCTCTGTTCACCCCGCCCAGAGCTGCCGCTGCTGCGTCATGACGTCACCGTTTACGTGCCTCCTTCATAAAATCCAAACCGCGCGGAATTCCCTCACATCGACAACAACAACAATGGCCGATTGTATTGAAGCGCTGTTCGCTTTGGTTATCCTCTTACGAAACGAAATGGAAGGCATCGGGCGACTTTACAAGGGACGACTTTACTTGGAACTTTACAAACATCACATGCGAAATGCAAGACTTCTTTGTGGTCTTCAGCATCTACTTCAACCCGCCTCGACGTACAGTAAGAGAGACGTAAGCGACGCCGCCTCTTAGCTCCGAAGCTCTTGCCTCTAGACCGACAATTTTTTGGAGCTGGAAGTGAACCGGATTCCGGAGCTAAGAGGCGGCGCCTCTGCGGTGTGAACAGGAAAAAACCGGTACTTTTCAGGCTCCAGCTCCGAGCCGGAGCTGAAAACGCGTTGGTGTGAAAGGGGCATGTGAGGAGCAGCAGGTTCAGCTTTCAGAACAAAGTAACAAAAAACTAAAATGGCATTCATTTTTTAAATATGTCGTGTAGTAATAGATTTATTTATTTTTCTTCTCAAGAGAGTACCAGAATGTATGTTTATGTTAGTATTTCAAAAAATCTCCTGGGGTTTTCAGCATGTCAACTCTTTCACTTGTGGGGAAATTGCAGGATTGGCTCCAGGTCGCCCTTTTTATTTACTACAAGAACAATGTGCCTTTTTATTTCATACAGTTCAATTTGGATTGAGACAGGGAAATCATCTAAACCTCACGCGTGGCGTTTCACTGTCAAGGGGAGCGTGTGTGTAATTACATTGCAAATACTAACTTGAGCCCCACCACTGTATGGGATAGCCCTACCATAGATTACCCAACACGAATACTCCGGAGCCGCCACTGCCGACCCGTCTTGCGCATGCGCAGATCTAAGATCCAGTAGAAATGATAAAAAGTAAAAGTCTGCTTATTGTTCTACTAGGCCTAAATAGAGTCAAAGAGTATATGAGTGAGATTGTGTTAATTAATATATTTGGCAGTTTGGAGTAAGTCTGTAGATTTGTTTGTGTGTTTGTGATTTCATGTATAGGCCTCTCACGATAATTAATTTTGTTGGATACATTTTCCCGGAAATTATTGCGATAAACGATAATATTGTCGGCACCGTTGTATGACCATTTTAGACCACTGACACAATGATAATATATAATAATAATTCAAGTACATCCTTTCAAACTGCTAGTCACATCTTCATGTAAATGCCAATTTATCGAGTTCATTTTTATTTATCGTACGATAAGTCAATTAATTGCTTATCGCGGCAGGCACACAATAAAACAGTGGAAACAAACAGGTGTTTGACTTTCATTAGTGAATGAAACTTTGTGCCCTTTTCTGTGTCCAATATTGTGTATTTGTATATATTGTATATATATCCTATGTATGGTAACGTCCCGCTGCTGACACGATAGCAGTCATTTCGTGCGCATATGTGTAATTAAACCCATGATATCAAAATCTCACTCCAGACAGGTACCCAAAGTTGGCAACCCTGATATAATCATATGTAAGGGATAATGTGCAGCGACGCAGTCATTATGCGGAAAAGAACACCGACAGGCTGATCAGGAGCCCGACGCAAAGCGGAGGGATCTAGATCGGCATGAAGGCACATTATGCAATGTGCACATTATCCCGCTTATTACATGGCCACATTCTCGACAACGTAACGGCATGACTCCCAATATTAATTGAAATGGTTTTATGGATTTAGAAAAGGATTTTATTGATTTAAAAAATAGTTGTATATTGATTTAAATTGACATGCATCCGCTAAGAAAAATAGTCCGTTGTTACTGTTTGAACTAATGTAGCAACGGCAGGAACTGCTTCGATAGTGTTTTTGAGGAGCTTTTTGCTTACAGATTTGAAAACATCGTTGCTTGCTTTAAAAGTAGCACAATTCATTATGTCAAACCTTGGAAAGTATCTAGATATCCCTGCCCTAATGCCAAAAGTAACTGGCAACTGAATATGTGTTGCCGTTTGATGTCTATGTCTGGACCGCTGCGTAAAAAGGAGGGTTTCTGCCCCATTACTTCTCTTCTTACTTCTATAAGAATAAAACACGGTGGACGGAAATCTCTTTTTCTCCCCCTCTTCTCCCCGCTGCAGCCTAGCAGCTGATCTCAGAGCACGCTCCCTTTTCCTGCAGGGGGGCGTGGTCAGCTGCAGCTCACAGAATCAGCCCCCTGCAAAAACAGCGCTGGAAAGAGCGAAATGAAAAAAACTAACTATAAACTATATTTATATACTTTATATAGGTATGGCCCTACAATATGTTGTTCAAATATAGCATGATAGGTGTCCTTTAATTTAACCATTCTCAGTAAGATTGGGTGTAAAGCAGCGACGTGCAGGCAGGGGAGGCTGAGCCTCACCTGTCATACTCCAATGTAATGGGAAAACAACTAAAGAAAAACTAAATAGTAATAATAATAAAATGTCTCCACTGAGCTGTGTTGTAAATGTGATTTATGTATGATTCCAATCGCTTTTTATAGTCAAAATCAGCAAATTTGCCGAGCTCCGCTACAACTACGGGTAGCGATGAGAAGTGAGGCAGGGACGAGCTCTGCCTCTCGTAAACCCACAGTAACTGGCTGAAGCGCGGGCACTAATTTAACGCGGGCACTTATTTGTGAGCGCGCTCAAGCTAGTTACTGTGGGGTAAGGCACAGATGAGATCTGCCTCACCTCAGATGCAGTGTTGAAAGTGTGCCGGTCCTACCCGGTCCTTAGTACCGGTAAGAGATTTCCAGGAGGTCCGGAGGACCAGGAAGAATTGACAGCTCCACCCGTGGAATTTATACTACGAAGGGAAGATATTTTGGTTTGGATTACTGGTCTGGGGGAAGCTCGCGAGTGTGTGTGTGTGTGTGTATACGTGTGTGTGTGTTTGTGTATTTTTGCGTTTGTGCGTATTCTGTTTGTTTCCCGGGGAAAACACTAACGAGAAACACCGGCTGTGACCTCAAGTTACTCCGTTCTCCGCTTGTAATTATGCCGTTACAAGCTTCTAAGTTGTATTTATCATCTGAATTTGCTGAAACAAGTTTCATATTCTGAAAGCCAAGACTTTGTTTATTTAAAATCAAACAAAACACCCGAACCCCGGAAAAATATTTTTTTACGCAAATTCACGTTTATTTTGAAATGAGCCGTTGCGACTTCCGACTAATTTCGATAGAGCGGGTCACATATTTGCTTTTTCCCACTTGATCAGAACAGCGGGAGGAGAAAATAATGGAGAGACTGAATGACAGCGAGAAAATTAGGCTACGTGGTAATTAAAGCAAAAGTGCAAACGACGATTCTTCAGATGTTTAAGAGAAAGGAGAGAGATGAAGAAAGAATGTGCTTAAAATTAGAAAAACAATGCCCACAGATGACACAGGTGATGCTGCTTATTTAGCCCAGAGAATGGACATTAGGCCATGATGAATATAATAAGTTAGCTAACTAGCAAACTGTATATCTCTATATGGGGTGCCCAACCAGTCGATCCCCAGTCGATCGCGAGATGTCTAAATGTAGAACAACAATATTCTGTTTTATCGTTAATGTCCTACAACAGGGGTGGCCAAACTTTTTGGCTCAGGGCCACAATGATGTGACAGCCGGGCCGGGGGGCATTGTTTGGTTCCGTCTTGATTGATGTCGAGCTGAGGGTTGTTTTAATCTCATTCTTCCGCGCGACGTCCACGCGCAGCTGCGACGTCCACGCGCAGCTGCGACGACCAGGGAGGAAGGGACCTTTCGCGGCGCGCGGCGTGTGGACAGTTGGGGATAACATAAATAAAAATTGGATTGCTGGATTTTAGACTTTAAGGCTTTTTAAGATCAGCACGGGAACCCTGGCTCATTTATACCAATATTGGACGGGCCGCATTAAACAGATCAACGGGCCGCATGTGGCCCGCAGGCCGTAGTTTGGCCACCTCCAGGCCCGGTTCTACGGGGGTGCATAAGGGTGCATTGCACCCCCAGTTGAATGTTATGCACCCTCACTTGAAAAAGAGAAGGGAGTGAAAAATATTACTTATAAAACGGACAAGTCAAATCAAGCAATCTGATTGGTTCTTAGCCGTGATATACTGAGCGTATACCACGGGTAGAATTGTAAGTTACTTTTCACAACAAGTCAGTATCCCTCCGCATCTGAGAAAAACAGTATACCGTTGGGCTGAAAAGCAAACTGCCTGCAGTTTGCTTTTCAAACTGGAACAAGAAAGCAGCGGAGAAGTAACGGGGCAGAAACCCTCCTTTTTACGCAGCGGTCCAGACATAGACATCAAACGGCAAAACATATTCTGTGTGCAGTTCCTTTGGCATTAGGGCAGGGATATCTAGATACTTTCCAAGGTTTGACATAATGAATTGTGCTACTTTTAAAGCAAGCAACGATGTTTTCAAATCTGTAATCAAAGAGGTCCGCAAAACACTATCGACCAATCAGATTGCTTGATTTGACTTGTCAGTTATATAAATATTAGGGCTGTCAAGTTAACGCGTTAACGCAAAAAAAAATGAACGCCACTAATTATTTTAACGCGATTAACGCATGTGCATTTTTTTGCCCTCGGCCGCCCCGTAGTTTCAGAGCGCATCGAGTTTAAAATTCCATCTACAAGCTGATAATGACAGCCCCGCTCCTGCCGTCCGCTTGTGGCAGACCACACTTCCACGCTCACCGGCAGGAACCGACTGGCCACCGGGAGGACCGGGAGGGTGTGTGTATGTGTGGCCCGAGCGAGCGAGAGAGAGACCTTACGTGCATTGTTGTTGTTAGCATCTGGTGCTAGCTAGCTGCGCTAACGGATATAAGGGAGGAGCGACATTTCGCCACAACTGCAGTTGTGCTGAGTTGCACATAGCTCCAACGATCCATCACACACACGCACACACACACACACACACACACACACACACACACACACACACACACACACACACACACACACACAGTATTGTATTATTGTATGAGAGGTTCAATTGAGGCGAATATTTGTAATGTTCAGAGGTTGTTGTGTTTAATATTCATGAGAATATTTGTCATTGTTCAAATGATAATAAACATTTGCATAAAGCATATGTGTCCACTCATATGTTGATAAGAGTATTAAAAACTTGAAAAATATTCCTCTAAGGTACATTTAGAACAGATAAAAAATGAGCGATTAATTTGCGATTAATCGCGATTAACTATGGACAATCATGCGATTAATCGCGATTAAATATTTTAATCGACTGACAGCCCTAATAAATATATTTACATTTCTTCCGTTACGAAACAAACTTACAAAGCATAAGATGGAAACATTTAAGATTAACTTCCACCTCCGGGGGGGTCTTACTATGGAGGAGTGGATTGAGGAGTGCCTCTCTCCAGAAAAAAAAGCACCTTCACGACGACATGCAGAGCTACGTGAAGAGCAGGTAGACCAACTGGGAAAGTACCACCATTCAAAAGCTTTCTGGTGCGGGTCTTGAAACAAAGCAGAGAAATTATGACCGTTAGTGGCCACAGGTGCGAAAGCTCTCTCCAGAGCTACTGGAAGTCGAATCTCGGGGACCGGAGAAAGTGGAGCAATATTCTCGCCACGCCAAGCAACAGCCTAGAACAACCTCAACCTATACAAGTAACCACGTAAGCCATTCTACTGATGCTGGACAGGTTTTCAGCTGCACAATAAACGGCAACATACAAATGAATGTAAATAAATAGCCAATAATGGATCAACGCTCTCTGTCTAATATGTTCGCTAGCTGTTAGTGTTGTTGCATAGCAACCACCTCGCAACTAGGCAACGGAGGGACTATTTTATTTTGAACATCATTATTTACTAATAAAAACTATTTAAATTAGAGTGTGTATTTTTCTTTCACATTGCCACACTTGGTAACCGTTTTATAAAAGCAATAGCTCACTTCAGGCCGTGATATATGCTAAGGGTGGCTTCGCGTCGGGCTGAACCACGCCCCTTAGCTGTGATATAATGAGCATATACCACGGCCTGTCGTGAGCTATTGCTTAAATATACAATAACAATAATAATAATAGTAGTAGTAATATGAAGAAGAAGAATATAGTTTAAAATAAACTGTAATTGTGGTCAACTATTGTGGTCAAATAACTATAGTTAATAACCCCCCCCGTCAACGATCGCCGCCGTCTTGGTTCAAAAAAGGTTGGGCACCCCTGCTCTATATAGTCAATGGCTATCTTACACAACATGTACACAGCATACTATTTTAACATTAAATATTTTTGCTTTGATATCTTCTATTTTAATCTGCACATTGTGGCATACATTTTGAGACATTTTATTTTATTAGTATTTTAATTTATGTAACCAATATTCTGAAAATTCAAAGAAAGACAGAGACTTGTACATTTTTGACTTTCTGCTGAATTTAGTTATACATTTTTATTCTAATTTATAACAGTTGAGGCCCAGAGGGAGGAAGAGGAGACTCAGCCAGAAGAAGTGGCAGCAGGTCCCTCAGAAGCCACCACAGGTGATGCTAGCCCTACTGCATACCCTTCTATATGGAAAGAAGAACAATATGAACAGTTCAAACAGAAAAATGAATGGATGTATGTATGCTCACAATGGAAGGCTAGGCTGTACCCCATGCCATGATGGGAAGGATCTGGGTGTCATGGCATCCCGTGGTGTTAATATTGCTATTCAGTGGGCTGATGGAAAGATAATCCCAGCTGGTCAATCAAGGGATGTCCAGCTTTCATCACTGCACAAACAAATCTGAAGAACTCTGCAGCACATAATGAAGCAGTCAAGATTCTTCAGACAGCAAATAAAGATATTCTTCTGAACATGAACGCGAGTAGTCAGGAGTCTGTGTTTGAGTCTACTGCCAAGGTATTCATGACAGCCTATTATGTGGCCAAGAACAACAAGCCTTTCACAGACTTTGAGAGTCTGATTGACCTGCAGCATGCAAATTCTGCTGATTTAGGGCGTGTTTTGCATAGCAAAACTGTCTGTGTTGACATAATTGAGCATGTGTCATCACAGATGAAAAAGGAACTTCTAAAAAAGATAATAGAGACCAAGAGCAAAATCACAGTATTGGCTGATGAGTCAACCAGTGTTGGGCACAAATCAACACTAATTTGTTCCTGAAGGCTAGTGTTGATGGAGACATGGAGCCCATTGCCTTTCCATTGGACCTGGTTGAGCTGGATAGTATGTCTGCTGCTCATATCAAGGAACAGATTATGGGTTGCTTGCTTAAAAATTGCTTCACTGTTGAGTTGCTGAGAGAAATCCTCATTGGATTTTGCAGTGATGGGGCCAGTGTCATGCTGGGAGTGAAGTCAGGTGTTGGGAAGTTGCTCCAGGATGACTTCCCAGGCATCATACTATGGCACTGCCTTAATCACAGACTGGAGCTTGCTGTTGACCAGGCACTGGATGTGACAGGGGGAACAAAGGACTTCCAGGCATTCATGGACAGCCTATATTCATTATATAGCCAGTCACCAAAAAACATGCGGCAGCTGAGTGAATGTGCTCACAACCTGGACATCGCCCTCAGGAGGATTGGAAAAGTGTTCAGTGTTCGCTGGGTAGCTTCTTCATGGAGGGCAGTCTCTGCAGTTTGGCAGTCTTATCCAGCCTTGGCACAACATTCCCGTGAGGCATCAGAGAATGATACAAGGGACAGCAGAGAGAGGGCCAAATTCAAAGGTCTGCTTTCTAAGTTGTGCTCCATCAACTTCCTGAAAAGTCTTGCACTGATGGCAGATGTTCTGACTGAACTTAAGAACTTGTCAGAAATTCTTCAGAACAGGAAGACCACACTCCCAAAGGCCCATGACATCATGACGACGTATGTCAAATGCATAGAAAGTTTCAATCGCTACCCAGGACAACATGCAGTTGATGCCAGTCAGGCAGAGGAAGTGATGGAATTCAAGGGAGAGGAGTTAAGAGTTGGCAGGTCTCCCATCATTGACTCTGCTCAGTTCATCCGAGCAGTGGCAGACAATATGAAAGAAAGACTCTTCACAACCACAGCAAACAGAGCACAGGCCAGTGTTGCACCCAACCGAAAAGAGGCTTATAACAGCCTTATCAATCAAATGGCAGTCCTCAACCCTGACAACTGGGACCATGACAATCCTCGATTTGGAGATAATGAGGTCAGGGCTTTGTGTGATGTCCTACATGTGAACCAACAAGAGGCCCATCTTGGATTCACAGAATACAAGGCCAGTGGAGGAAGAAACATTCCCAACAAAATGAAGAAGTTGCTCATGGCAGTGGACACACTGTCTCTAACCAATGCTGACTGTGAACGAGGGTTCAGCACAATGAACAACATCATAACTGAGTATAGGAGCAAACTTACAACAAAAAATGCAGCAAATCTCCTCTTCATCCGCTCTGTGGGACCACCATGCAGACAGTGGGATCCACTGCCTTATGTGAAGACCTGGCTGGGCAAAGGAAGAAGAGCAGCCCACTCAACAAGCTGCATGGCTCGCCGGTACACAGAAGAGGAGAGCTACTTCAGCCCTCTGTGGAAAATGTGGAAAAGTGTGTAGTTTACCTCCCTCAACATGCCTTGCTAATGGTCTGTTAAGTTTTGACACAAGTTGTAAGCATAATTGAAAATAAATAATTGACTATACATATTGTCAAGTGTTTCTAATGTCTACTCCATAAAGGCATTACAAATGTGAAGTTTGTGTTCAGGGATGCATGAAGCTGGGGGCGGGAGGAGAACAATATGAACCAATGAAGGTCGGGGTAGCATTATAGTACCTGCAAGTAATTCAAACCACTTTCACCCCTGCTCAGATGCGTTACCCCACAGAAACTGGCTGGAAAGCGGCCCTAAGCGCATGCCTGCACCATCTCACTGTATGTCACCAATGTAATGTTTGTAGATCCCTTTATTACATTTATCCTCGCCATCCATAGTCTCTAAATAACTTATTTCACATATATATGATATTTAGGCTCGCTGGTCTCATCATACAACGGCAATGAAAAAAGCACCAGGGGAGGCAGCCATAACCTCTGCCGCACTGAAGGGGGCGCACGTGAGCCCAGAGGTTGTTGTTGCTTCTGTTATTCTATGCAGAGACGGTAGACGCAAACAACAAACTAGACTTTTGAAACTAGAGGAAGATAAGGAGGACTTTTACAAAAATGTAATGGAGATTGTTGTCCAGAAGGATAGCATGGACTTCATCTTCAAGTCAAGGTAAGACCACAATTGTAATGAAAATGGGATCTTACTAAGAAAGAACAATCCAATATTTAGATTTTGGGTATACTTTTGTTGAACGGTCTGTTTAAAATGAATCGAAGCATCAGACTAAAAAAGCTTTTGAAAATAACCGATTATTTCGATTACGGTCAAAATATAATATTTGTAAATCTGACTCTGAAAAAGTCAGTGCCTCACCAGCCATGAACCTCACCGACTGTTAATAGCAGTTGTTGGCAGCAGCGCAAATCATATTTCAGCATAAGGCAGGTCATATGGCAGCGCTGACACATGACTGGCTTTTTAACAGGTGGTACGACCCAAAAATCTTTAAATGGCTTCTCATAGGGACCAATAATAGAACTAAGAGACTGGTCATTTTAGGGAAAATAAACAGATTGAAGCTTGAGAGCAGTTTCAAGCAGGAAATGTCAGTGTACTGCGAGTTACTGCGACATACAGTATATCAAACGCTCTCAAAAGCATCAGTCCATACTCTCGAGGTTGCCCCAGGGGATAGTAATAATTGTCTGGCCAAATCCTTCATTCTCACAAAATGTTTTAGATTCCAAACTGTAAATGGACAATCCTCTATATATTTTTGCACAATTCTGTTCAATTTCTACCTCTTTGATTACTGTACTGTATTTATTAATTTTCTTGTAGCCATTTCTTTTAAAATATTTTGATGGTATAATAGTTTTTTTAAATAGCATTTGAAAAAAAGAAACAAATATATTACTATTTTTAAATGTGGTTATGTATGCACCTATACACACAATGGCAATAAACCTGAATCTAATTAGGATTCTAAATGTGAGTTGTCTGACTAAAATGTACTTCAACCTATTTTGAAAGTTACTGCTTATATGCAAAGTAAAATATAAAACATGGAGAGCCACTGCCAAGTTGTGACTCCTGACTTAAACCAAACAATGAAGTGTACAATCATAAATACTCACCGCTCTGAATTTTTAGTGTTGTTGTAACTGTGTGGAGAAGGTCAGCCAGCCTCTTGGGGATACAGTTGGGGGGGGTATATATATTGGTTTGGCTTGCGCAGATTGCTATGAGGACTAAATGTCACCGCTTCAGCTGGGCTGATTCTGTCGCCGTGCTGCCTCCCTGGGGGTTTGATGGATATTCAGGGCGAGTTTTGGATACATTTTCCTTATAATTCTCAAACAGAAAATACCAATTCCATTCATTACAGAAGCACAATTGGGAATTCACATGCCACTCTTAACTGGCGAGGCCAAGTGCCCAATTCAGGATTAGACTAGGTCCAGACACATTTCAGATGAGATTTTAGAATCCACGTGTCAGCTGGGTCTTAGCCGCCCTGCTAGAAAGGGCATGACTGTTGATTGCATCTTGAACACATCTGGCAAAGATGTTTGTTCTCTAAGGAACGTAATATTACGCTTTTTTATATAGGCTCATCTTTTGATTCATCTTTTAGAAAACTACAACAAATAAATACATTCATGAATACCTTAAAACATTCTAATGTTTTTTTATTAACCGTTGACACTATGTTTAAAATTTGACAAGATTATTGCAAAATTAAATAAATTAAAAAGCCTTTTAAGTTTCAGCTATATTGGTCAATATATTGGTTATTTTGGTCTTCTTAAAGGGGCCCAGTTATACTTTTTTGGTTTTCCCTTTCCTGTAGTGTGTTATATAGGTTTGTGTGGTCTGCAAAAGGCAGTTCCCACCAGCCCACCCCCCAACCTTCTGAAACACCCCTACTGGACTCCCCTGTTTACTTAACATGGGACAACACTATGCAGCACTCACACTTTTATTGGTTATCGCTCCAAGACATTACATGTGTTGGCTAAGTGAAAATGTGTCAGTATGACACAAATAAGACCTTTTTAAACATTATACAGTAGCATGTAAACAGGTCACAGCAAACGAACAAAATGCAAACAAATATCGTGAAAATTAGCATTAAAAGGGCCCCTTTAAGACATATTGGCAGTTTTCTCATGACATTTGGGAGATGGCTGGTTCAATTATTGGCAGCCGTGGTTTTACTTTATGACTATCTCAAACACTGAGAAATTCGAGTCAGATCTTGTAAGCTCCCAATCTCTGTCTGTGACATAGGGAAGGAGGAAATAGCCTGTCATAACTGGCCGCGAAGCACGTCAGACCACAGCAGGACGGTGGCTGATGACAGGTGCTGCCAACTAATAACCACCTGAATACTCTTCGTAGAGAAGCGGTCGGTGGTAGAAGAGAGGCGAGTGTGTCACTTTTGCAGGATTAGTGGGCCCCTAATTTAGAAGGTGAATTCTGTGTTATACTGATGCACTACGTTTTAGCTTTACTTTTCAGTTATAATTATATTTGTGTATTTACAGCAGTGTGGTCATCAACTGTATAGTATCCAATTGCATTCTTAGACATTCACTCGCTCACACGCACACATACACAAACCGTGTTACAAAATGTAATGATTGCATTTTGTCCTAAAAAGGAAGGGCAGTCCCCCCAATATGAGAGCGTACACGGATTGATGTCCCTACAACAGGATTAGTACACACACACACACACACACACACACACACACACACACACACACACACACACACACACACACACACACACACACACACACACACACCAGTCAGTGTTTGGTAAATGTCAGTAAATCAATTCCAAGTCAGATACTTAATCAGTCACAAACATTACTTGTGACACTTTGACTGCTTCACTCCCAGTATGTATATTGTCTGTCTGCATATTGACTGCTTACAATCTGTAGTCTGATCTATACACAACCTTTTGGGAAACACAGTGTTCTGTCTAGCATTCAGAATGCAGTTGGTAGTCAGTATCATAATAATAATAAGATAATCTTAAGAAAGAAAACGAAAACGAAAACAATCTAGGTGTTGTCATTTAACATATTCGGTCTATATTCAAGGTAAATATGTGATAAAACAAGCCGACTCACAATTAAAGAGCTTTTGGGGAATTATGACTTTACATTTGAATGAGGTCATAAAGCTATGCCTGTTACCAATAATGTAATAAGTCATACAGTCATCATTTGTATTCTTTAATTGGTCATATTTTATAGTAGTTATTTTAGCCCTCCTTTGTATCAGCCGAGATTTATATCCTATTAATTGTATGTCCAACCAAACATTTTCAAATATATAATCTATAATTTAACGATCAGGCTACCACCCCCATTCATTCTAATTTTTTCTCTTGGCCACTGCAACGGTTTAAGGACTGAAGATGTTATATGCATCACAGATTGTAAAGCCCCTAAGTCAAATCTGGCTAGATAAATACAATTTGATTTTATGTTTTACATTACATTGTCAGGGTAAGGTTAAATAGGCCTGTAAGTGTATTTCACTACCTAATCCATGTTGATGATTCGCTCATAAACGTCATATTACTCTGTCACGGTTCTGTAATTATGTCTGATTAAAATGCTCAGCAGGTAGATTGTTCTTAGCAAAGTGAACAATTAATGTGTCGATAGGAAAAGGCAGAAAGCTTCGTTATGAACTAGATGTTAATCCCATCAAATGCATGGAAAGCACACATTCTAGATCTGAGTCATGTCCCCTCTGATGTAGGAGGTGCCATTTTCTTAGGAAAATGAATATATGATGATTTCATTTGTGACGGATAATGGTCTAATTTTCTTCTATTAGGAGTACATTTCCTCGGTGGACTATTAGTGTACAAGTAAATAGATTTTCTTGGAAAACAGGTGCTTTTCCATTTTTGCAACTGTTTATAGCCATGTTGAAGTAATACTACCCTTTGATTATGTAAATAGAAAGACAATACTCACTGTTAAACTTAGTTGGACCCAACGTCCTTTTAACTCACTGCAAAAGTAAATGTTCACATGCTCTTAGCTCTCAAGTCTATCCAAGAGAATAGATTTATTTTGTTTGTTTTTCATTAGGTGGCCTCTTTGAAAGCAATTCATCTTTCTAAGGCAGGGGTCAATTAAGAATGAAGTCACCCTTATATGCTTGATTTCAGGTTTCATAATTGAACTTTTCTACTGTGACATGTCTCCATGCTTTAATGTTCCAAAGGCTCTTTATGTTTCTCATACTGCCTGTGCTGCAGCACCTCTATTCTTATAAAATAAGATATGAATGAACAACACAAATAAAATAAGTTACATTCATTTGTTATTGGCTATGGTTGGTTATGTTCACATACTTATTTGATTACATCCACTTGTCTAAGATGACAACAGAGACTTTCCACCCAAAACCAGCTGTTGACTAGTGGATGCAAGCACCTCTGCATGTGTGTTCTGTGTTCACCTCTGGTTGAGTGAAGGAAGCAGGACCCAAATGCAGATAAACCTTTATTTCAAGGATAATGAAACACAGAAAAAACAGAACACAGAAGGACAACAAGTGAACACAATCAGGGAAACTAACGACGGGAGGAAAAACACAGGGAAAAGGACCAGACAATAACCCAGGAGGAAAACATGACAGCAAACACCCAAACATACAAACGTGCCATAACATGAGAATCGTGACAGAACCCCCCCTCAAGGGACGGATTCCAGACGTCCCTAAAAAAAAAAACCCCACAAAAGTTCAAAACCTCAAGCAGGGTGGGTGGAGGGGGTCCGGAGGAGGGACACAAAACTAGGGCCACCAGGGTGGGTGGAGGACGGGTTTTTGGGTTGACAGCCCAGGAGCACAGCGGAGGGCCCGGAAGGGATCTCGGGTGGACGGCCCGGGGGCAAGGCAAAGTCCAAGGTGGGGGTCTCGGGCAGACGGCCCGGGGACAAGGTAGAGTCCATGGAGGGGCGAAGACCACAGCGGGCAAACTCAGGGGGCCAAGCATGAGGGTGAAGGCAGCGGCAGGAAGAGTCAGGGGGCCGAGCATGAGGCCGAAGACCGCGGCTCTCAGGGGGCCGGGCTCGAGGCCGAAGACCGCGGCTCCCAGGGGGCCGGGCTCGAGGCCGAAGACCGCGGCTCTCAGGGGGCCGGGCTCGAGGGCGAAGACCGCGGCTCTCAGGCGGCCAGGCTCAAAGGCGAAGACCGCGGCTCTCAGGGTTCCGGGCTCGAAGGCGAAGACCGCGGCTCTCAGGGAGCCGGGCTCGAAGGAGCTGACGGGACAGCTCCGGAGGCCGGGCAGGACCTCTCGAGCTCCGGAGGCCGGACAGGAACCAGAGCCGGTGGGAGAGTCTTCGGCAGGATCCCCCACGGAAGAGGACCAGGAGTTGGCAGGACCCCCGGCGAGACAGGTAACAAGAACAAGACATGGGATTGGCAGGACTCTCAGCGGGTCCTCCAACGGAACAGGACATAGGGTTGACAGGATCCCCGGCAGAAGAGTCGTCGGCGGGACCCCCAACGGGACAGGACACAGGGTTGGCAGGACCCCCGGCAGAAGAGTAGACGGCGGGGCCTCCAATGGCACAGGGTTGGCAGGACCCCCAGCAGAACCTCCAACGGACCAGGACATTGGGTAGGGACTTGAGAGGGAACTCAAGAGGAGACTCGAGAGGGGACTTGAGAGGAGACTCGAGAGGAGACTCGAGAGGAGACTTGAGAGGGAACTCGAGAAGAGACTCGAGAGGGGACCTGAGAGGGGACTCGAGAGGGGACCTGAGAGGGGACTCGAGAGGGGACCTGAGAGGGGACCTGAGAGGGGACTCGAGAGGGGACTCGAGAGGGGACTCGAGAGGGGACTCGAGAGGGAACTGGAGAGGAGACTTGAGAGGGAACTGGAGAGGGGACTTGAGAAGTGTCTTGAAAGTGGACTCGAGAGGGGACTCGTGAGGAGACTTGAGAGATGACTCGTGAAGGAACTTGAGAGTTGAATTGTAAGGAGACTTGAGAGGTGACTCGAGAGGTAGCTCGAGAGGAGACTTGAGGGAGAACTGGAGAGGAGACTTGAGAGGGAAGTCGAGAGGGGACTTGAGAGGGGTCTTGAGAGGGGTCTTGAGAAGGGTCTTGAGAGGGGACTCGAGAAGAGACTCGAGAGGGGACCTGAGAGGGGACTTGAGAGGGGACTTGTGTTGGTCGGTAAGCCGACAGGACATGGGGAGCTGGCGTCGGCTGGAGAGCCAACAGGAGACGAAGAGCTGGAGTCGGCTGGTACGCCGACAGGCCTCGGGGAGCTGGCGTTGGCCGGTACGCCGACAGGACTCGGGGAGCTGGCGTCGGCCGGAGAGCCAGTCCTGGAGCCGAAACTGGAGTTGGGACCATGGCTACTGGGGCTTGTACTGAAGCCGGAACCATGGCTGCTGGGGCCGGAGCCATGGATGCTGGGGCCAGGACTGGGGCTGGGACCATGGCTGCATGGGCCGGTTCTGGAGCCGGAACCATGGCTGTGGGGACCGGTTCTGGAGCCGGAACCATTGCTGCTGGGCCCGGTACTGGGGCCGGAACCATGGTTGCTGGGGCTGGAACCATGGCCAGAACTGGGACCAGAATCATGGCTCTTGGGGCTCGGGCTGCTAGCCTGGACTTGCGACTCCTTCTCTTAGAAGCCGCCTGAAGGCTCCGTGTACCTCCAAAAGCCAGACGAGTTCAAGAAAACGACTCCTGGAAAGGAGCAGGAACTGGGGCAGAAGCACTGGTTGACTCCAGACGGACCACACCGAGACGTTTGTAGTCAGCAGGCTGGAAATCACACACCCAGAGGAAGTTCAAAATCCAGCCAGGTAAGAATTTCACCAAGTCCGGTTTCTCCATAGCCAACCGGTGCGCCTTTACCAGAGCGGCCTCCTTCTGCCGAACACTTGACGCTCCCTTCCACCAATCATAGCAGCAAGCCAAATAAAAGGAAAAATGTTGTAGTTCCACCTCAAATGGATCATCTGCTGGGTCCATTTCTGGTTGGTTCGTACTGTCACGGTTGAGTGAAGGAAGCAGGACCCAAATGCAGATAACTCTGATAAACCTTTATTTCAAGGATAATGAAACTAACACAGACAAAACAGAACACTCACCGGTGAACTCAGTCACCAACAAAAGACGAACCAACACTGAACACAGGAAGTAAATACAGAGAGGGGTAATCACGAGACGAGAAACAGCCGGGCAGGGGAGGAGAAACACAAGGACAACAGGTGTACACAATCAGACAACTAGACACACCAGGGAAACTAACGACGGGAGGAAAAATACAGGGAAAAGGACCAGACAATAACCCAGGAGGAAAACATGACAACAAACACCCAAACATACAAAACTACAAACGTGACATAACATGAGAATCGTGACAGCATGTGTGTTCAGTGCCGTGTGTCTGGCAAATAAAGACCCCCTCAAAAGGTACGGTTTATTTCATTTTAAGGAAGAGCACCAAGCAACATCTCCAGGTGCTCCTTTGAGAACCAGGGCAAAAACTGATGTGCACCCCTGGCAATAACATTGTTTTTACTCATGGGAGAGGTAATACAGTTAATCATGACATTCCAAAGGATTGTTAACAAGTTATTCAAGTTATACAAGTTATTCACTAATATGAGTAAAGTCATTTAGATGAGAAAAGTAATTCACTCAACTATTTATTTAATCTACCTGATGCACTAATGTGGCACCTATGTTGAATGTCTCCTTGGTTGTGATTCGTTGGCTAAGAAAAAAGAATTTGATATCTGTTGGCAGTTTTCTGATAAAAGCTCTGTAAAGAGAAGCCATGTTTTCAGTGCTTGCTCCCTGTTGCTTTCTGGGTACAATAGACAGGATCAGTCGGGGGTCAAATTATCTCTATAGATAATTACAGCTCACCTCATCTGGTATCATCATTACTAGATAGAAAGAAGGAATAGGCTGGAATAGATATTACATAACAAGTAATACAACACAAGACTAACTGCTCCAGTACAAAATATCTCAGAGTCATATCCAGACAAGCCCGGCTACTTGAGAATCCATAATTATTCAGAGTAAAGGGTTAGAACAACTTGTTTGTGTTACCCTTTATCCAGCAGACAGTGATATACTCCTACACACAGATTTCAAGCACACACAGCATTTGTCCTCAGACAGACCTTGTTTTCCCCATGAATACATCTCTAACTGCAGAGCAGCAAAATCCACCCTCTCTGTTTCTATTTTGTGCATCTTAATCAGTGTTTTCTTTCTTTCATTCATTGAACTGCCCTTCTATTGCTTTATTGACTTTATTGACAAGGCTTTTATTTTGCATGAATTGAGGTTACTCCGTATAACAGGAAACATGTAGGCCACTTGTATGAGTGTGTGTGTGTGTGTGTGTGTGTGTGTGTGTGTGTGTGTGTGTGTGTGTGTGTGTGTGTGTGTGTGTGTGTGTGTGTGTGTGTGTGTGTGTGTGTGTGTGTGTGTGTGTGTGTGTGTGTGTGTGTGTGTTGCACTAACTGCAGTAGTTCTGAACTGTCCGCAGCTCAACAGCTGCTGATCTGCTGACACAACGACTTAAACTCTGGTCTAGAACTGTCATTGGCTGCACACACACATGCAAACAAATAAGCCCTTAGACATACAGATGCAGCCACACCAGCGTTTCCACAGAAGATCTGCAGTTTAGTGTGTGTGTGTGTGTCGTTCCTCACCTTGTCCCAATGTGTGTGACTCCCCCTCCTCCACTCCAGTTGTCTCTGCTGCGCTGTCCTTCATGGAAATCCTCCTCCTTCATAGCAACACTCCACATCTCATTCCTGTGTGTTTATGTGTGTTTGTATGTGCAGGTGTACCGGAGCCAAACGTCAACCAGGCTGGCAGGGTTGGAGGAGGCAGCGGAGGGGAGGACAGCTTCCTACCAGAGGGAGATCCTTCACCTGCAGAGGCTGCTGAGAGAAAGGCAGGACGCTGAGGAGAGACTGCTGCAGTCCAAACGGTAGGAGGGGAGCGAGGAGTAGAGAGAGAGAGGGAGGAGAGGGTAGAGGAGAAACGGTAAGGAGCAGGCGGGCAGAAAATGGGAGGAGGATAGGGAGAGAATGTGTGAATGAAAGGAGGAGGAGGAGGAGGAGGAGAAAGAGGATGTGTGTGTCGCTGGAGTGAGGGTGGAGAGAGAGATGCAGCGCTAAAGTGTGCATGGAGACGGAGCCACTCACATCAACAAAACAGTTGCTGACAAAACAGAGATGTCTAGAAAATCTGATCGGGTACAGCTCTTCTGTGAATATCTGGCTTTTTCTTACATTGTTTCCTTCAAAAGAAAACAAGTTAAACCAATGATTGTCTTATTTAAGCTCTTGATACATTTCTGAAACACAGAAATTCTATAATTTCTTTAATTCAGAAGCAGTTTTTATAAAGTTTTTCCCGAGAGAACACTAAATCACAAGCACTGCTCAGTACATACTGTATGCCTCGGTCTCAAGTCTTCAAGAGACCGTTCTCAAACACATTTGTCACATCAAATACATAAGGTGATAATATGTCAATATTTAGTTAGCAACTTTCAATATTTATTTAGCTGCACTGCCCCCAAGTGGCCAAATACATGAAATAAAGATAAATGTGCTTTTGGTGAGTTCTGTTAGTTTGTTGTTGGTTTGCCATAAGGAATATGGAGAAACAGCACAACACACATATCAACGTTTGCCCATTTATCAAGTAAGGCTAGTCCATCTAGCAACTTCTTTGACCCAAAACTGTTAGAAAATAATTAAACTATAACCAGACTGATGAGTTGCAGATAGATATCGGCTGATATCCAGAACAAATATGTGATTGAGCGATTAATGCTTTCTATTCCTTGGTCACTCTTAATGCCACATTTAGAACAACTAATGGTAGTTGAGACCACAGTAGAAGACCTGGTTAGCGTTAGTTGAATTTCAGAGCTATCAGCTAAAGACTTGACATTATGATGCTTTTTTCAGTCAAAATTCTTAATGGGTACATGAAAATGTTTTTAAATCAAATCTTGTAAAACTTAGGGGCGATAGAAAACAGATGGAAGAAAGGGAAATATGAACTGTTTAACTTTTTTTAAACTAGCTCTAAGCGGATTATAATGCATATAATTTACATATATTTCATCAAATAAAATATAGAAATAAAATACAATCATTTATATCCTCATCATTTGAATTGTTTATGTCAGGCCTATAACCATTATATATGACAATGGCAAAGTAAAAGGATAACACCTGGATGTTTTGGCAGTTAACACGACTTCTAGAAGGTTGAAATTAGTTATTGAGATTGCTTAAAGACGTGGTGAAAAAAACTTAAAAAGCTTTACTTAGAAAACAGCCTTGGTCGAGACCTGAACTCTCGGAGTACTGTTCTAGTTTTATAATGTGTTCAGTTAAGTAACATACTGACGGATTGATCTTTAATAAATGTGTTTGAACCCACAACAAACAATATAAGTGTAGCACACAAGACATAAACAATTCAAACTAGTAATACAGAAACAACATATTACAACACATCGCCTTTCTAAAATAAAGCATTTCACACAGCAAAAGTCTTAACTGCTCTCTCTAAATGAATCTGTTAACTCCATCAGGACCATCGATTTCTACCAATCCTCCAAGCCTCCATTCTTATTCACACATGAGAAATTGCTGCAGTGGAACCACCATATCTGATTCACTGCAGGATTTGCATTAAGTAGTACCCGAGGCATTTTATTTCAGAGCTACAGAGAACGGCCTACTGCTGTGACAAACAGCATAGGCTGGTGGGCAGTAATTGGTTTCGGTAAATGCTAGATAAAAACATGTTTTTCATATGGTATGTATTATATTGTGTAAGTGTTCTTTTTCAAAATTACTATATGCAAGTATTTAGGAAGAAAGGAAGGAAGAGAAGAGTCATCTTTTAAATAAACATTGCTTGTACATCCTAGACCTCTGCTAAAGCGAATGTAATTGTACTGGTGAGGGTAGTGCTGAACGTATCCTTATTTATCACACACAACTACTAATACCTGAAATGAAGGAGCTTGTCACTCAGTTATAGGGGGAAATGGACATTCCTAATAGCCAACCGTTTGAGTTGGAACTCTTTATTTATGATATTCTTACTGCTACATATGACCTATAAAAACTTGACTGGAACTTTACTGCTCCTGAAACGCACTACCGCTTCCCCTTTATTCCCCCGCTGTTATGTCTGTTTTTAGCTTGGTCACTGGGCCTGCTGCATGCTGCTATCAAATGAAAGCTGGCTAATCAGATTGTTAGAAGATCCTGTCCTGCTCTGTCCCGGGGGCATCGTAATGACAAATCACACACGCACACACACACACACACACACACACACACACACACACACACACACACACACACACACACACACACACACACACACACACACACACACACACACACACACACACACACACACACACACACACACACACACACACACACACACACACTTGTACCAGCTTTAAGACACCACAAACCACTGTAGTCTGGTGTTCTGAAAGTGCATTCACCCTGTGAGTCATTGGGAGTATGGGAGGAGTTGGATGTGGGTGAAACCCTGACTGACCTCTAAATAATTAGCCTGAAGCACCAGATGGTTTGTTTACACAAGATCATCTGATAAGTCATCATTGGAAACTTAAAAATACTTTGCAAGTGCTCCTACTAGCCAATAAATAGGCGAAGTCAGTTGGCAAAAGACGATTTTCTGATGTAACTTATGCTGTTGTATTATCTATGTTAAACTCTTTATGACCTGCCATTGCTGTATAACAGTACTTGTAGCCTGATCAGCCAAACGACTCGCTGCACCCTCGCTGCGAGGTGGACCCAAGTTCCCATCAGCAAAAACACGTGGGTTTGCTATCCTGGCTCCAAGATGGTGGAATGAGCTCCCCATTGACATCAGGACGGCAGAAAGCCTGCACATCTTCCGGCGCAGACTGAAAACTCATCTCTTTCGACTCCACTTCGAGCGATAGAATTACTAACAAGGCACTTATATACTAATAAAGGACTGGCTTCTCTAAAGCCAGCTGAGTAGCACTTATATACTAACATAGGACTGGCTTATCTATAGCCAGCTGACAAAGCACTTATATACTAACATAGGACTGGCTTATCTATAGCCAGCTGAGTAGCACTTGAAATGTTTGGCTCTATGATACCTGCTGTACTTATATGATTCTGTTTTTCTTCTGGGCTGTGTCTTCCTGGTCGTATGTACTTATTGTAAGTCGCTTTGGACAAAAGCGTCAGCTAAATGCAATGTAATGTAATAATGTAATGTAATGACCAGATTGATTATTGCTTGACCTTTTGATTCTTCTGTGATTTTGTAATGTCGCGGGTATGCAGTGCAAGGTAACTACATAATTTCAGCAAAACTACAAGGCTACTTGACCAGTTCACCAGCCACAGCAAAAAACATGACATGCAGTGTAGTTGTTCTCAGCCAAGAATAGCAATCCACTTGACTAAAGTCAAACTTCTAACCTCCACACGGGCGAAAAGAAATCTATCTCTGCCTTATTTTATTTTCTCTCTGATCCTCTGCTTTGTATTCTGCCCGTCGTTTTGCAGCAGACGTGCTGATAGGTTGTGATTGCCGCCTGCCTGCTGAGTTCTGGGTAGCCTCCAGAGAGGCAGCACTGCCTGAGACTTCCAGGAGCTTAGAAGGGGATGAGTTTTTAAATGACTTTCTCCCCTTTAAAAGTACATATATTGTATGCTTTTATTACATTTTCTATCACATGATCAGAGATATATATAATTTGTTTTGGGGTTAATTGAGTGAAGTACTTTGTGGTGGACGCATTATAATTGGTTAACATTGATTGATGAAGACTGTACTAACAATTGTTTGAGAATAGGATCTATATAGGGTTTATACTATTGTCAATATGTCTATAATCGTCTTTTTGTGAACATTTTTGTAGGTTTAATTTATATGTCAATAAAAAATGGTGTTTACTTATAGTGTTTGGAAAGTATCAGGGAACTACTTAGAGCTCTAGTGTTTAGTATTTAGTGCCATCTAGTGGGGAGGATGCAGAATGCAACCAACTAAATACCCCTCCCTTTACAAGTCTTCAGTATCATGAGCTGCCTGGTGCAGAACCGTGGTTACGCTCCCCTATCTTTCACGACCATCGCCTCACTCAAGGCCATCTTTACCAGAAAAACGATATTCCAAAAACTATGAAATTCAGGCAGTGGATGGCCTCAACGCGGTAACATAATAATAAACATAATAATTAGGGCTGTCAATTTAATCAAACGATTTTAATCAGATTAATCACAGCTTAAAAATTAATTAATCATGATTAATCACCATTCGAACTATGTCCAAAATATGCCATTTCTTTATGTATATTGTAGTGGGAATGGAAAGATAAATGAAAGAAGGCGGATATATCCATTTAACATACAGTATGTATGTTTATTATAACATTTTTCTGTGTGTCAAAATGAAAGACAGCCCACACACCTATCAATCATCAAACCGTGGGGTCTTAATTCATTACGTGTTGATTTCTATCAACGGGGGAGTACTTCAGGAAAGTCGACAGGGGGGGCTAGTGGAGTACTTCGTGACCACAGAGTGTGAACGTTGTGATCAGCTGTTTTAGCGCAGTTCTCCAGTGAAGGGGGGGGGAGTCTCCCTCCGCAGCCGGTTGGCGTAGTTTTGGCACAATTCCGTTGTACAAACCGAGGTTAACAGCAGCCCTGTCTGTGCACACGGAGACCGACTCTGTCGTCCGGTGATCTAACCGCCTTCTGGAAAAGCTTCACAAGTACGTCGGTACACAAATGCGCTTTGTGACACAAGTGCTGGTACGCATTTCAGATTACGCACATAACCTGCGTACCAGACTTTATTTCTTATTTTTTTTAATAAATATTTTTATTCACATGTAAAAAAAAAAGAAAGTGTAACAGTGCATTACAGCAATTAAGGCATTTTCATTTCCCCCCCCCCCAAAATAACCCTTACTCACTTTCCCTTAACCCCGCCCCATCCCAACCCATCACAACCACCCCTCTCCCGGAGCACTGAGGCAACAGTACATCAATACAATACAATATGATAGATACAATAATATACATGCACATACCTGCATACATACATACATACATACATGTACACATACTAACACATATCCAGGGATGTCACATGGGCTGCATGTGTGGCGGACAGGAGAGTAATCATATCAGAATTATAGACGGATAAATAAAGGGGGAATCCCTACAGCGACACCATATCAGGGGGATGACGGTCTACATAGCTGATCAGTGGCCTCCAATGAGCGTAAAACTTATCTGAGGAACCCCGGAGAGTAAACTTAATTTTTTCCAACTTTAGAAGAGACATAGTATCACTCAGCCACATTTTAAAAGAGGGAGGTAAAGGAGATTTCCACAAAAGAAGGATTTTCCTACAAGCAATCAAGGAGGTAAAGGCAATGACATTGGTTTGAGTGTTTGTAATGTTGATTTCATCTGGGGGCCTACCGAAAATAGCTTCATGAGGGGATGGAGAGATTTTTAGAGCTACAATTTCAGAAATACATTCGAAGAAAGATTTCCAGAAGCTAGATAATTTAGGGCACGACCAGAACATGTGAGTCAGGTCGCAGGGGGTCTGGGAGCATCTATCACACCGGTCATCCATTCTATCTGGATAAATCCTGGAGAGCTTAGCCTTGCTCTAATGTAGTCTATGGAGAACTTTAAACTGTATTAGGCTGAGTCTAGCGCAACTGGAGGATGAGTTAACGGCTCTCAGGGCCTTCTTCCAAAAGTCATCAGAGAAGGTGAACTGTAGTTCCTTTTCCCAATTAGTTCTAATCTTGTTAATGGCAGATTCATCAACCGGATAAAAAAGATCATAAAAGTAAGAGACATGGCGCCTAGACAAAGTTCTTGCTCTAAGTACAAGATCCACTCCACTGGGAGGCAGGGATTGAGGGAATTGTGGAGAGTGGGTCTTAGCAAAATCCCTTAGTTGAAAGTATCTAAAGAAATCAGATCCTCTTAGATTAAAGGCAACCCGTAGTTGGTCAAAACTGGCAAACAGGCTATCAATGTATAACTCCCCTATGCAGCGGAGGCCTTCCCTCTCCAAGTGAGAAAATCGGGGGTCAATTGTGGCTGGTAAAAATAGATGGTTGTTACAGACAGGAGTTGCTTGAGGAAGAGTAAGCCAACCAAAGTGACGTCTAACTTGTGCCCAGATCTTTAAAGTGCCAATTACAACGGGGTTAGATGTGAATTGTGAGGGGGAAAGGGGCAGAGTGCTACACACGAGGGCTTGAAGTGACGTGGATCAACATGAGTTGGCCTCCACAAGATACCAGTCACTCTGGGGTGAAGTGAACCAGAGCATGATCTTGTGTGTGTTTGTGGCCCAGTAGTAACCCATAAGGTTAGGTAAACCAAGCCCACCCAGGAACCTGTCCCTCTGCAGTAATGGTCTACTAGCTCTTGCATGTTTACCAGCCCAAATAAATGAGGAAATAATATTATCAATAGCAGTGAAAAAAGATTTAGGCAAAAAAATAGGTAGGCATTGGAAGATGTATAGATATCTGGGCAGTACATTCATTTTTATTGTCTGAACTCTTCCTGCTAAAGAGAGTGCCAGATGGCCCCACCTCTGCAGGTCAGATTTGACTGTTGCCGTCAGGACAGTAAGATTTTGTTCCCGTAGCGCACTAAAAGACTGCGTGATTGCAATGCCCAGATATTTAAACCCTGAGTTGGATATTCTAAAAGGCAACGACAACGGAGGTAATTCTGTAGCCAATTGGTTGATAGGGAAACATTCACTCTTTTGGATGTTTAATTTGTATCCTGAAAATGAACCAAAAGTGGTCAAAAGTGAGAGAATGTGTGGATTACTAGCTATAGGATCGCGCACATACAGAAGGAGGTCGTCAGCATATAACGAGACCCTGTGTTCGATATCCCCTCTCTGAATCCCCTTAATTCCTCTCTCTGCTTTTAGAGCAATCGACAATGGCTCGATAGCAATTGCAAATAGTAGTGGGGAGAGCGGACACCCCTGACGCGTGCCGCGAAAAAGAGGAAAGAATTTGGAGCGCTGGGTGTTCGTACATACAGAGGAGTGAGGAGAAGAGTACAGAAGTCTAACCCAGGAGATGAGGCCTGGACCAAAGCCCAGCTGTTGAAGGACAGAAAACAGATAGGCCCACTCAACCCTGTTGAAGGCCTTTTCAGCATCAAGAGATATGACAACCTCCGGTTCAGCAGGAGAAGGCGGGCTGTGGATGACGCTGAGAAGTCTTCGGACATTTGTGAAGGAGTGCCTCCCCCCTTTGAATCCTGTCTGATCTTCCGAAATGATGGAGGGTATAATAGATTCCAACCGGCGAGCAAAAATCTTCGCAAGTATTTTCACATCTACAGACAGGAGCGAGATTGGGCGATATGATGCACAGCTCAACGGGTCCTTGCCCTTCTTAAAGATCAGAGAGATAGAGGCTTGCATAAGGGTGGGCGGCAGTGAGCCTTGGTCGTACGACGAATTAAACATATCTAATAGGGCATATCCAATTTATCCAAAAATGTATGTAGCTGATATTCGTTATCAGGGGATTCAGACATGTAGAGATGAGAGTAGTAGGTTTTAAAGATGTTATTAATCTCTCCCGGGTCAGAAGTGAGAGAGCCCAACCCGTCCCGAATCTGGGTAACTTGGTTCGAGGCCACCCTAGCCTTTAGTTGGTGGGCCAGGAGACGGCCAGCTTTATCACCATGTTCATATATAGACCCCCGTGAGTGTAGAAGGAGTCGTTGAGCCTCTCTTGTTAGGAGAAGGTCAAGTTCTGTTTGGAGCCCCATCCGTTCTTTAAATAGATCAGGTGATTGAGTGGAAAATAGTTGGTTGTCTAGATTAATGATAGATTCTTCCAGTTCTCTTTGGCGTGCTCTACGAAGTATATTAACATGAGACGTATGCGAGATGATCTTACCCCTAAGAAAAGCTTTAAGGGTTTCCCAGAGTAGGAACGCAGAGGTCTCTTCATTTTGGTTGGTCTCACAGAAGAATGCAATTGATTCCGAAATACACTCACAAAAGGCTGCATCAGAAAGTAAATGAGGGTCAAGACGCCAGAATCTAAATTCCTTAGGCTTATGATCAAAGTGAAGGTCCAGGATCACAGTTGAATGATCTGATACAGTTATCGGTGAGTACTGAACGGAGACAATCGACGAAATAAATGTTTTATCAACAATAAAATAATCTATGCGAGAGTATGAACGATGTGCATGGGAAAAGAAAGAGTATTGCCTAGCCGAGCCGTGTAAAAATCTCCACGGGTCAACGTAGCCATAGTGGTTCATAAAAGCAGAGAGAGTCTGTGCTGTTTTAGAGGGCGCCACAGTTCTGGAACTAGATCTGTCTAGTGTTGGGTCTATAACACAATTCATATCTCCTCCCAGTATCAATAGGTGGGAATTCAAATCGGGGATGGTGGAGAATAGCGATTTCACAAAATTATGATCATCCCAATTGGGAGCATACACAGAAACTAAGATGACCGGCTTCTGATAGAGAGTACCAGAAATGATGACATAACGTCCATTTGGATCTAAAATTGTATTAGTAGGGGTGAAATTGACTTTTTTCCGAATTAAAATGGCTGTGCCCCTTGTCTTTAGGTTAAATTGTGAATGAAACATTTGTCCAATCCACGGCCTATTCAGCTTTCGCTGATCAGATTTACAGAGATGTGTCTCTTGTATAAACATTATATGCGCCTTCAGGTTTTTAAGATGTGTCATAATCTTTGTGCGTTTCACCGAAGCATTCAACCCACCAGTGTTCAGAGAGTATCCTGACCGCCTGTCCACCACCAGTCCCTGTACCAGTTACATTAGCCATGACACCGCGTACAGCATCGAAGGTGTAAGATCAGCCCTAGAACATCCACAACAAAAAATTGAGAGAACAGTGTACATAAAGATGACAAAACAGAATGTAAATGAAACAGCTGCCTCAAACAAATGGAAACCTATAGCCCCATCAAGATAAATGCCCCGCCCTCTCCCTCCCATCCTCTACTCCCTCCCACCTCGTCCCATGCCCTAGCCCCCCTCCCTCCCCACCCCTGAGCTCCATCTGCCAATGAAATTGGCAATAACTTCCCTACCTTAATCATCTCTCCTTCTTCAAGGTGTCTCAGTACCCACATCATGCAGATACAACTTCCTTAGTAAGTGTAACAATTGTGAACAGCAACTGTTAACAAGAACATTGCAAAAGTGCAAGAACATCCCGGATATAGAATGTAAATACAAAAATTAAAACAATTCAATTAAATTAAAATAGATGTAAACACGTCACATCGTGTGCTGACTTGGCCGAGCAACGTTAGTAATAAAAGAAATTACGTCCCAACAGAACGACGACTGTAAAGTGCCCAGAAACAATTGTGAACAGCATGAGTTAACAAGGACATTCGAGAAAGTGCAAAAAACACCCCGGGTATATAGTGAAAATATAAAAATGTAATCATACAAAAAATAAATGTAGACAACATGTCACATTGTGCGCTGTCATGGCTAGGTAACGTTAGATTATACAATCAATTGTGTCCCAACGTAACGGTTGTAACGTACCCAGTCCACCATCAATGCAGCGCCAGCGTGGTTTAGCCTAGCCTAGCTCAGCCACCACTAGCCTAGCACAACATCAGTGGTTAGTTAGCCGGCTCGCGTTCATAGCCAGCTGCAAAGGCTACAGCCTCCAGGGGCGAGGGGAACCTTTTCTTAGTCCCGCTTCCAAGTGTGATCTGCAGGCGAGCAGGGAACAGAAGAGCCGGTCTGAGGCCTAGGTTGTACAGCTTTGACATGATGTCTTGGTATTTCGCCCGCTGTTCGAGAACCTCCTGTGTGAAGTCTTCGTAGATCTGCACTGGTGACCCACGGTAGCGGAGATCCCCTCGTCTCTTGCGGGCCTCCCGGACAATCAGGTCCTTGACTTGGTAGCGATGCAGCCGCAATATCACAGGTCGCGGTCTCGCCCCTGGCTGCGGCCCAGCAGCCGGCGCTCTGTGTGCACGGTCCAGCTCGGGAGGGGATTGGAGAGTTTCATTGCCTAGCAGCTCGACCAAAAGTTCAGAAAAGAAGGTTGTAGGCCGGGGTCCCTCAATAGACTCAGGAAGTCCAATGATTCTAATGTTATTTCAGCGGCTCCGACCTTCCAGATCTGCGGTCTTCGCAGCTAGCTTAGCATTGCTATCTGCTAATACCGCACACTTCTCCTCGAGTATACGGAGTTGCTGATCTTGCAGATTGGCATTGGACTCAAGTGAGTCTATTTGTTCCCCATGTTCTGCTACTGTGGTCTGCGTTTGGTTCAGCTTCGCCTCCAGTACCGCAAAGGCAGCTTTGAAGTCAGCTGAAATGCTAGCTCTGTGCTCCCTCTGTGCTAGCTCTGAGCTATCTCTGTGCTCTTCAAGCAGGCTAATTATGCTAGCCATGTCCGCGCCAGCAACTTCACTAGCAATTGAGACAGCAGTTTCGGTCTTTTTTGCCTGTTTCGTCTCCGTTTTCAACGCAGGTTTCGGCATCACATCGGCTTGTTCTGATTTATAGTCCAAATTATGTTCACACAATACGGGTTGAACTCAACTTCGGTGGTTTTAAATTAAATGTAGAAAGTAAGGTCGTGGGAGAACGAGACAACGCAGCCCTCACATGTTCGTCCAACCGGAAGTCACCAGACTTTATTTTGCTTACTACTTTAACATCATTTTTCATGGTGGGGCTAAGCCATTTCTTGGTATGGGTGTAGCCATACCCTGGCGCTGCCACTGGTGGGATGTATGGGGCGGGCCATTCTGCACATGTGTTAAATGCGTTAAATATTTTAACGCAATTAATTCAAAAAATTAATTACCGCCGTTAACGCGAGTGGATATCTATAAATGTTTCAGCTCGGGGAAACAGTGGTTCAGTTGTAATGTTGTCTTCCTCCTTTAAGGCATGTTGGAGCGTTTGTTGTTGCAGTCTTAATCTCTCCTGTTTTCACACGCTGGGAAACAAGCAGTGTAAATTGCTGACGTTAGTTTATGGAAATGGCTTACGCACTTAGAATTTCATGCATAATTGATGCTAAAGCCCATGAATGCAGATAAACTGATTGTGGTTGTATTTAATTATCTCCTGGTTTCCTATCAGGTTCAGGAGTGGTTCTGAAAGGGTCATGGCTTAGTCTTCATTTAGCGTTTGTTACTTTTCCTACGGTATCGGTCATTAGAGGTTTTAAGTCATGCTGTGACCACATGTTTTATAATTTGTATTTCTCGTAGTGGCTCAAAATGTCAAAACAAATACAAATAATCGACCATGATGGGTGGTAGGTCATTATTTGTAATTTAGTTTGTTGTATCCATTGCTCTTGAGCTTTTCTCTAGAGGGTTTGTATTTAAGTTTAAAGCAAGTATATGTGGAAGTCTGGCTTTGCCAAACATTAGGAGTACTTTGCTTACAGCAGCACTTTACTCACATGGATAATCCATTTGTAGAGCTACAATCAAGTCACCATTTCTCAATTCTACAGAAATAAAACACAGTCATCATGTTTGTTTATTATAGTGTTAAACTACAATTTACCTTGCAATTCCATAACACATTTTGCACAATAAAACAGAAGCCAGAGTTGACATATTATACAGAGTAAATCCAGGAGTGAACACTTTTATTAAATAGGGCAAACTGTTTATATTTTGAAAAAAAAGTTGACGTAATGGTGGCTGAGTAGCGTCCAAAGCATATGGCACTGGGACCCTCTCCTAAAATATTGATCCTAGAAAAAGCCAGATTCAATTTAGAAAAGCCATTGACATGTGTGAATGTTACACACAATTAACTACTGCTCAGCCATAGCAGTATCTGTCTGGATCTAGTAGCCTACTATTAAATGAACCATTTGCATTTGTGAAATGGCTCACTTCCCTTTGGTTATGAAACAGAAGCACAAAGACTCTGTTGGAGTGCTAATAAAAAATGATTGTCAAATGCTGGGCCTGGTATAGCCAGACTGTCCTTTATAGCCCTTTCTGCTCAGAAAAACAGTGAATCATGTCAGTGTGCTGACAGGGCGAGGTCTGCGGCGGGGAGTTGTTGTGTTGCAGAGCGATAGACCAAATCCTGAGATGGCTGCAGCTTATTGAAGCTGTAGTTGTAATGTAGACGTACTGAGTTGGTGGAGCTGCTGCTGAGCTCTTAGCTACAGGTCACACTGCAGCTGTGCAGCCTCACGGTCCCCACCACTATCACACCAAAACACTCCTACGCAAACAGACACACTCCTGTTGAATTTTCCATCTATTTTAGCTGTGTGATTTAGCTTTGTATTCTGTCTGAGTAGCTTCAAAAGGAAGCAATCAAGACTGCAGTTGCCATGGGTAACGCATTTGTGCATGCTGTTAGGGTTGGAGGCAATTAGCAGGTGGTTGAGTTTGTGAGGGTCTGAACTGAAAGGATACAATGGACAAACTGTTTTTAATCACTCAGGAAAACAGCATTAACCCTCTTAACTTGATTAGAGAATGTTTCTCTTTTTTTCTCCATGTAAAATAAATGCTTTCAAGATAAAGCACGTGAGCCCTTGATGAATTGAAATGGAATTGAAAATACAGTTTCAAACCCCATCAACAACTAATCTTGTCCTGCCAAAGTGTTTCTAAGAAAAAAAGCAATATCTGAACAACAAAATAAGGAGTTTCTCTTGAAATGATCCTTTGACCATTATAGACTAGTAATATGGGCATTTCATGATGGTGGTTCACGTTTGTGTTGTATAAATCTGATCTATATGGCATACCAATAACCTGTCGCCATTGCATTGCATACATAAGTTATGTCATCCTATATTACCAATTGATTGGTTTATAGAGGGAAGTGCGTCCGATGTTAGCTTGTTGTTTTGACCAAATGACTCTTTATTAAGTAATCGAGCCAATGGTATCCTTCTTTGCTACTTCCGCTCATTTTTGTTTTTTTCCAATTTCTGGTTCCTGCCAGAACTTTCTGTTATCAGTCCTAATGTCCAAGCCATCCAAAAACAGATCTTGTTTGATTTGATCCTGACTGAGACCACCTGTTTGCGTCAAACCGATGTTCGGCTGTTTGGTCCACAAAATGGTGTGGTGAGGTTTCAAAACCTGTAATTTCGTTTTGGATCAAATTGACAGTACAGAAAGTCCAGACTAAACAAGGTACTTTTGAAAAAACATGGTCATATTCATGTCCAGAATCTATAATGTGTGCTGAACCAGGATTTTTTACAGTAGTCTTATACCCTTGTGACTAACTAGTAATAGTTCTTACGTTGAGGAATCATTGCACTAAAGTACATGATACAATTGTCCGAAGGTGTTTATCCTGATTCATTGGATACCATCGGTATAGTCTAGTTTGTTTGCATGCTTACATTTTCTAAATATGTGACTGATGGGGAATCTATCTTTAATTTTGCAGGTATGTGGTCCTAAACCAAAACATTGGACAAGTTTCAATCTTCAGGGGACATGACAACGTATTGCTGGAGTCTATTTCAGTTTTAACAATCTCCTGGTAATTGCATAGTTATTCAATAATTTATTAGGCAGCATGGAGTACATAACAGTCGAGTCAGTAGTATTCAGATCATTAGTATCCATCTTGTTGTTTCTTACAATGCATTAAAAACAAAAACGCAACAGATACAAAAGCGCATCCTCAACCCTTCAAGGTGGGGTAGGTAATTTTGGAGAAACCAGCTCGAGTCCGCTAGAATTTGAAAATACACAACCGGAAAAAATCTGCCACTTCCTTACAGAGCCCCTCCTCCAACACACACGAACACGCACATGACAAATAAGGGCACGAGATAAGTTTGTGCACAGATGGAAGGCTGACAGGCAGGTAGGCCATCCAGTTATTTTAGCCGGGCCGGCTCAGATGATTGGTCGTGCTTTTTACAGTACTACGGCTTCCACTACGGCACTTAATATATTCATTGCTATTGGGATGTTAAGAGCATTCCATGGAATATAACAAAAAGTGTATCTCGAGCCGGTTTCTCAAACTTACCTACCTCACCTTTAACAATGCATTTGTGATAGTTTAGTGTGTACCTATTAATTCCAGCCAAACTGAGTCACCATTAATCATTTCTAACACAACATTGCCCTTTTCTAGCTTTAAGCCTGGGATGGAGATACAGAGCACCATCCTCTTCAAACAGCTCTTTTATTTTTTTGAATAAATTGGATATATTGGGAAAACCAGTTGTAATAAAGGAAGAAGTTTGCCAGGCACAAATGTTAATTTTAAGCAGCACATTTCAAACCATAAAACAATTTGGTCATAGGCACCTTAAAAAACAAATTATCCAAGTCATCAACAGCTAAACTAAAGGCGAAAAAGTGTCAATGGTGGACTTGAGTGGCCTCAGTCGGACCAATAGCCGATGACCATAACCTTCTAGGGGCAAGAGGCAATATTTTTTGAAGTTCTGGTGAAGCTAACAGATATTCGGGACAAGACAACCCCTTATGTGCAATGGTCAATGTTTGTTTTCCGATTAGCAACTTCAGATAGATAGATATATAGACAAGATAGATAAGTACTTTATTGATCACAATTTGGGAAATGTTTGCCTTGAAGTAGCATAATGGAATGGAGTTAAGAGACAACTTCTTTGATGTATATCTGCATGATTTCACACATATCTGTTGATGTCTGTCAGTTAATAACAAATGGGTTGCGAGATTTGACTTGACCTACCTAAAAACAACCAAAGCCAGCTCAAACATTATTCATCAATACTTCTACAAACAGAAATAAAATTTCAAGCTACAAAAGTATTTTTCAATTGCCTACTGTACAGATTCATTTTGGAATTCATCTGGAATTGGGGCGATTTTCATCATAACAACTAAACTAGACCTGACAAACATGTCCTGCTTGATCTTCAAGAGGAAAAGCTTTCACTGGACTATGGATAAAGCTTTTCTTTTTTAAATGTTGTACCTCGTACTTCACAGTCTCTTACAGCGTTCTCCTACCCACACACGCACTGGAGAGTAGTGATGGGAATTATGGCTCTTTGAAGGGAGCCGGATCTTATGGCTCCGTTCCTTTCAAAGAGACGTTTTTTTAAAGGGTTACTAGGTTTATCTGCGAAATAATCACGAGGATAATGATTGACTGTATTGCCAGACCTAATGTCCATAATCTGCATTATAAACATGATACAAGGTGGCACCATATCCATGTCATTCATGTCAGTGAATGTACTAGTTTGAATTGACCCTCTGTATGTGTTAAGTAAATAAAGTTGCCTTGCCTTGAATGAAATTCACACAACTCTTAATATTAGATACTGTGCTTTTAAGTGGCGATGGAGATTATTTGTTGACCCTGCTTTAAAGGATATTTTGCCTTTACAAATGGTGCGCTTTATCACTGCCTGGGTTTTGGTTGAAGTGCATCCAAATGCTGCTGCGTTTTCGCGTTTGGCTCATTTTCCATCTGAAAAACACGTCGTCTACCTGTCCTGCACCACTTGTTATGACTTCTCTCTCGTATTCCGTTCAGACCAACCCCATCTCACTCCTCGTGCTGAAACCTACCAATCAGAGTAGGGGCGGGTCTTCACAGAATACGTTTGAGGAACAAAATCAAGCTTTTCAAAAGGCGAGTGGATTTTGGCAGGCAGTGAGTGCGGACCAACGATTGAACGATAACAAGAACGGCTCTCACCAAGTACGACTCGGTTCCCCTCGTTCGTACCAAAGAGCCGTTCAAAAGAATCGGCTCGTTCGTAACCGACACATCGCTACAGGAGAGCCCACACACGCACAGAGGCGCACAGAGGCAGTCGCAATTTGTACAGGCTCCCACTACCTGTTAGCATCTGGCACCTGTTAGCATCTAGCTCTCCTGCTTACAAACATTTAGCCATCCCTGCTTATACAACATCTTGACGCAGTTTGGCATTGGTGCATGGGACAGTAATTGCCCTAAACCTTTCACACTCAAGAATGCCATCAAAACACCCTGAGGATGATGTGCTACTTCAAAGAGCAAATAAACAGATAACAGACCTTAAAGAGCCTGTGACAGCCTCCCAACAACTGTTGTGCAATGAAATATTGGGCTACTAGTAATCTCGAACTGTCAGCTTAAAAAAGAAGGTCTGATACCGTTCCGATAAATATCAATAATTTCGAACATCGTGGGGAAATTCCTTCGACTCATTTTGAAGTTTTGGGAGAAGCCGGAAGTGAAGTCAATGCGGGAACGCTTCACTGTGCGGCGAGAGAGCCAAACACGGATAAAGTGTGTTGTCATGCGTAGAAATGGTGAATTACTGAGTTTAGGCACGTTAATAACGTTTTAATGAAGTGGACTACAGTATATTCATATTTGTCAGTGCTTTCATGTCAATTTGGCGAACATAAACATAAATGATTGTGGTGAAGATGATGATTAAATTAGGATTAAAAATCGATTACATTTTTAATCCTATTAAAAATCGAGAGCTGCTGAATTTCCTCCCGTCGAATGTGATATAAAAACAAATAGATTATTTTTGTAGTTGTAAACTCAAGTGGATGAAACTACATTTATTAGTGCTTTCATGTCAATTCGGCGAACATATGATGTTTGAGCCGGTCTGCATTTCCTGATGAGAAAACAAACCGATGCTTTTTGTAGTTGTAGTACACCAACGTGGATTAAACGTGTGGTTTTTTTACCACAATGTTGGGAAATTAATGGATAAAAGGCCTCCGTAGATCGCAGATCGCAGAATCGCAGGCAGCAACAGGTGGAGCCTACTACCAATACGGGTTTCAGCCTCCGATGTACTTTTAATGCTTCTCCACCAACAGACTTGACGATGGCAGGATCAACATCGTATGCATCACACGCGAAGTGGTCAGAGCACAACTTGCTCCATTTTGTCGGCTGCCAGCCAACACGATTCACTACAAAAATCCAGTTTCGGCGGATGATTTTGTCTTGGGGAAATGCATGTAAAATTCTCCCAGATCCCGCACCGTTCGTACATCCGAAAGCACAACAATAACCCATGTTTTTGCGGATATAATTCAGTTTTCTTTTCGAAAAACACCGCTGACATGTGAACGAAACTGCCTGGCCCAGAGACTGTTTGGCCACGGTGACGTCACGCGCGCGGAGGCTGCTGGGAATGACATGTCAGAAATTCAGACGGCTTTGGGTCGAGTTTTGTATCAATAAAAAGCTTTTTTTTGGGTGTATTATCTCGATTTAAATTAAATAAGAAATACAGGCAGTCTTAAAAACAACATTTCTATAAAAATATAGCATATTTGGAAGCTTTGCATTTGATCTTTAAGGAGGATATCTGACGGCTTTCTGACAAGCTGAAAGAAAAAGAGTCTCTCGTGTCCGGTCTCATGGAGGTGGCATCGGTGCAGTCTAAACAGCTTGCCTCGTTCAGTGCAACTATCCATGACACAGTTCTGTGGGATCCTTCCACCTGTCTGTGGCCTTCCGACTGCTCGACACCTGGCCACCAGCAGTCGTGGTCTGAAGTGGTGCGCAAGAGCTTTTTGAATGGGGTTGTTATCTGTGTTGGTTATTCTCGCGTCCAGCAGAGAAGCTTAAAAAGGAGACTAAATGGAGTCTCTGAGATGGTTTCAAATTGGTACTTTAATTAAAAATAAAGGCGCGGTTATGTTACAAACAGAATATTGTTCGACAGAAAAGCAGCTATGTCTCTGGCTCTGGCAGGTGAAGAAAGAGGCCGAACCCCTCAGGTCCCGCTGTTTATATATCCTCTGCTGGCTCTTCCCTGCGGGCCGGCTCTCCAATGTTTTAATGTCCGTTGTTACGCATATCAGAGGACAAACAGACATTGTACATTCAATATATATCTAAACACGCCTTTTCTCCTCCTAAACTCTTTCATGACTTTTCACTTTTCACACATTCTAAACGCTGTAATCAATACTCCAAAAATACAGGAAATACTTCAAAGCAGTTTGGTTTCCGGTCGTTCCGAATGTTGTCACATGCTACCCACATCTGTAAACAATAACGTACTCAAATAAACTGTACCTTCATTTAATATTCAACAATAATACTATCTCGACGTCTGTAGTTGTAGTGTTGAAATCAGTAGGTTTCGGTGTGCAACATCATATCATATTGCTGCTAAATTCACCTCTATAGTAAATGGTATATTAGCCTCATGCTAAATGCTAACCGGAGATGAAGGATTTTCAGAATAAAAGCTTAACAACTGGTTGTGCACAAGAACTTCTGGTTTTTCAGTATGCAAGCAGACTATCGGAAACTTTGCTTCTTTTGAATATGTGGCCCTTGAGTTGAAATGCTCCTTTCGAGCTCTTTTCCTAAACATCTACAGACCACCCAAATACTGTGCAAGCTTTTTTGAGGATTTTACCGAGTTGCTGTCTATAGTGTGTATTGACTTTGACCGTTTAATCATTGTTGGCAATTTTAATATCCATGTTCCATATCCATGTCCAACCCTGAGGACAGAGGGGCTATAGAACTGTTTTGTGTTATCAACAATTTTGGACTGACTCAGCATGTCAAGGGGCCGACGCACAATAAGGGGCACACCCTGGACTTAATTGTATCAAAGGGTCTGAACATCTCTAAGCTTGTGGTGACTGATGTTTCGCTCTCCGACCATTCCTGTGTTTTCTTTGAGAGCTCTATTACCATCCATACAACTGTTAAGAAAGAGATAACCACAAGACGTCACTTAACTGAAAATGCAGAGGAAATGTTTGCTCATATTTTTACTCCCTCACTTGCCCATGCTAACTTCTCAGTAAATGAGCTAGTTGATCATTTTAATTCTAAAATAACAAATGTCATGGATACCATCGCTCCCATTAAAATAAAGGAAGTATCTGGCAAGAAAATATCTCCATGGAGAAAAGCCATGACTAAACAGCAAACACTGAGAGCTGAAAAGCTGAACGCAGGTGGAGAAAAACAAATCTCCAGGTTCACTTGGAAATATATAAAGAGAAACTCGGTTTCTATAATCAGGAAATAAAAAAGGCACGACACTCTTTCTTTTCTGACATCATTACCAAAAATAAAAACAACTCACGTGCCTTGTTTGTTACCGTCAACAGACTAACAAACCCCCCAGTGTCAGTAGCCTCAGAATTTCTATCCACCAGGGCCTGCAATGATTTTGCCTCCTTCTTCACTGACAAAATCATGCAAATTAGACAGGCAGTCAGTGCCTCTGCATCAGGTACAGCAAATGTACTGTCCCTGTGTTCACCTAAAGCTAATTCAGACACCATGTCATAATTCCGTCTGATAAATGTTAAAGACCTGGAAGACATTATCCAACATCTGAAATCCTCCTGCTGTAGCCTCGTCATCATCCCGACAGGATTTTTTCAAAATGTTTTTTTATTGCTTGGCCTCAGATATTCTACACATAGTAAACAAGTCTCTTCAATCAGGTGTATTTCCACAGGCCCTGAAAACTGCAATAATTAAACCGCTCCTAAAAAAGCATAACCTAGACAAAAGCATAATGAATAATTACAGGCCAACAGTTGAGTAATTTCATGTTTTTAACTGACAGTTTTGATGTGTTTCAGTTGGGCTTTAGACCTAACTATAGCACTGAGACTTCACTTGTTAAGGTCTTAAATGACATCCATTTGAACACAGACAGTGGCAGAATATCAGTGTTAGTATTATTAGATCTCAGCGATGCCTTTGATACTGTTGACCACAACATATTGCTAGACCGTCTTGAAAACTGGGTGGGAGTTTCAGCAACAGCTCTAAACTGGTTTAGCTCCTACTTGAATGACAGAACAAACTTTGTCTCAATAGGCGATTACAAATCAACCCTGATAAATATGTCATGCGGGGTTCCTCAAGGCTCCATCTTAGGACCTTTGCTTTTTAATATTTATATGCTACCTCTGGCTGAAATTATTAAAAAGAGCGATCTAAGCAATCACATCTATGCAGACGACACCCAGATTTATTTTAAAATTACACCGGGAGACTACTCTCCGATTAGAACACTGAGCAAGTGCACTGAGCACATCACTTACTGGATGACTCAGAACTTTCTCCAACTGAACAACAAAAAACTGAGATCATTGTTTTTGGAGCAAAGAAGGACCGATTAAAAGTAATCACAGAGCTTCAGTCGGCAGACTACAAAGTAACTCACAAAGCAAGAAATCTGGGTGTAGTGATGGACTCAGACCTGAATTTTAACAGTCACATTACAACAGTTATTAGGTCTGCATACTACCACCTGAAGAATATATCAAGGATTAAAAAACTAATGTCGCAACAGGATTTAGAAAAACTTGTCCATGCTTTTATTTTCAGTAGACTCGACTACTGCAATAGTGTATTCACAGGGCTCACTAAAAAATCTATCAGAAAGCTGCAGCTGATTCAGAACGCTGCTGCTCGAGTACTCACTGACACTAGAAAAGTGGATCACATCACTCCGGTTCTGAGATCATTACACTGTCTTCCAGTCTGCCAAATAATTGATTTTAAAATACTACTGCTAGTTTTTAAATCACTAAATGACTTAGGACCGAGGAGGTATATAGACGACCTACTCCATCACTATGAAGCATCCAGGAGTCTCAGGTCTTCTGGGTTGGGTCTGCTCTCTGTTCCGAGAATAACCACTAAACATGGAAAAGCAGCTTTTAGTTATTATGCCCCAACAATTTGGAACAAACTGCCTAAATCATGCACGTCCGCCGAAACAATTCCTATTTTTAAATCCCGGCTAAAAACGCACCTATTTGCCGCTGCTTTTAATTGAGCTGCCCATACTCACACTACAGTATGCCTTTTTAGTCATGTATTCTGTACCTGCTGTGTTTATTTATTTAATTTATTTCATTACCTTTGCTTATTATGCCTGTTTTTAAATGCCTTTTTAATAATGTATTTATGCTGTATTTGTTCTTAAATGTCTTTTGCTTTTAATCCGTAAAGCACTTTGAATCGCCACGTGCTGAAAAGTGGTATATAAATAAAATTGCCTTGCCTAACGTTTTTTATTTTAAAAGAGCGTTATCAATCATTTGTAGAATGGACCAAATTACATTATTATCATTTCCCAACATGGCTATAATGATTTTCCTGTCTGCTAAAATGTGTCAAAATTGTGTTGTGTTTTGTGGTCAGTATTGTGAAGTTGAAGACATTTTACACGTTACAACTGTTGGAAGATATAATATTCAATTCATTGTATGTATTAAAAATTATTATTATGAAAATAGCCATCCGTTGATAAAGTACCTGTCACGGTTGAGTGAAGGAAGCAGGACCCAAATGCAGATAACTCTGATAAACCTTTATTTCAAGGCTAATGAAACTAATACAGACAAAACAGAGCACTCACCGGTGAATTCCGTCACCAACAAAAGAAGCACCAACACTGAACACAGGACGAGACAAGACTAAATACAGGGAGGGATAATTACAAGACGAGAAACAGCCGGGCAGGGGAGGAGAAACACAAGGGCCACAGGTGAACACAATCAGCTAACGAGACACACCAGGGAAACTAACGACAGGAGGAAAACATGACATAGAGGACAGCGGAAACACCCAAACCTAGACATAGAACTGTGACATGACATGATAACCGTGACAGTACCATAGTATCAAACAGGTCTTCCTTGGGTTAATAAAATGGTTCGTGTGGCTAATTAAAACTTCAGGTTAGGGCGGATTGTTCAATGTTTTATTGGGCCTTAAAACTAAATTTAGTGGGAAATGAACACAGATGTCTACTTACTACAGGCAGTTCACATTTTAAGACAACTATGATAATGTTATAACCATAGTGCCACTCAAATATCATCCATCTCTCTCTGAAATAGCCTCATTCCTTTCATTGTCACAATAAAAAGCTGTCCTGGAAGAAAAACACCCAGAACATCAAGATTGATTATCATCAGTTGAGCTTGAATGTGTGAACACTTCCAAGTCTCAGCCTTTAACAATCATACACTCTGACAGATATTCCCACACGATCTGAATGTAGTGCTACACCCCGGCTGAGCCCAGTGATTGCTGCCTCATTTAGAAACACTCCACTTATTCTTGCATTGTGCCTGGTGAGTTAATTTGATGAAAAAGTGCTGTTGTGCTTCAGCTAAAAAGATCCCTACAAACAAGATGAATGCCAGTAGGATGTAGAACTATCAGGCACACTGATTTCAAAGCTGTTTTATTTATAAACTTTAATTGCAGAAAGCGTTGTTCTGGCATCAATTGTATGTGTTTTAGTGTGTGAGAGAGATGTATTGGAGGTTATTATGCCAGGGTTAAACACTGTAAATCGAACTGCTAAAACCCCACTTTATCAGCTAGATCTAATTTACTAATGTGTTGAGCCAAAGGCTGTTTATTCAGCACATTGCAGTTAAACCTGCTTGCAATTTGTTGTTTGTATGTGTACCCCTGACAACAGCAAACAGGTAGAGATGAAAAATGTCCTTGCAGCTTTTGGTACAGTAGAGCTGGTGTGCAAATTGCCTCTGTCACAATGCTAGACAGTGATGTACTGTCACCGCAGCATTAAGGGATGGTTAAGTAGCACCAGTAGATTGAGGTTGGCATGCCCCCAGTTTGGAGAACCTGCATAACGACAATGCATTGTACTGATGTGGAGAAGGCCGCAGCAAAACATAATCTAGCCACCTAAATAAAGGGCCATTTAAAAAGAAGTGTAGGCAAACACTATGTGATGTGCAGCAAGCCGCATATTAATGAGAAAATAACCTTGACATTGCGAGCAGGATCCCGGAAACAAAATATATAGTCCATTCTACTGAGTAGCAATGGTTAGAACTGCGGAAACAGCAACGTTACCTAAAACGCAGGCAGCACTGTTCGAGGTTTTCTGTAACTGGCCAAGTCTTTTCACATTTTCTTTTCCATTTACCCGTCTGGTAACATAGTGTTTACTTCCTGTCAGACTTCTTCTGCTGATTCCTCTGACATTCAGCTCTTTCTTGTTCTTCTTTTTATTTTCTTTACTGGAGGACAATTCAGCTATTGTGAATCCAAGTTTTAAGCTATCCACAAATATAACACATGTTATAAACGGGATTTCTGTCATGCCACAGCAGGTGTTAAAATTACCGCACTTCTAGCGGCGGATTGATCATTGATCAGAGCATCCTTAGTAACAGTCTTCTATGCTTAGCAGCGGTCTGTTACCGGAAAAGAGCAGAAAGCTAATCGAGTGTAGATAACAGTTTCATTCCCCTGTTGAAAAGGTGTGTCTGATGCCAAGGTAAAGCGTGGAAAATATTCTAAATTGAATTAGATTTTTTTGAAGGTGACTAAAATGTATTTTCCTGCTGATCACGTCCACGGAAGTACACTGTTTGCAGATTTAAGTAAGGACCATAGTTAAGTAGTATATTTTGTTTTACTCTTCTCAGTTTTCTTCACCCCTGTAGCAATAGTCATCACACTTGGATAAGTAACATACTAGAACCCAGTCGTAGAATGTGTCAGATACTTGGCACACAGGCTGCCCATTAGTAAGATTGCTAGTTCTCAGTGCTAAAACTAATTTTACATGACATAATTTTACACATTTTATAACATAATACATAATGTAGTGCTGTTTGCCAGTACAGACACACACACTTCAAAACAAACAATTGACTTAGATTAATTCCAACACGTAATACAACTGAGTGAATCGTTTTCTGTGTGCTTGGATAGAAAGTAGAGTTTTCACATTTTGGCATCACTGGATAAATGTATAGCAAGATGGTTTGTTGCATCACAAGGTTTTGATTTAAAAGCGTCGCTATAATGTTTTTTGGGGGTTACCCTTTCCTGTAGTGTGTTCTATAGGTTTTCATACATGTTAATACTCCGGAAAGGCTAAAATCCCTGTGTTCCCTCCGGTGGGGTGTCTCTCCCTCACTGCCTGAAACACCTCCATTGGACTTCTTTTTCACTTCCATAACATAGGGACATCACTATGTGACACTAGCGCTTCTATTGGCTAGAGATTCACACAGTTTACGTGATAGGCTAAGCCGCAGGGCTATTCAATTACAAATTCAGTTGGGCCAGATTTTATAACTACAAAATTCAGGGGACGACGACCTCTGTCGCCTGTCAGCGCAACTTACATGATGCCGTTTAGACAATATAATAATAAAGGGCGGTGCCGGCTGTCAGCGAACCGATCCGGCCTTTCTGCGCGACTATCACTCAAATGCGGGACATTGTCTCAATTTGTGGGACGCGAGACAAATAATAAAAATGCTGTGTGTGCAGTCCCGCACAGTGCGGACACCTGGTCACCCTACACACACACACACACACACACACACACACACACACACACACACACACACACACGGTGCTGCCCCCCACACACACGCTTCAAATCAAGTTGCATAAATGCTTGAGCTACGTTTTTATTATAATTACTGTGAAATCTGCCTATTATGTTTTCGTCATTATTACAACAAACACACACTTGCAACTGATAACACTGGCAATGATTTTAGATGTATTCGACTATTCAAAAAAATAAATCATCCTTCAAATAAGTGGGGGTACGGCGTACGGTGGGGGGGGGGGGATGCGGGTGCTAGTGGAGCCTCGCAACGCCTTGTTGGAGCTCCTGCCCCCCCCCTTCCCGCGTCCATTTGCGATGTCTCGCAGCAAGCAGAAAACCACACCAGTAAGCCAGCTCACACTGTCAGCTCCTCACAGCAGCAAGCCAGTGGGCGAGCTGACCAATCAAAGCACACTGGGCTCACAGGGAGGGGGAGGAGAGGGGGGGGGGGGGCAGGAGCTCCAACAAGGCGTTTAGGACAGAGAGTGAAATTCAGTGAATACACATACTATACGAACACACTCTCACTCCATAATCGTCCAGGAGCGACGCTTGGTCAGGGTCCCGTGGCGTGCAGTTGTGACGCTCCTAGGCTCCTTCAGCTTCATAAAGGGACGCAAATAGCTTTCAACTGATTGCAATGTATTCCCATCTGCGGCGGGATTTGACGCTCATGGAAGCACGGCATTCGTTTGTGTCGGCTGCCCTTAAAGGCAATGTGAGCGTCCATTCCCATTGGATAACGGAGAATTGTACACCCGGAAGTCAAACTCAAGGCCCGGGGGCCAAATCCGGCCCGCGACTTCATTTTATGTGGCCCCGCAAGAGCTTGCAAAGAATATAATACGTTTATTATACGGTTACATGCCACTTTACAGAAGCAGGTTGCCCATAAACTACATGTCCCACAATGCATCTCGTTTTGTGACATGCACACTGAAGAGACTTCTGCTTTCAGACGTAGTTAATGACTAAGTTATTATCCTATCCGATACTAATCCAATTCAGAGGCAATAATGTAATATAATACATTATTTTATATATATATTATATATTTATATAGTTACAACCGGCCCTTTGAGTGCAACCTTTATGCAAATGTGGCCCGCGATGAAATTGAGTTTGACACCCCTGCTTTAAGTGATTAAGTATAAACTTTTCCATTTAACTCATTCCAGCACTCTTCAGCCAACAACACTGTGAAATGTAACTAAACTAAACTAAACTACAACCATTCTGAAGTCCATTGCTGCTTTGGGCCTTATTCTTTTTCAATAACAACGCAATGCTTCAGGCACTACTTTTCCCTCCTTTAATATTGACTCACAAATTACAAACAGTGAAACAAACAACTTGAACAATGAATCTACATAAAAATGTTTCCTGCCATTTAAAACCCCTTCCAATCCAATATACAGATGTTAACCAACCTTTTGCCAAACAAATCATCTGTGTTACTTTCCTTAAATTCTCAATATACTTTCATCTCAAAGCACTTATTATACTTATATTATACTTATTATAGCATTATTAATACTGAGAGCAGCACTGACTTAAAAAGGCAGTTTTTAGTTTTCTTTCCCTTCCTTCTAATTCTTTTCTTTTCTTTTGTCTTCCCCTTTTTCATTTTAATAGTGACATTAAGTACTTTACTACAGTCATCCATTATTCAGCAGATTCTGTCTCATTATTTTGCAGTCTGGAATCTACCTTGTCCAGCTTAATCATTTCTATAGCTTCAGTGATCCATTCTTTTTAGAGTTTCTGAGAAAAACCAATCCAGTTTTTCAAGATTACAGTCTTTGTGACAATACATAACAGGAAAAAAAGATCTCTTTGGAGATGCTCTGCTGAAGTTATACACATCTCCCATGGACATCATTATGGTATGAGTGGAAGGGCTATATCACTGTGGATCATTGCTTTCTTTGTTATGCCAAAGCATTTGCTTAAGGCGCTACTTTAGAAATAATTGGAAAGGAGATGATGCATGCAATTGTATTCCCAGCAGCAGCCCAGTGTTTTTGGATAAGAAAAGTGTTGAAGACTTAATCTTGTTCTGCACAATGTAGATACAAGTTTGAAAAGAAGCTTTGGGAGCTGCTGCAGTGTGTCCCCTGGGTGTCACCATTGTTACCATTGTCTGCTGTAGACATGATGGTGCTGGCGGTCGCACAGCAGATTTAGCAGATACTGTGACACTGGTCATGATGCACTCGAAGGAATCCGCTGAAGATTATTGCACTCTTTAAAGGTCCCATGTCATGGCCATTTCTACTGATCATAATTCCATTGTTGAGGTCTACTAAAATAGATTTATACTGTGCAATTTTCCAAACTCACATTGGTTTCTCATCCAGCATCTCCGTAAAGTATGTGTGTTACGACTGTCGCCTTCCTGGTCGTCTTAACTGTGTTAATCTGTGTGATATGTAAATGAGCTGTGCGGTTGCCCTGATGTGATTGGCTGCCATCTCCTGGTCCGCCTCCTGAAGATTGTGATTGGAGCATGCCGGGCCCGACGCACTCCAATTGCAGCGCACAGCCGACGCACACCTGTTGTTATTTAGTTCTTTAGTACCTATTTCTTTGTATGTAAGTAGGCTCAGTTTTTAGAGTCCTCCTTTTGTTTGGTTAGTTATCAACCTGTGCACTTTTGGCCTTTTTGTTTGTTCCAGGCTTCATGCCTGCCATTTTGTTTACCTCTGCTATTTAAAATAAACCCATTATATTATAATTATACCAATTCCAACTGGTGTGTGTTGCATTTCCTCATCCCTAGTTGGGACCTACCAATGTGCATTCACCGGTATTCACTCTCTGTCCTACACGGCTTGTTGGAGCTCTTGCCCCCCCCCCCCCCCCCTCCCTGTGTGCCCAGTGTGCTCTGATTGGTCGGGACGTTGCGAGGCTCGTTGCGAGGCTCGTTGCGAGGCTCGTTGCGAGGCTCGTTGCGAGGCTCGTTGCGAGGCTCGTTGCTGCGAGCCGCTGCTGCGAGGAACGGACATGTTTCCAGGTCGGTGATACAGCGAGAACAAGCGAAACTCATCCTGAGCACACACAAACACTCACAGCCGAAGTAAAAACAATAAGTGTGTCTTGATATTGAGTAAGAAAAAGGTTTATAACGCTGTAAGAATGGGTCTGCGGAGAGCATTTCTCCGCCATCCCAACTCGTCTATTACCAACCATGGAGCTCTATGCAAGTCAATGGGGACTCCCTGCTAGTTAGCCAAGGGATCCTGGTGTGTGAGGTGCTCCGCGGATTGGTCCATTTGGGCCAATCCGGTCATTTGTTGTTGATCTGGGTGTTCACACGTCACAGAACCCAGGAAGCAAACAATGGAAAATGAGAAATCTCCAACGAGGCGTTCTGGAGCAGCATGGTCTTTTCTTTGTTAGAGTTTTACTCGCTACAGGGTGTACTTTGAGGGTTTTTGACTCTGCAGACCGTTTACATCCAGAAAAACCTTCATAACATACAAGGGGATGGGTAATAACCGGATGACATGGGCCCTTTAAGAAAGTAGGGATGAACAGTTGGTCTTCCTGTGGTCAGCCTGATCACACTGCAGTCACAGTGATGTATGAATGAGCTTCATTACCACCACATGTCACCTGTTTTCCACCTTTCCTAACTCCAACACACACTTGCCTTTAATGTGTTGGGTTAACTCAGTCTACGTTTTTGTATTCTTCTGTATTTCATGTATTTACTGTACGTAAAGCCCCAGAGAAGCAAATGAGCAAAACATTTGGTATGTAATAAAGTGTTTTCCCCTGACTTTCCCCTGGAATAGTTTTTAGCAGGTGAACTTTCCAGCACATGAGGCAAAAGTGAGTAGTACATCAGGAAAAAGGATCCTGAAGGAAAACTAAAATGTCCCTGGAAACAGTTAGCCTTTTAAGTGTTTTGTCAGTATATTTAATATGACTATGTTAGCTAGGCTAGCTAGCTAGCTTACAGCAGAACTGCAATAATCTTGAAAGGAATCCTGTAAATAAATTGTTAAAATAAGATGACAAAGCTTACATTTTGGGTAACTTTCCAAAAACACAGACTTTATAATGCGTTGTTTCAGTAAACGCTGTGCATGTTTCATCCAGCTGGTTCATGTGTTCTAAATGCTGCCCATGTGTTGTGAAGTTGGTGAAGATTTTTCTTCATTTGCAACTGATTTGGCACATTTGTGTTTTTAATTTGCATTCTTTTTGTAACTACAGCGCGTTTCTCTTAATGGAAATGTTTGGGGCCGTTGTTGCGCATTTGCTCCTGTTGGCCAACATCTTTTTTATCCTGCTCATAACCCTAACCCAAGAAGTAGAAACAATTAAGAACAGACTTAGAAAATGGATCACCAGATTGTTTTTTCTTTTAAATCATTTAGGTCCATTTTATTTTTTCAGCCTTTATTTTTTTGTATTATGCTCTGCCTTTCTGGTTGAATTACATTTCCAGAAGTTTGTTGTGTTTTGATATATATGTAAGTCATTGTATCGGCTCGCCTGACTGGCTTCCTTGTCTTCTCTCCTCTCTTGTCTCCTCCAGGGAAATAGAGGAAGAGTTGGAGGTGGTGTGGCAGGCAGCGACCCGGGAGAACCAGCAGATCAGGGACACTCTTTTGGACTTGAGGCCCTCTGTAGACCTCTCCAGTATTGCCTGGCCTTCTCCAGCTCAGGATGAAGCCAACACATCCGCCCGACGACAGGAGCAAAGCTCCTCACCTCTCCTCTTCACCTCTCATGAAAGCCCCGGGCTGCAGAGAAGGTCCATATTTAAATCTGACTCTGGTCACCAAAACACCTCCTTGGACGAAAAACATAAACATGGGTTGGATTTCTATTGCTAAAAGTCATAAACAATAGGTGTTCACTCATATTGGCAGCATATACTTTATTAGTTAAAGTCCTGAATGTGTCAATGTAGAGACTTCTGCTTTTATTTCGCAGATAAAATCTCAGACTTGCTTTAAACAAACCATTGTAAGACAAGCATAATGAAACAGCTTACTTTATATAACTGCTCAATTTTGAGTATGTGGCCAAATATACCTGACATCAGTCTAAGTCAGAAAGACTGCCATTTTATAAAGGTTTTTAATCTATTGCTCTTTTTAAATTTGCCTCAGGGGTTATAGACCACGCCACATATAATAGATGAAGTGTACCCAGGAGTGGAACAAGTTGCATCATTCTGCTTGATAAAGGCAAAGGCAATGTTGCCTCCTACTGGGCACATATGGTAATAGATTCTCATTGTCACAGTGTGACATGGTACCGAACAGGCAGCAATGGAAAAGCTACAGGTACATTAGTATGTTCAAAATGAGTCATTTGGAGGAGATACTGTTGATTGTGCTTTAGGGAATTTCCATGTTTAAACTGTTATTATAAAATAAAAGGGAGAACAACTGTTAGAATAAATGTTTATGCACAAAGAAAAGCACATCTTTAAATACATGATTGGGTTTATTTTCATGTTAACTTATAACTGATTTTTTTCAACAATCAGATATATTATGGCAAATTTAGCTGAATTAACTACCTGATTTGCAATGAAATCTGCTTCAAACATAGTGAAAAGGGAACAAAGTGTCATTCAATGGGACAAATTGTATACAATTAATTGTTTTTCTCACTTTTAAGTTGTTGTGAAACCAGTGGGCTTTTATCGTTGGGAGTGCTCCTTTTCAAATACATACGTAACACTAGCCATCAATTAAGAACGTGTCATGACACATAACCGTTTTCCAGCAGGATGACACAGAGACCACGAGGCAGAGTACTGTCTGCGTAGATCTACCACAGATCCCTGCTGACGGACACAGAGCAGCGTGACGGCGGTACAGTGGCTCACACACGTATGAAAGCTGTTAAAGGATGAGGAATATTTGTAATAGCTGGTGTAATGGCAGACTGTTCACCCCCCTACCAATCAAAACATCCTAAATATTGCATTGAGCCTTAGGCTTATAGTGATGGGAATTACGGCTCTTTGAAGGGAGCCGGATCTTATGGCTCCGTTCCTTTCCGAGAGCCGTTCAAAAGAGGGGTGTTACAAATTGTGAATGAATAATATAAGTTTCCAAAAAAACACCAGAAAAACAATCACACATTGCGACAAAACATGATCTTTGAATCATCCTTGTTACACATCTTAAAATTCACCAGATTGCAAAGGTTTTGGCATTAATTCACCAAACAACACAGATTCACACCATGATAGAATTAAGGTAAATATTTGAACACACAAAAGTCTTACTGGCAGCTGCTAAGGACCAAAAACTCTTGCCAAAAGAAATGGAGAATCCCCGTTTACAAACGGTGATGGTTCTGGGTGCTGTGATTGTTTCATAGTGGTTAAAATCAGAACTGAAGGCAATGCCATATGCTCTTGATTTCACCACCTTCAAATTCAAGAGCTCCTAATCGATGGCTGAATTCCAAACTGACCCCTTCACCCTCCCAAGACAAGCTTTTGGACAAACTCCCCTGTCCCCTCTCTTCGACAGGAACAGGAAATGTCTTACATTTTCATAACAACTGTTTTAAGTCAGCATATTTGGGACAAAAAATGAATAAAAATTACAGACAAATGTGTAACTCTTTTTGTTTAAATCTGATGTCTATGAGGTGCTCGGTTTCTGCAACAGTCCCTGTAAATAAACACAACTTCACAAACTAATTAACAATTCTATTGTTTTCTAGACTAGACACGGGTATACAAACAAGAATACAATGTAACCTTCAATTCAAATCAGTATAACAATATCAAATGTATTTGTGCTGTTTATAAGTAAATGTTTGCATGGAAATATTTGTACACAGCATGTTCCCTGATAGCACAAACAGCCGGCACATGTTCAGGTAGGGCAGCAGGTGAAAACAGGACCGATGTAGACTCGCTGTTGGAGGGCCTGTTAAGCCACCCCCACCCCACACTCGTTGGTTTGGAATAGCCCCATATACACGGGAATGCAAACAAACCGAATTCGATATAAAAAAAGTTCAGTTCACACGGATACGGCTCAATAAACGTGTCCCTTCACACGAGACTGCTTGACCCGCTGTAGTACATATGCCGGGCCTGTAAGTGGCGCTGTACTTCTGCCACAAAATACACCAAAAGCAACGAAGAAGACCCCCGAGCATGGTTGCCATGCTTGCCTGGTTGCCCTTCTGTTTATTCTCCGCGGTGGATTTAGCAACATGTAATTCATGTAGTTCTCCATGTCCACTTGTTGCTGATGGTTGTGTTAGAGGAGCTGTAGATTTTGCACTAACATCTGTATCATGGTCAGTAGCTACTGACCGCTCGACTGACCATGCTACAGCAGAGGTGGGGAGAGGCGGGGCTATGGCTTCATCGTTATCAGGAAATGATCGTGGGACGTACACACGGAGCCGTTTGGCCCCCCAGAGCGTTCCGTCCGCAGATCTATCCACCTTGTGACCCGTTATCGTTTTAGGGGTCCGTTTCCGCTGTTCCGTTACGGCCTCGTGTGAACGAACGGGCTATACGAAAGAGAAAAGTAACACATACAACCCGTTTCGTTCCGGTGTAAACAGCGCCTTTGATGTGGGTGACCCTTCACGAGAAGGCACAAACATAGTTTGTAGTAGTGATGGGAATTCCTGCTCTTTTTAGTGAGCCGGATCATTTGGCTCGGCTCACCAAACGCAACGGTTAGGGTTAGGGTAATGTTATGAATCGAGTGGCCTGTGTTCGTCGTCCATAACATACGCCTGCCCGTACCATAACCCCACCACCACCATGGGCCACTCAATTCACAACATTACCCTAACCCTATTTAGAGGCAATGGACTTCCACTCTCGGGAGAGCCCCAAACGACGGACTGTAAGCAGGGTCCCACACTCAAAGGCACCCAGAGATCCAGGGTGATGCACATGGCTTTCTTACCCAGGAATGAGTGTGTGAAACCTGGGGAACATGTACAGGAATCTGTCCATTTCATCCACATTTGACTCATGAAATGTACAGCAGAGTCACTGCTGTAAGCAGGGTCCCAAACTCACAGGCAGAGAGCTCCAGGGTGATGCACATGGCTTTCTTACCCAGGAAGAAGTGTGTGAAAGCTGGGTAAAGTGTTCCTGCAGCCCCTCCATAACGGTAATAATGGTTAGAAATAATTTCCAGGGCAGAAAGCTGTTTTTGACTCATGAAATGTACAGGAATATGTCCATTTCATCCACATTTGACTCATGAAATGTACAAGAACATAAGGGCAGCAGAGTCACTGCTGTAAGCAGGGTCCCAGGCAGAGCTCCAGGGTGATGCACATGGCTTTCTTACCCAGGAATGAGTGTGTGCAACCTGGGGAACATGTACAGGAATCTGTCCATTTCATCCACATTTGACTGATGAAATGTACAGCAGAGTCACTGCTGCAAGCAAGGTCCCAAACTCACAGGCAGAGATTCAGGGTGATGCACATGGGTCAGAAAAAGAAAAAAAAGTTGACTTTTGGAAGAACCATAGAAAAGGGTGAAAATGGATAAAATGTATCCGAAAATAGTGTCTCTTAAGGCAGGTAGAGTCCCCTGACAACTCCCCTTACACTCCTCCAGAGGCAGAAAAAGTCTCTACGTTATCTTTTGGAAGAACCAGAGAAAAGGGTGAAAATGGATAAAAATATATCTGAAAATAGTGTCTCTTAAGGCGGATATAGTCCCCTGACAACTCACGTTACATTCCTCCAGAGTCAGAAAAAGTCTAAGTTAACTTTTGGAAGAACCAGAAAAAAGGGGTGAAAATGGATAAATTGTACCCCAAAATAGTGTCTCTTAAGGCGGGTAAAAGTTATGTGAATATGGGGTGACGTATATGGACACTTGAGCACCAGCAAGACCCCCACCTCCATAACCTTGTGCACCAGGCCAACCTGTGTACCCACACTTAAGCACTCCCCCACGGACTACACCAAAAGGAAACACCGGTCAGAAGTTCGTGCCCCTGGTAACACTGAATAACAAAAATGCCATTAAAACTGCTATGCATTGAGGATTTTAGTCCGAGATGAGTGCTTAACTGCGGGTATCTTGTGTCAGCTTCGTGGACCCCAATTTAAAAGGAAATGTCCATGATATTGACAAACATATTTATATATATATTTATATATGCATTGTTTATTGACCTAGCCAAAGCATTTGATACTGTAGATCACCACATTATGTCTAATGTTATGTCTAATGTTATGTCTCGTTTCGGTCATAATGCCATTTGCTGGTTTCAGAGTTATCTAACCAACCTACTCAATGCGTCAGGTTGGGTAGCATTGTCTCTGACCTTGTCACCTTGAAGAAGGGAGTTCCACAGGGCTCTATTTTGGGGCCCTTGCTCTTTTTATTATATGTAAACAATATTTGTAATCAGATGCAATTCTCTACCTATCATATGTATGCTGATGACACTATTGTATACTCATGTGCTCCTTCTCTGGATATGGCCGTTTCCAATTTAAAATCTGATTTTATCATGCTGCAGCATGCACTTCTTGATTCCAAACTGCTTTTGAACAGTAAGAAAACTAAAGCAATGCTTTTTGCTCCCAAGTCAGCGTCCTCTTGCCTCTCCATTGACACCCTTGATGGCGTCTCTGTTGAGTTTGTTGATACCTACAAATATCTGGGCTTCTGGTTGGACAGTAATCTGAACTTCAAACACCATATTGAAGTTCTAACTAAGAAATTGAAATTCACTCTTGGCTTCTTTTTCAGACTTAAATGTTGTTTTTCAACTTCATCCCGTAAAAGGTTGGTCTCTGGCTTATTCCTGTCCCAGCTGGACTACGGTGATACCATTTATAGATTTGCCTGTCCCACTGTGTTGGCCAAACTTGACCCACTCTACCATGCTGCACTGCGTTATATATCAAATGCACCATATAGGACTCATCATTGCAAACTGTATAGCCTAACTGGATGGTCCTCACTTACTGTGCGTAGGATGCGGCATTGGTTTTTATTAATGTATAAAGCCATTTTAGGTAAGCTTCCACTGTACATATGTGCCAGATTTGCTCCAGTTTGTGACTCTTACAACCTCAGATCCAGTGCCTGGATACGGTTCCAGGTACCTGCTGAGGCTGAGGCTGGGAAAAGGAGTCTTTTTTATTATGGTCCTTGGTCTTGGAATGACCTTCAATCACGCCTCAAACTGAGGGCACTTGTCTCTATAGCCTGTTTTAAATTGAAGTTGTCTGAAGTCCTTACTACTAGCTGCTCTTGCAGTAATAAGTAGTACCTTTCTTACTGTCCTAATGTGCACAATGTAGTGACTGCTTTTTTGTCTTTTGTTTTCTTAGTTATGTTCTCTGTATTTTATATGTTTGTGTTATGTGTAACGTTGCTGCCTTCTTGGCCAGGTCAGCATTGCAAATGAGATTCTATCTCAATGCTTTTATCTGGTTAAATAAAGGTTAAATAAAATAATATACAGAATGATGATTATTTTACCCTCAGACACATGCATAGAGTACCCCCAAGTGTTGGTTTACAGTTGGTAAAATTGGTCCTGCCGGAGGCAGGGACTTTGCATTGGAAGTTGACATGTGTACATTTGAAGGACAAGTCCCATGTTAACTCTGTCCATAAGGCAGACCTTTTCCTTACATGAGCAAACAGGCTATGTCAGACTTCCATGAAATACACCGGGAAAATCACCTATTTGTAGCCGCTCACAGAGCCCCAAACGACGGACTAATCAGCTCCAGCATCTCTCCCTGACATGCACACTTCCATAACCTCGCGCACCTTGGGTCCCCGGCCCCCGGACTTAAGCACTCCCCCACGGACTAAACCCAGATGATCACACCCTCAAGAACCTCGTGCCCCTGGTAACTTAAAGGGGGGTGGATTTTGTGGTGCTTTACTGTCCGCACACCAGCACCCATATTCATCCTTATTCACAGCCCCACCCACCCTCCTGTGGAGGATGTTCTCATTCTCCTGGTAACCCTTTAAATAGTCTGATACTACCACTGCACTTTACAAGCCAGAAATAATGTTTAAATTGTCGGGAAAAGAGTTTTTAAACATCTGGAAGAGATTATTAGCCTGTCATTTTGCAAGATATCATTTAACATTGAAGCTCTCTTGGAGGACAGAATATGTCCATTTCCAGGAGCGCTTTAATGTTAAATCATATCTTGCAAAATGACAGGCTAAAAATCAGGAATAAGTGTTTCAAAGGCGGGGAAAAGTTGTTTAAAATAGTGTTATACTTCCAGGGCGCATCACCACATTTTACAAGCCAGGGAAGGTGTCTGAATCCTGGGTAAACTTTGTTTAAATAGTATGGTACCTCCAGGGCGCATCACCGCATTTTACAATAGTCTGATACCTGGCACTGTATCAACCCCTGGGAACCTTAAACGTTATTAAAATGTTTTTTTATTTATTTAATTATCACATTATTTTTACAAAAACAGTATACACAATATGCATAATAAACATAATACAAACATGATTAGCGGGGGCCCGGGGGCCATATTAGCCGTGTAACTTGTACGGTGCACCGGGGGAAAAAGGCTGAGTCCACGGCCCCTACCCCCACATCAGGAGTATCAACCGGCCCAGAAGAAGAGGTATCGCTGGTCTCCGCCTCTGAGTCCTCTTCGGAGGTATCTGACGGCGGTAGAACTCCTTCCGATGATGCTGCTGCTGCAGCTGCTGCCGCCCTGAACATGGAGCGGATCTTCAATCCCTCTTTTATTCCAGGCGTATTCGCATAGAACCGGTCTGCAGTGCTTACGTCGTGACACATAAACCTGGCGAGAATCGACCTGCTTTCTGGATCTTGGTGATGCTTGATAATGTCAGCCAGGGCAGTGCGCAGGATTGTGAAGGTGACGGCTGTTTCTAGCCCAGCATCAGCCCAAGCCCTCTTCAAGTAAGCGTTCAGGTTCCTGGAGGCATGCTTCCCCGTTGTGAAAAGGAAGAATTCATTCTGAGGACCCGACAAGCACTCTTTTATCCCCATCCACCGCATGACCCAGCCAAACTCCTTCACTGTACGCACCAGCTGTGCTTCGCCAAATGTCTTGGCAGTCTTGTGATCCTGCACATGGATGATGTAGCCCTCAGCAGTGCCCCTTGTGTCCGCCTCTAACACCTCAGTGTTGGTCATGTTTGCGTACACACCCGGACGGTGGCCAAACAGGAGGCTCCAATGGAGGGTTAGATAGCCGTATAGCAGGTACTGGGTGATTGAGGTCGGGTTGCAAGCCATCAGGTCAAATAAATCAGGGATGCGCTTCTCAATGGCCGCCATGGCGGTGAGAAGCTCCGCCTGGCTCGGCAGACGATCCAGCTTGTTCCTCTTCATCTTGAACTGGTGGACAGTGACAGACTTTTTCAAGTTGTTCATGTTGGCTTTCACCTCTCTGATAATGTGGTTCATATCAGACTGGGTGAGCCTGCACCCCCGGAGCTTTGACTCAGACAAGTACCTCAGGAAATGGTTCACATTCTTCAGGAACAACAGCGCTGTTGTGACTGCCCTGGCCGACTTTACAATATACTCGCTCCAGCCATGGACCCTCTCCGTGTCTTTTAGAAACAGCCAATCTGACAGCCGGTTAACACCATGGGCCATGAATACGAGGAAGTTCTTTATCCGGCTGACATTGGACAGACAATTTTCTTTCCGTTTTACTGTCGGTGCGACACCCTCACAATGATGCCTGTATGTCTGAATGCCACATCCTTACTGAAACAGACACAGTTAATTGTATTTGAATTCTGTTGTGTTTCTCCGTTTATATGCGTTAGCGTAACCGGTGATTGCAACAAAGGTTTGATGCTTCAATGCCTAGTACACGGACCAAAGGAGGACTTGGGTTACCACCTGGCAAAATGGTCCCACCTCCGCACCAACGCGGGGCTGGTGTTGGCAACATTGGGTCCGATGCATCAATTCATGGTGGCCCGACCATGAGAGGGTTTGTGGTGCCCCGGAACCAGGCAGTACCCCAGCAGGAAACACGTTTTATGGTCAAAGGAGGAAAGAGTGATAGAACCGGGGTAAAGCAAAGAAAGTGTCCGAAAATAGTGACTTGTAACCCGGGTAGAGAGTATGTCATCTCTCTGTCCTATCCTCCAGACAACATGGTAATGTGCGGACAACAGTACCTCCGGGCGCTCCATCCCGCTCCGGCATTCACCGCAGCGGGGGGAGGAGGCATTGAACCCCTCACACCTGCCCCCGGAGGAAGCAGGGGAGTCAGGTACCCGGAGGGCGCACGGTGGACGGCCAGGGCGAGGCAGCCACACCGCGCTGGAGTCAGAGTTCCGAGTATTGGAGCCGGGTCCCGGTGAAACGCAGGACGGAGCACCCGGCAGGAGCCTCCAGCAGACCACCCCACGCGGGTCCCTCGGAAGAGGCGGAGAGGTGGGTGTTTTTCATCTGCTGGCGGACTACCGGGGAGAACGCACTGCTCGGGAGCCAGGCCCAGAGTGAGTGGCAGTGGGTGTCCGCGCATCTGCCTTTTACAGCGGGAGCACGAGCTGGTCTCGGGGAGGGAGAGAAGAGAGGAGCGGAGGCTGCTGAAACAGCCAGGGCCCTCCCCTCAAACACACCCCTCAATTTTGACAAGACAAACAGCAAGAAGAGTCCCCTTTCGACTCCCCTTGCATTCCTCCAGAGACCAGTTTGGACTTAAAGTTAAGAACCAGGCTGGGGGGGTCTCCAGGCATCAGATATATCCGAGACATAGTGCACTTAGAGAGGGTACTTTCATCCAGGGTATCAGACAGCCGTTTTTGTTTATTGTGTGGTGGACTGGCTGTCAGCACATCATAAAGTATTATTAGAAGCAGTGTCGGCTAGAAAATGGTCTGTCAATCCTTTCCGTGTCCGGCTGGGTGAGGTTGCCCGTATTTAGTCAAATTAAGCCGCAGGCTCCACTCCTGGTGGTGCGCTTCCGTCAATTCCCCCACGCAGCACACCCTCCCGGCCATCAGAGTCGAACCCGCAGTTCGGAGGAACCGACCGCCAGAGCACCGGCACGAGGCCGGGCCGGCGGAGGCCCTTCGATGGCGGGTCGCGTTTTTCATTCGATCAGTGAGAAATCAGGAAAATACTCTGTTATATTTTGGGAGAACCAGAGAAAAGGGGTGAAAATTGAGAAATTGTATCCCAAAATAGTGTCTCTTAAGGCGGGGAGAGTCCCCTGACAACTCCCCTTACATTCCCTCCAGAGGCAGATAAAGTCCAAGTTATCTTTTGGGAGAACCAGAGGAAGGGGTGAAAATGGATAAAATGTATCCGAAAATAGTGTCTCATTATTCCGTGACAACTCTCCTTGAATTCCTCCAGAGGCCAGTTCAAAAACTTAAAGTTTGGTAAGAACCATGATTGGGGTCCTCCAGGCAACAATTGTATCCGAGCCAAAGCACTCATGTAGCGGACACATTCCTCCATGATGTGAAACAAAACCGGGTTTCCGATTTCGTGCAGATGGTTGCTTGGAAAACATGAATGAATTTATTTGACGGAGGAAGGGAGGTCTCGAATCCCCTCTACGTTGTAAAATGCAACAGGGCAGTGAAAATGTGTCCGGGGCTTCCGCCGGAAGCGCCGAAGACTTGCGCTTTTTTGAGCCCCTCCTCCGTTGGCACTGTCGTTTTTTCGACTTCCATAACATCGCACACCGTGAGACCCCGGGCCCCCGGACTTAAGCACTCCCCCACGGTCTAAACCCAGATGTTCACACCCTACAGAACCTCATGCCCCTGGTAACTTAAAGGGGGGTGGATTTTGTGGTGCTTTACTGTCCGCACACCAGCATCAATATTCGGACTTATTCACAGCACCACCCACCCTCCTGTGGAGGATGTTCTCATGGCCCTGGTAATACTTAAAGGTGATGGATTGTGTGGTGCACACACAACAGTCAGAGTTTTCCTCCCCATAACCCGCAGGTTTAGGGAGCGACCCTCTCGTCCACTGGGGTAAACTCCAACAACGAAGCACCCAACCGGGGACTTGTGAGTATCCCCACACCCGCCCGGCGCCTCACACAACTAAAGTTGCGTCAAATATAATTTACATTTTATCTAATCGCCGAACTAATCTGCGATCGCGATCGCGAGCTGTTATGTGCCATCATGACGCGCATAGTGTTATTTTTTTGTAGTTTTTCTGTCGCAATATCATTTAAGTAATCGTTGAGCTAGCTAGCTAGCTAGCATACATTGTCACTATCTGCTAACGTTAGCTTTAGCCTTCGTGTTCTAATAGTTCATAGGCTATAAACAGAGGTGGTATAAGTATAGATATTGTGCTAGAGTAAAAGTAGAAGTACTCAGATCTTGTACTTTAGTAGAAGTACTCAGATGTTGTTCTTAAAACTAGAAGTACTCAGATCTTGTACTTGAGTAAAACTAGAAGTACTCAGGTCTTGTACTTGAGTAAAAGTAGAAGTACTCAGGTCTTGTACTTGAGTAAAAGTAGAAGTACTCAGATCTTGTACTTGAGTTAAAGTAGAAGTACTCAGATAAGTAAAAGTAGAAGTACTCAGATCCTGTACTCGAGTAGAAGTACTCAGATCTTGTACTTTAGTAGAAGTGGAAGTAATCAGATCTTGTACTTAATAAAAGTATAGTACTCAGATGTTGTACTTGAGTAAAAGTAGAAGTACTCAGATCTTGTACTTGAGTAAAAGTAGAAGTACTCAGATCTAAGTACAAAGGCAAACCTCCTCTTCCCACCAAGGACAAAACTGAAGACCATGGGAGACCGAGCCTTCTGCTCCGCTGCTCCGAGACTGTGGAACGCCCTCCCAAACCACCTGAGGACACCACAGACTGTGGAACGCCCTCCCAAACCAGCTGAGGACACCACAGACTGTGGAACGCCCTCCCAAACCAGCTGAGGACACCACAGACTGTGGAACGCCCTCCCAAACCAGCTGAGGACACCACAGACTGTGGAACGCCCTCCCAAACCACCTGAGGACACCACAGACTGTGGAACGCCCTCCCAAACCAGCTGAGGACACCACAGACTGTGGAACGCCCTCCCAAACCAGCTGAGGACACCACAGACTGTGGAACGCCCTCCCAAACCAGCTGAGGACACCACAGACTGTGGAACGCCCTCCCAAACCAGCTGAGGACACCACAGACTGTGGAGGCTTTCAAAAAAGGCCTAAAAATGCATCTTTTTAGAATAGCGTTTAACTAGATTTTTAAATCCCCCACATTATGCCATGCCGGCATGAATGTCACAGCTTTTATTATGTTGTTTTAATTGTTTTTAAATTGTTTTTTATTGTTTTTATGGTTTTTGTTGTTTTGTTTCACCCTTTTTAATTTTGTAGCACTTTGAGTTTTGTTTACGCAAATGAAAAGTGCGCTTATAAATAAAATATATTATTATTATTATTATCTTGTACTTGAGTAAAAGTAGAAGTACTCTGATCTTGTAGTAAAAGTAGAAGTACTCTGATCTTGTAGTAAAAGTAGAAGTACTCAGATCTTGTACTTGAGTAAAAGTAGAAGTACCAGAGTGTAGGAATACTCTGTTACAGTAAAAGTCCTGCATTCAAAATGTTCCTCAATTAAAAGTACAAAAGTATTATCATCAAAATCTAGTGAAAGTAGCGACAGTAAAAGTAGTCGTTGTGCAGATTGGTCCATTTCAGAATAATATATATGATATGTTTTATAATGATTGATCATTAAAGTGTTCTCAAAGCCGGTAAAGGTGCAGCTAGTTTGAATGACTTTGTAGACTGCAGGGTAGCTTGTGAATTTCCTCCAGGTGGAACTAAAGTCTGATTTAACACTTGATTAGATTTCACATCATTCATCCACATCTGTAGAGTAACTAAAGGTATTAAATACATGTAATGGAGTAGAAGTACACCATGTACCTCTGAACTGTAGAGGAGTAGAAGTACACCATGTACCTCTGAACTGTAGAGGAGTAGAAGTACACCATGTACCTCTGAACTGTAGAGGAGTAGAAGTACACCATGTACCTCTGAACTGTAGAGGAGTAGAAGTACACCATGTACCTCTGAACTGTAGAGGAATAGAAGTACAAAGTAGCAAAACATTGAAATATTTATATAAAGTACAAGTATCTCAAAATTGTACCCAAGTATAGTACTTGTTGAGTCTATGAACTTAGTTACTTTACACCACTGGCTATACAGATAGAAAGACTAAGCCTTGCACAGAGGCATGACAATACATTTTCAAAATGCTCAACAGTGCTGCCAAAATTATAAACTGACTGCTACACAATTAAAATAAATGCTTTTATATATTTCTGTTAGATGTGACTCTTTGGCGTTTCTGTTATTATTACCTGCTGCTTTAGTTGTTCTGACTGCTAACATCCTGTTATTCCTCATTTTAAAGCCGATATCCCGTGGGATCAGGGGTCGGGTCCTTGTCACCTTTTTCATACCTGATGATTTTGCCTCCCTGACTACAGTTGCTTTAGCGTGTAGAAGCTAGTAAGCCTACTATTTGATTTGTTTTAGAAAGGCACTACATGTTTCATATGCAGACCTTATTTTCCTGTTCCATGTTCAAATAAACCATTTTCAGTGGTAATTTTTTTGGTCATGGAAAATGAGGTAAAGGTCATTGAGAAGTCATGGAAAGTCATTGGTGAAAAAGTGTATGAACCCTGCTTGTAACTCTCTGATACCACCCCATGAATGCACTGACTTGCTTGGCCCACCATGCTACACAAAGCAGCCACAGCTACTGTATCGACATTTTAAAATTGTATTTAAAGAAAAAGCCCTAACAAAACAGCAGGGCTCTATTTCAGTATTAACTAAAGAAAAAAAGACAGCAACAGCTGACATCAAATCTTTGCTGAGCCTAAAGATAATCATAAATAAATAACATAGTGAAAATAAATATATTGCAATGCTCAAAACAGCAACATGCATGCACGGAGCACCCGTGGAGATCATCATATCATTCTGTCTTGTATTACTTAACAAAAATAAATAAATGGGCTCATTCGCGGGCGGGAGCTGGCTCTCGTCGTTCACTTAAAAGAGCCGACACATCACGAGGGGGATGCAGGGGAAAGGTGTAGTGCACCGTCATCTTGACTGCACCCACGTGGGCCTGGTAAACAAACGGTAGAGGGCCCAGCATTATGAATATTCATCAGTGCTTATAACTAGTATTTTATAGCATTCTATAATTGTTCATGATTCATTTTAGATATGACATTTTTAGCATAAAAAATATGACATTAGTGAACATTAGGTAAGTGGCTCTGCGACTTTGCCTTGCCCCGGCTCTGGGTCAGGGGCTGTTCTGGATCACCCTTCTGGACTCTTCTTGATCTCTCACAGGTGACTAAGATAACACGTGAGGCCACATTGACTACATATTACCCAGCTGCTCCAGATTTCCCAAGTTGTTACGTATCACAACTCAAAACTGGCTTGTCAGAGGCTCCAATACTGACGCGGGATGACTTTGCAAAGTGTAAAGGTTACAGAGAATATATGAACCGCAATTTTAACAAATCTAATGTATTTTGTACTGGTTTTAAACATTTACAAGGCAGGGGGATAACTTCACCTTTTTCATGTATAGCTCCCACTTTAGTATATGGTGGTGTTTCAGGATGACTACACATTATGTGGAAATTAATGTCAAATAATTCAATTTGTAAAAAGTTGGTTAATTGAATGTGAGAATTTTCAGAATGTACTTTTTTGCATGTTGTCGTTATTTATAGGTTATTATGCTATAATTGTACTGGTCTGGCCCACTTGAGATCATATTTGGCTGTATGTGGCCCCTGGACTAAACGGATTTTGACACCCCTAACCTGTTAGACTCACCTCGCTGTCTTCAACGCTAATGTGTCTTCACAGCTGGCTGTAAACTGTATGATTTGCGATAAGGCCAATCATAGGCCTTGTTGTTGTTCTTCTTCTTCTTCTTGTTATCTTTAAAGGTATAGCCAAAGATCAGGCATGGGGGACAGAAACAGGATGACATGCGGCAAAGGACCACGGGTCAGAGTGGAACCCCACCCCGCTGCACAGAGGACTGAGCCTTGGTTAGAACCGTTTTATATCCTTCTTTCTACCTGCACATTAAGCATAAACTTTGGCTTGATATTCCAAGCGAACAGTTACAGTAAGTACAGTAGGAATTAAACAAAAATAAAAAATCTTAAGTGTATGTCCATCTGTAAGGGATAATCTACCCACTTCTTCTAAAGTTATAGGACAGCATATTTTTCACCTAATAAAACACACACCATTGTAGATTTTCCCAAATTAGACATAAAAGTCTCTGTTGACCCCCCTATAGACCCCCCTATAGACCGTGTGTAGACTGGGCTGGCTAGAGCCTCCCTGAAATTACATCAAATGGAATGCTTGTGCACTTTTATTTGTTCGATTATTATTATTAGGATTTCAACAAATAATATCACTCGTCTTAATCACTAAGAATCATTTTGCTGACTTGAAGTGGTGTTAGCAGGTTAACTGCATTGTCCTCCAACGTTAAAAGGAAGTTTACCTCTGAACAAGCAGACCTTTGATCCCATAAAAAGACACTTATGTAACACAGGGTAACATGTTCCTGCAGTGTTCAATTTAGGTCCAGTCTCAACAAGCTGCCGAGGGTCTCCCTTCTCCTCCACACAGAGGTACTGTCTGCTACTTTATACTTTCACTAGACTCAGGTAGGCTATAATTAGTGTGAAACACTTTTGAGTTGTTTAGTGTGTTTTGTATTTTAGTTAGCTGATATATATCAATGTAAGCTTTAGATGTGTCATTGAACTCCAGCTATAGCTGATATTCAGTTTAGTTTGAATCAAGCCTTATAAGAAATAAGTTGTTCAGATCTGATCACCGATCAAGTCATATTACAGCAAAAATTAAATGCAGTTTGAACTGCCGTATGCAGAGAAGACGCCGACGTGTCGCACTTATAATTCATATCACACTGACATCACATCATCAATCAGATCATCAATCTCACAATATTTCCTTATCTGAGTCAGCTTCTCGAGCCGTATCTGGCCGTGCAACACTAGTTACATTGTCACATACTGTATGCAGACGTATTATTTTAAGCAACACATTAAGTTGACGAAACACTCAACTCAAATGTAATAAAGTCAGATCCCCTCGTGTCTTAGATGGGGCAGTATCATAAAACCGTTGTACGCTTTCAAACACTCGGTAGTTTATTTTTTAACCAGTTGTTCTGTATTCACCTTGCAGGCGCAACTCTGTGGCTTGTATCCTGGATTATATGTTTAAGTCATGGATGTTTAAAGTTCATATTTGTCTAATATTAGTTTACTTTTCATTAATGAAGTATGACGCTGCGCTGTCAGTACACTTGTCCCTGTTTGTGATTGGTCAAATGTAGCTAACCCCGCCCCTTTCACGTGAACGCGCTCTCAGCTGGAGAGAGAAACCCTGGCTTGATTTACCGAGTTGATAACCAGCGTTGTAGGACCGCTTAGCGAGATCTCGTTTGTTAGGGTTAGTTAAGATAACTCAAACGTATCCAGGGTCTGTTGAACTGGCTTCGTAGTGTACAGGGCACAGGTGGCTGCATAGCAGCGCTAATGTCAAAGACACACACATTAGACATTATATTTGTATTTTTCCAGGATGCAGTTACACAAATATGTGGGAAGGCTTAGCCTATAGCCTACAGCACCCGCCGCCCCTGAATGTATTGCCGCAAAAGCTTGATTTTGTCAAATATCTTAACGGGTTTACTTTATATTTGATGATCTTGCCTGTTTTTGGGTTGTAGAAATTCCTCTTTGCCAAATATGTTATGCGACAGGCAGGGATTTTGGGTCCCATGAAAATATAATCACATTGGTTACTTAAACATTTTTTTCTTAATGTTCTAAAATAGTTTGGGCAACTGTCAGTGACGGGCCCTTAGAATCGTCCTAACTTTTCACCCAGCGGTAACCGGTAAACCGGTACCAGCGGTAACCGGCCAAGCGCCGGGCAAAAAACAATCTTCAAATAAAATAAAGTCACCGGATGAGTTAAAGGTGAGTGACAGGGAGTATGAGAAGAAGAGGGAGAGGAAGTTTCAGCCACACCGGCTTGATCGATGGATTTGGCTTCAATATGATTATGAACAAGGTCTTTTATCGACTCTGTACATCAATGCCGACCTATGCTGACGAGTAAGTGAAGAGTAGAAAATATAAAAGGTATATTCGCTAGAGGGAAATGTCCCAGCAGTTTAGGATAATGAAGATTCTAATCTACAGTAGGCTATTACATAGCCATTACATTTCTAACTCCTAATGACAGGAAGGCAGAAAGCGCATTATACAAATAATAATATACTCATAATAATGATAATAGCAGATTTTAACAATGACCACAATATAATAATTTTAATAAACCATATATGAACAATTGAGGAAAATGAGGAAGAACTGATGATTCAAATGTTGTAGTACAAGTAGTAATGTAGTTTGTGCATACATTACTATTGCAATAAATGTATTAATTTTCTGCATTATTAGAGTCGATTTTTTTGGACGAATGCTCTTGGGCTAGTGGTTACAACGGTGCGGCCGGTGATAATGAAAATCTACTGGCCCGGAGTGCCAGTGGAATTGTACCCTTAATGTCTACCCCTGAATTAAGGATTAGTACCTATGATTAGTACATGGAGAGCCATTGGTTAAAACACTGGGAACTAAATATTACAATGTAAATTTGTGGTTTACAAATAAATGGAGTTTCCTGGACTGCAAACAAATACAAAAAAAGGTACTTGGGGGAAATATAGCCCTTATTCACCCATCATGCAACACTGTAGCTAGTTTAGTACTAAATCTATATTATAAATGGACGTTTAAATAGTATAATTGTTTTTCTTTTGGAGGCTAAATTAGCTTAATATTAACAAAACACTTGGTGTGAATGATATGTTCTCACCTGTGAAAGTGATTGTTTGGTGGGAAAAAAAAACAGTAATGTGCTTTAACTATTTTGTATTATTTCATCATTTACCTAATTATCTAATAGTATAAAGTAGTATCATCTGTATATATGTGTTCTAAAGAAATGTCCCTAACAGATGTACTCTTCAATTTGAACTTGTTTTCAAGTGTTCACTGGACTTTATTCCCTGACTAAAAAGTATTAAGACACCTCTGCCTTCACTCGACCGTTGATAGTCTACACAGTCATCTCAGGACTAAAAAAGCTGTGACCCCTACACATCCCTACAGTATACATAGTACTGTCTGTGGCTTTGTGTGTTTAAGATTTGGTGCGTTTAGGTGTGACATAACTCTAACACACACAGCTGTTACACCTGATCAGAAATCCTTTATAAATGTTTCCTGTTTGTAAGGGATTCAGTATCATTAGCATGTTGTGGGTTTTACTGTGCAAGGTTCACACGGACTCATCTTCATGAAAATGCATTTCATTTTGCTGTGGGAACTTTGACACAGTGTTTATGGGGGTGGGGGGGCTCTGTAATTCATTGACACAATTGCATCATAGACATGGCTTTTTGTCTTCGTTATGAATTCACAAGAAATATATAGAAGCATTCTTAACAATCTTTAAAAAAAATACTTATATAATAGAAAATGCAAATACAAAAAGGGAATATAAGACATAAAATAGTGCACATTTTAAATAAAATAAAATGAATACAATATAAATTGTAAAAAGGTAAAGGCTGCTTTATTTGTGAAGCATGTATTATACACAGAGGTAGACTGGGGCTATACAGTTAGTACAAAAAACAACTCAACATAAGATCATACTTCATAAGTGACACAGTAGGGACAATGGCGGTGCTCCAGCAGCAGAGGAACAGTACACCAGCAGGAAAAAAAATCTAAATGTTATGAATAAGTAAACTAAATCAGCCGAGGTTATTGACCTGCTCTTTTGTTTTGAAGTGCCTTGTAAAGGTAAAGTGATGAACTGCAGAGCTCGAAATGCTCATGGCCTGCAGCCAAATGATTGGTCGCTGTACTATTGAGCAGTGGTGGAAGAAGTATACTGGACTCAGATTCTTTACTTTTTTTTAAATAACATTGCTAAATAGTAACATACAGAAGTAAGAGTCCTGCTTTAAAAAGTTTAATGTTTAGATACATTATGTGGAGTAAGTCAAAAGTAAAATATTGGCATCCAAAATGTAGTCGATTAGAAGTGTGCTACAAAGTAACATAAACTGAACATACTGAACGAATAACTGAACATTTTATTTAAGTATTGAACTTTGGTAAATGTGGTATTTGTGGTATGTGCTTTTGGCAGTTCACTAAAAGTCTCATAAACAGATACTGCTACAATAAAATGTTGTTCAGCAACTCCAAAAATCAGCCTATAGTATACGTTACGGTTTCATAGTCAACAAATACCTTCATTACATGGATCACTATTAGAACGTAGCGCTATCAAAGCGCTACCTCTGTTTAAAAAGTGGCAGCATTTGTGTGCAGCTAATGTCTCTGCCAAATCTATGTAAAATTGAAATAGTTGTCAACTCGACGTATACTTCTTCACCTCTGTGTGCTACAGCTAGCAGGACGTATTAGCAGGGTGTTTGTATATTTGCACAGCATAACCATCGTCATAGGTTAAGGCAACAGTAGTTAGTAAATCCATAGATACCTTCTGTGGTGAGATTTGTGCTGTCTCTAAATGCAGATACTTCCCTTAGCTTAACAGAGGAATATTAGCCCGCCATTGTTGAATCTCGTTCAACTGATCCAGCCCCCTGTAGCTCCTGTGCGTTATTCTTGGTCATCCGATGCATAGCATTTCTGTTACCAGCATTAATGATTTTAGAAATATTTGAGGCTAGCAATGTTTCTGGTGACTTTACATGCTTACTGCCCTCAAAACAGGGAACAATGAAGAATGACTATACTCTGGAGAAGGACATTAGGCCTGCTGGAAAAGGCTCTTCTGTAAGTAAACAAACAGAGCCCTCCTGGCCTCTTCACATATTGCTTTCTTTGCCGGAGACCTTTTTCTCTCCTATTGTTTCTCCTGCATCCTGTGTTTGTGTGGCAGATTTGTTTGATCCACCTTCTGAGACTTTTTAGCCGAAATATTGACAAAAGGTCCCCTCTCTTTCTGTCTGTCTCTCCCCACCATCTCTGTTTCTCTCTCTCTGTCTCTTCGTATCCATGACTCTGAAGACAGAAGATGGTTACCTACGGAGAAATGAATCTTCAGCCTCCAGTCAAGAACATCCTGTTGTGGACAACAGACAAAGAGCCCACCCCACCTTGTTTGGAAAATACAACCAAAGCATGCAGACCTTCAAACCCTTCCGCTGGTCCTCTTCCCAGTAAGTATTTTTGATTACATCATCCTGTTTTGATGCTCTTATATATCGTTTGATTTATTTTGCTAACCCTTTTTGTCAGGGTTGAGTGAAGCAGGCAGGACCCAAATGCAGATTTAAAAGAAAAACCTTTATTTCAAGGAGCAAACAATACCTTTCTTTCAAGGCCAAAGTGTAAAAAACAGAACCCTACCCCGTGACACATTCAAAGACAAACAATGAACCAACAATGACAGACAGAAAAACCAGAACTTAAATACACACAAGACTAATCACACAAACAAGACACAGGTGAGGAGGGAGGAGAAAACACAGGGGCACCAGGTGAACACAATCAGGAAATCAGGTAGGAGGGAAAACAGAAAGGCAAGCAACAGGCAAGACAGGGGGTGAACACTCTTCAAAATAAAACATGAAACCAAAGACAGAAAAAGACAAGACAAAACACAACACAGACAGAACGTGACACTTTTATTCATGGCACCTACGTTTGACCAACTAGTAACCTCAGAGTTTAAAAAGTGAAGTGCCTTAAACCTGCAGTCTCTCTTAAATTAACCAATGGTGCAAAAAATAATGACAAAACGATTGTATAGAAGTCTGAGAAAATGACCGAACTTCTCACTTGATTTATTACCTCAGTAAACATTTTCCTGGTGAGTTTATGGTCTTCATGACTAGTTTCAAATCCTCTTTAATCTACACTGAACAAAAATATAAATGCAACACTTTTGTTTTTCCTCCCATTTTTCATGAGATGAACTCAAAGATCTAAAACATTTTCTATACACACAAAATAACCATTTCTCTCAAATATTGTTCACAAATCTGAAAAAATCTGTGATAGTTAGCACTTCTCCTTTGCCGAGATAATCCATCCCACTTCACAGGTGTGGCATATCAAGATGCTGATTAGACAGCATGATTATTGCACAGGTGTGCCTTAGGCTGGCCACAATAAAAGGCCACTCTGAAACGTGCAGTTTTGCTTTATTGGGGGGGTTTGGGGGGGTCCGAAAACCAGTCAGTATCTGGTGTGACCACCATTTGCCTCACGCAGTGCAACACATCTCCTTCGCATAGAGTTGATCAGGTTGTTGATTGTGGCCTGTGGAATGTTGGTCCACTCCTCTTCAATGGCTGTGCGAAGTTTCTGGATATTGGCAGGAACTGGAACACGCTGTCGTATACGCCGATCCAGAGCATCCCAAACATGCTCAATGGGTGACATGTCCGGTGAGTATGCTGGCCATGCAAGAACTGGGATGTTTTCAGCCTCCAGGAATTGTGTACAGATCCTTGCAACATGGGGCTGTGCATTATCATGCTGCAACATGAGGTGATGGTCGTGGATTAATGGCACAACAATGGGCCTCAGGATCTCGTCACGGTATCTCTGTGCATTCACAATGCCATCAATAAAATGCACCTGTGTTCGTCGTCCATAACATACGCCTGCCCATACCATAACCCCACCACCACCATGGGCCACTCGATTCACAACATTGACATCAGAAAACCGCTCACCCACACGACGCCACACACGCTGTCTACCATCTGCCCTGAAGAGTGAAAACCGGGATTCATCCGTGAAGAGAACACCTCTCCAATGTGCCAGACGCCATCGAATGTGAGCATTTGCCCACTCAAGTCGGTTACGACGACAAACCGGAGTCAGGTCGAGACCCCGATGAGGATGACGAGCATGCAGATGAGCTTCCCTGAGATGGTTTCTGACAGTTTGTGCAGAAAGTCTTTGGTTATGCAAACCGATTGTTGCAGCAGCTGTCCGAGTGGCTGGTCTCAGACGATCTTGGAGGTGAACATGCTGGATGTGGAGGTAAAACTGAACATTTCAGAGTGGCCTTTTATTGTGGCCAGCCTAAGGCACACCTGTGCAATAATCATGCTGTCTAATCAGCATCTTGATATGCCACACCTGTGAGGTGGGATGGATTATCTCGGCAAAGGAGAAGTGCTCACTATCACAGATTTTTTCAGATTTGTGAACAATATTTGAGAGAAATGGTTATTTTGTGTATATAGAAAATGTTTTAGATCTTTGAGTTCATCCCATGAAGAATGGGAGCAAAAACAAAAGTGTTGTATTTATATTTTTGTTCAGTGTAGATGGATAGATAGATAGAATCGGGAGGGATGAAACCCTCTTTAATGGTCACACATGCAGAGCACACAGCACACACAGTGAAATGTGTTCTCTGTATTTAACCCATCCTAGTAGTAGGAGCAGTGGGCAGCTATTGCACTTAGCAAATTATGTTACCATTTAGAAGAAAACATACAGAAAAGCAGAGTATGTTTCAGGGCGGGGCTACCTTGTAATTGAGAGTTCACTACCAGGGTATTTTCAGGTTTTTGTGCTCTCTTGTTTTCATCTTATAACGGCAACGCTTTCTGTGTGTTTTCAGTTCATAAAAAGTTCATTCTAACACGTTGGTCACCTTAAAATGTCTTTATTGTTTGGTTGTACTCAGCTCCACCCTTTTGTGACAATATGTCGGGTCAAAAATACAAAATGTCAGCAGTCAAAACTCTAGTCCACAGCCACTTCTTTTATACAGTTGCCATTTATGCATGATGTCTGCTCCAAAGTGGACAGATGAGTAACTCCTTCAAAATAAGGTATACAAGAAGTAAATGACATCATTGTTTACTTTCACCAAACAAATTACAGTATGATTTAATAATCCAATAGAGGATACACGGTACAAATACAGTATTGGGCTAGTTCAGTTGGCCATGCAGTTCTACATATTTTAACCCATTTCCTCATGGATGGTGTTTCAATGTGCAGGCCCCACCCTATAGACAATGCAGGCTTCTTCTCCTTCACGACCTTCATCTGGATGACCCCCATGATGTGGGCCTTGTTCAGGAATAAGCTGGATATGAGCTCTCTCAAGCTGTCTCCTTTGGATGTAGCCCACAGCAGCGGAGAAAGGTCAGACACTCTTCTTGCTGATTGGGGGTTGGGGGGACAAGGGGAGACACTTCATGTAGATAGGGTAACGTGTGCATATATATCAGATATCACCATTGTTTTGGATTACAAATTAAATATGATGTTTATATATGCAAATAATTCATTATCTGAGGAAAATTCAAGGCACAAATGGACAAAGTTTGTAAAATAAACACTAATTTGTGTATTCTTTCCACAAGTCCAGAATGTTTTGGAATCAGAAAAGACCAAACCCCAAATTTGATCAATGTTTTTGTCTGAAGTCTCTCTCCAAAATAACAGGGAACCTACACTACGTTGAGTGTTCCACAACTGTTTTAACTTGGTATAGAATCAACAAGGCTGATTGTTTGCATTGTGCTCAGGCTCCAGAGACTCTGGGAGGAAGAAGTGGCCAAGGTTGGCCTGGAGAAGGCCTCTTTGATCCGAGTTGTCCTCCGCTTTCAAAGAACCAGGCTGATTATGTCTGTTACTGTCGGCATCCTTGCCATGATAGCAGCGTTTATTGGCCCGGTAATTTTCTTTACATTTTAAATATGAGCAGTATCAGTGCCTCCTCTATTTGCCATTGTCACCTTCTTTGGAGTTTTCACATTACTCTAATTGTTAATGTGTTGGAAAGAAGCTCCGATCTTCTTCTTAAATACAAATACCAGTGAACACTGTAAAAAATACTCCACTAGAAGTAAAGTCATTACAAACTTACCAAGTAAAAAGTATTATCTGTGGATTGAGTATAATTTGTCAAATGTTGGTTAATTGAGCCTTAAAGATTATATAAAATGTGAAAAGTTTGGAAAGTGGTCATGCTACTGTAGTAACACATAGACATCTTAAACATGAGAAGTATGGTGTGTCACACATGACAAACAATTTTAAGAAATCACTGGTTTAATCTTAAAAAGCTGAAAATAAAAAATGAACTTCAGCTGCCAGAGTAAAGTCCAAATTCCTCTGACATTAAAGTTCAGAAAAACAAAAAGCTCAACAACAAAGTACCTCAAAATTGTGCTTAACGCCTTAAACAGGTATTTACATATACATATTTTGGAAAAAAAATGGATTTTCTTTTTGTTTTTTCAACATTACACCATTACTACCTTTACTCCTCTGTAACCACACACTTATTACACATTAATACACCCAGGTTACACTCATATTACAATGTTATTTGGCCCATATTACACCAATATTCCACCCATACTACATCGCAATTTTACAGAATATCACACCCATGTTACTCATGGACACAGCCTGTGAAATGACTTTCCCTAGGATACCGAAACACATTAAGTACAGTTCTTGAGTCAATCTATTTTTTTTACCTTCCATAAAATATTCGATGTATATTCTTTTTCATGCTCTTATTCACTGTTACTTACCCTGTCTGTCCTCTCAGGCTGTCTTGATCTATGAGATCCTGAACTACACCGAGGCCCCAGAGAAACACCCAGTACTCTATGGGATTGGTCTTTGCTTCGCTCTGTTCACCTCCGAGTTCTTCAAAAGCTTCTTCATATCCACGCTGTGGGCCCTGAATTTGCGCACTGCAGTCAGACTGAAGGGGGCCTTCTCTACGTTAGCCTTTCAGAAAGTCATCTCTCTGCGGGGGCACAGCGGCATTTCAACGGGAGAGGTAATGGCTGAGTTACACTGTAAAATATTACCATGATTTCACAATATTTAGCTGTAATATTTTACAATAAATTACTGTTTTACCACTTTACAGTCTTTACCTGTAATGTTCACAATATAATACTGTAATTTTGAATTTCATAGTGAAATCAATACAGGCACAGTTAATTACTGTGAATGTACAGGATAAATGATTACCAGGATTTCACAACATGTTACTGTATTATTTCACAGTAAAATACTGTATTCAGACCATCCTCTGTGATAACACAACAAATTAAATGATTTTCTTGCTTTCATCGCTCTTGCTTGGCTTTAAATACTAATTTCTTTCTTTGGTGCAGGTTTTACTTAAATTGAAAGGGGCATCGCTGCATGTGCCTTAAAATAAACGATGCAACATATAAATCTATGTAAAATTGAAATGGTTGTCTTGTCTTGGCTGGTCTTTAATGACATCCACTTAAACACAGACAGTGGCAGAACTTCAGTGTTAGTATTATTAGATCTTAGTGCTGCGTTTGACACTGTTGACCACAGCATATTACTAGACCGACTGGAAAACTGGGTGGGACTTTCGGAAACAGTCCTAAATTGGTTTGAATCCTACTTAAAGGACAGAAACAACTTTGTTTCTATAAGTAAATACACATCTGAGTTGACAAATATGACATGTGGGGTACCTCAAGGCTCCATCTTGGGGCCTCTTCTCTTTAACGTCTACATGCTACCACTGGCTCAGATAATGAAGAACAACAAAATAAGTTACCATAGCTATGCAGATGACACACAAATGTACGTAACAGTTTCACCAGGAGACTATGCTCCAATTCAAACACTGAGTAAGTGCATTGAACAAATCAATGACTGGATGTGTCAGAACTTTCTCCAATTAAACAAAGATAAAACTGAGGTAATGGTTTTTGGAGCCAAGGCAGAACGTATAAAAGTTAGCGCTGAGCTTCAGTCTGCAATGTTCAAAACAACAGATAAAGCCAGAAATCTAGGTGTAGTCATGGACTCTGACCTGAGTTTCAACAGTCACATTAAAACAGTTACTAAATCAGCCTACTATCACCTAAAGAACATATATAGGATTAAAAGACTAATGTCACAGCAGGATTTGGAAAAACTTGTCCATGCTTTTATCTTCAGTAGACTCGACTACTGCAATGGTGTCTTCACAAGTCTCACTAAAAAATCTATTAGGAAGCTGCAGCTGATTCAGAACGCCGCTGCTCGAGTCCTCACTAACACTAAGAAAGTGGATCACATCACTCCTGTTCTGAAGTCTTTACACTGGCTTCCTGTGTGTCAAAGAATAGATTTCAAAATACTGCTGCTGGTTTATAAAGCTTTGAATGGTTTAGGCCCAAAATACATTTCTGATCTACTGCTAAATTATGAACCATCCAGATCTCTCAGGTCTTCAGGGACTGGTCAGCTTTCTGTCCCCAGAGTCAGAACTAAACATGGTAAAGCAGCGTTCAGTTATTATGCTCCAAATATCTGGAACAAACTCCCAGAAACCTGCAGGTCCGCTGCAACTCTGACTACTTTTAAATCCAGGCTGAAGACTTTTCTTTTTGTTGCTGCTTTTAATTGAACTATTCATATCTTAGACTGCACTGTAACTTTTATCCATGTATTTTTTCTTTTAATGTTTATCCATGTATTTCTTCTTTTAATGTTTATTTTATTAGCTTTTCTTTTTAATGACTGATTTTAAATGCCATTTTCTTAATGTCTTTCATTTTTTGTAAAGCACTTTGAATTGCCTTGTGTTGAAAAGTGCTATATAAATAAACCTTGCCTTGCCTTGCCTTGCCTTGCCTTGCCTTGCCTCGCCTTGCCTCGCCTTGCCTCGCCTCGCCTCGCCTCGCCTCGCCTAATTGATTTCTGGTTAGGGGGGGGGGGAGTTCTGGGTCCTACGGCCCGTGGTGTGGCTGGCTCGGGTTCCCTCCTTCTGTTTGTTCCTTTTGGCCAGTCCTCCAGACCTCTTTTTGTTTCCTGTTTCACTTGTGTGAGCAAACGGCTGATTATCAATAAACGCTCGTTACCAAGTACCGGTTATTGCGTGTATTCTTTCATGTTGCGGGTCTCAGCACGAGCCACTACCGCGGAGTAGAGGTTGGGGCCGTAACAACATGTCCAAGACACTGTGAAATGTACTTTGCACTTCAATGGAGTAATAAAAAGTTAAAATGGGCATTTTTTTGTTTTTCTTTGTTGATTGAGCTGATTGAATTGTGTAGTTATGGTAAAATCCCAGTGAACTAGTCAGATTTACAATATATTATCGTATTATTTACATTTTTATATTTACAGTAAATTACTGGCTACTGTGTTGCATTACTTCTACAGTAATAGTGTGAAAATACAGGTAATTACTGTAATGTATGTACAGCAAGGTAACATAATACCACAGCCCATGGGCATGGTAACTGTAAAGTCACAGTATTTAGTTGTACTTTTATTCTAATTTACTGTAAAATATCTACAGTAAATTACTGTGAAATATTCACTGTCAATTACTGTGAAATCCATGCAACTAGTAGCCAGTAATTTACTGTAATTTTACAGTCAAACATTTTACAGTGTACATGCATATATTTCATTCCTACGTTCCTATTGAATAGGATCGACACAATCATTTTTGATATCTTTGGGGGCAGCGTGTGCCGTAGGTAACTGTCTAAAGAGTTTATTGTTAATGTAGTAGTTCTCTGTATCTATATGGCAGTGTTTTAGATGAGTTGAGTGTGTACAAAGCACAACTCAACACAGCCTTGTTAGTTGGGCTGGTGATTTAAAAAGAGACCAAACAGTTTTTACCAATTACTGTGTGTTCTTTCTTCAGTAGGAACAAAAACTTCAGCAGTATTATCATTATTTTTGAAATATTTAATCGATCAGAGTTAGTTTGCCCCCATGTAGGTTAATGGTTAACAGATGGCACAGATTTATATACTAGTGTTTAGCCTATGTGTACTTTGGGTTGGAGATAATACAATCCTGGGAAGTTATTAAGAAATGTAATAAACTGGTAGGAGAAATCAGAAAATTCTTGAAAATGTTTGTGACATAATAGCAGTCAAGGTTTTTTACAGATGGAATTTCTGTGTCAAACTATTTATATAGCGCAATAATTCGGAAAATACTGCCTACAGACATCAAAAAATACAATGTTCTTGCCTGGGAAGTCACATGGGGAGAATCTATTACGATGTTATAATTTTGCTCCACAATGTTTTTGTTGTTAAATCCAACTTTTTGTATCATCGTCATAACTATGTTTGACTCTCCTCTCCCTCTGTCGTGCAGATGATAAGTGTGTTGACCAACGATGGCCACAAACTATTTGATGCAGTGTTGTTCGGGAGCTTCGTGCTTGCCACCCCGGTGCTCTTCATCATTTGTGTTGTGTATGCCTGCTACATTCTGGGCTACACCGCACTGACTGGAGTCGGCACCTACCTCATCTTCATCCCAATACAGGTGTGTGCTGCACAAGAACCTCAAACAAATGTTCATAAGAAGTGTTGATTTCGATCAGTTAAGATTGTGACTTATGTGTGGCCAGAGGTCTGGCAAAAGGTTTTTCTATTAGCATATTATACAACGATATATATATTTTTTGTTTACTGTCATCCTTACCAATACTGTGTTAATGGTACAGGTGCTATTTCAAGGAATTTCCTTAGTCAACAATAGGCATAACAATGTTTCAACAATGAGTCTTTGGTTGCTAAGTTACCTATTTTTAATTAGCTACAAGTTGTAATTTCTTTAGAGCTCTCTCTACTCATAATTATGAGGTATTCTTTTTGACTTGTGCAAACCTAAATCAACAAAAAAAAAAATGTTGTTGGCTTATTTTTAATTGTCACTTAGAGTATATTAATATTGGCTTTTTTTCTGCTTCCAGTTTGGCTTAGCCAGGCTCATTAACAGATTCCGGTGGAAAAGCATACAGATAACAGACTGCCGTGTTCGCACCATGAATGAGATTCTCAACAGCATCAAACTTATCAAGATGTACGCCTGGGAGGATTCTTTTGAGAAGAAGATCGCGGGTATGCATGTTGAGTTTGCCCTACAGAAACAATTGTATTTAAAGGGGCCCTATTATGCTCATTTTCAGGTTTCATAATTATTTTGTTTATCTATGTGACATGTTTCCATGCTGGACTGTTAAAAAAAAGTGCTTTATATTTCGCACCTCTTTTCACCATCTGTCTGAAACCAGAGCCCAGTCTGCTCTGATTGTAGATGTCCCGCCCCTTAGCCTATGATGTACAATGCGTTGTAGCGCTAGCCAATAGAAGTGCTAGTCTCACATAGTAATGTCAGCATGTTGTGGAAGTGAACAAAAGGGTCCAATAGAGGCGTTTCAGGCAGGGGGGAAAGAAACTCCCTCTGGAGGGAACACAGGGATTTTAGCCTTTGAAGACCATTTACATGCAAAAAACCCTAAATAGCACACTACAGGAAAGGGAAGCCACCTTAAAGTGAAGCATTATGTTTTTTCATTGTTTTTTTATCAATTTTGATGGAAATCACATGCTGCCTAAGGCTCGAGATGAGGCTTCCGCTGCCAAATTCTCTCCAGCTTTTACGCCACTAAGACCATGCAGAATGATCTGCCTCTCAAAATGCTTTTAGGAATGAGCTCCAACGTGCCCTTTGCTCCGGCAGTCCATGATCTATGTTGGTGTGCATTCCGCAGCAATGTGCTTCCTGGCATTAAGCAACATATCGAACCTTGTGTTTACCTTTCAAGTACCGTTCCTGTGAAGTTGCTGCAGCTGCCAAAGACACATATATATACATTCTTGATCCCCGCTTTTCCCAAAAATATTAAAACAAATATATATGTTATCAATGTAGCATGAAATGCAGCTCAGATGAAAACAAACTGAAAAGACATTTAGCAGACCAGCATCCATATCGGCATTAATAACATATTTTGTTTCTGAATTAATGGTCAAAGCATATTCATGAACGCAGTTCTATTAAACTGATATTCTAATATGGACAGTTCTTGTGCTCACACTTAAATGCTTGTGTGAGATATACAATAGCATTCTGAATATCTTGTGTGAATACAGTCTATGTACCGATTCATCAAGTATGTGATGTTGGCTCTTTTGTAGAACTCAGGAAAAATGAGAAGAAACAACTGCAGAAGGCCAGTTACGTCCAGAATACCAACGTCAGCATCACCACCATCATCCCCACCCTCGCCACCGTTCTCACCTTCATTGTTCACACATCACTGAAATTAGAGCTCAACACGCCTGATGTGAGTATGCAGCAGTTTGTTAAACATTATGTAGCGAATAGAAGTACAGGATAAGTACCAACCTCCTTTTGGTGGTCTTTTTTTACTCCTGTCATAATTTCTACAGCCAGTAGAGGCAAACCTGCTTTTGCAAAAGTGATGTTAGAGAGTTACATAGAGTTCATAGTTTGACGCATAGGGCCACTGATCAAGCTGTTTTATACTGTGTGACCAGTTGAGACTGTTAACTGGTTGAAAACAAATATATATATATATCACTTTACTTGCCTTGTAAAAATTATTTTGGTATCAAATCATAAATTTTTGACCATGAAGAAACCATCAGGAATTACTCAGAAGCTTAATTTTTTACCATATCTATATAAGCCATATAAAGCCATTGCACATTTGACTTCCCAATAGTAAAAAACATATCATTCAATACCATCATCCAAAATTGTTCTAGTGGTATAAATTCTGTGGTAAAATACAATTTCCTCGGATGGAAATGACGACTATCTTGGATAATGGTCGCCTTTTTCTAAATTAAATTGGCTAACGTAATGTCCCCAGAGGGATGGCCATGGAAATGTTGGTGCTTGTATCCACTTTTTAAAGATTTGTAAAGCTATCACAAGTATGGATTAGACACTTAACATAAATGTGCGTACAAACATTTATCTTTCAGTTTCTTTGTTTGTTTGTGCTCGCACTGAGCAATTTGGATCATTTAAAGATAATACAGATGTCCATGTGACAGTGTTGCATAATGTGGGGTAGTGTTTGAGAATCATTCTTTGTTATTTCCAGGCCTTTACCACCATCGCTGTTTTCAACGCCCTGAGGTTCTGCCTGGCTCTGCTGCCTCTGTCCATGAAGGCCATGGCTGAGGCTGCTGTTTCAATAAAACGACTCCAGGTAAACTCCTCTCTTTGTATCCTGCTTCTGGTATTCTTATAAATCTTCACAGCATTCATTACTACACTAATATTACTTAATAATGCCACAACGATGCATCAAGCACTAGAAACTGAAAGGTTGAAATATTTAAACCTTCTAATGAGAGATAATAAAATGTGTATATGGCTTCCCCACCAGAGCTTATAAGCTGCTAAATAACATGTTTTATTTTGATCTTGAAATATATACTGTTTTTGTTTTTTTTACGTTGTTCCATTTCTATTGTTGTAGTATAATCTGAGGCATTTCCTTCTTAAACTTGAAAAGGCTTATACTGTACATGCGATGTGTGTCTGTTTCAGAAAATATTGCTGATCCAGAATCCAGAGCCCTATCTGAACCAGCAAAAAGACAGTGACTCGGCCATAGTGATTAAAAATGCTACACTTTCCTGGGCCAGACCAGCCAGCCAGCCGGACCCCACTCCCAGCTCAGCCAATGGGGTGACCGGACACAAAGTAGAGGAAGTGTCCAAGAATGGGGCGAGTGAAACCTTGCCGACCCTGAGAAACATCTCCCTCACTCTGCCTAAGGTGTGCTTTACCACTGGTAAGGATTATTTGGGTCACCTAGATTTGCTTAAACGTAATACAATGTTCTCTGTCTTATCTCCTGAAGGGCAAGCTGCTTGGTGTGTGTGGTAACGTGGGGAGTGGAAAGACGTCACTGATTTCGAGCATTTTGGAACAGGTTGGATCCTTCTCTTGTCTTTTTATTATCTTTTTGGCTTGATTGCCCATTCCCGGGAATGCCCTGTGTACACTTTGAGGGAATTTCCTACAAATGTGGGACAAAGACCTGCTTGGACTCAATGATGAATTGGGCGATAAATAGTCAAAGGTCCGGGCCGTGGATATTATTATTACAAGTTACTTGTTTGACGCTTTTATCCAAACTGACTTACATACTCAATACTGTGGACAATCCCCACAGGAGCAATTTGGGGTGAAGTGTCTTGCCCAGGGACACAACGACATGCTGACTGCAGTGGGGTTTGAACTTGCTATCCCCCTGATTCAAAGTTCAGCGCACTAAGTTCAGCGCACTATTCCACTGAGCCACAGCCTCTCGCTGGGGAGGGCTTGGGTTCGACTCTGACTGGGGATTGTTTGTGCCTAATTTGTCAAAGGTCGCCCGTAGGAAACAATACAACCTTCGCACAATGCATTTAATGGCCTTGCATCGCAATAAAAAAATGCGCATATCACTCATTTGGTTAAATGTATATGAATTCTCTAAATAAATATAGTGCATTTATATCTGAAATCTGTGACACTTTCCTGGGTCCGCAACTTGAAGCTCCTCTGATTGCATTAAACACAATTGTTGCTATCGTGAGACGACATCCATATTTGAAGCATTGTCTACGTGTCTACGGCTATAACTTTGTGCTCTGTGAAATTCAACTTTATTGGACAAGCCGTTGAACAAATACAAGGAATTTACATATACACATGATACAGCCGACTAAAAAAACAATGCTTACAAAATCAGGTGAATCAATTTGATTTATTTATCAATATATCACTGATATATGGCTTCCCAATCTGTAACACAGTCCTTTACCCTTCAACCATAAAATCTCATTAAATTCCTTCAAGGTCTTCGCTATATCACATGAGTCTTTACGTCCTTTTTTACATTGTGTTCCTCTTAAGTCTGATGTAACTGATGCCTTTTAACCTACAGCTTTTCATATGATTGTCTTCTCATTTCGGTATTTTAGATGCACCTTCTGCAGGGCTCCTTCACAGCGGATGGGACATTTGCCTACGTTTCCCAGCAGGCCTGGATATTCCATGGAACTGTCCAAGAGAACATCCTGATGGGGGAACCATTGGACCAGTCCAAGTACGTAACCAGTTGGTAATGATATGCTCCTGCAGACCATCGGACATGTAAACAACAGGAGGTATTTCTCACTAAGGGGTTACTATTTGTCATGTTTCTCTTTGGTGCAGGTTCACAATGGTTGTTCTTATCTCACGGGACACATTCTTAACTGTTAGAAAGTTCCTCTTATCTCTGTGGGATTGCTTCTGACAAGGTAGTCAAACAAGAGCAGAGGTTATGGCTGTTATCTAACAGGAGTATAATTAGGAAACCACCCCATGCTGTGGGTCAAAGATGACTTGAAGCGAGACTGTTGACCTGTGCCCAGTATTTTGATGAGTCATATCACTACTGCAGTTATAGGCCTATACATATTATGTTATCGGTTTTATGAATGAAGTTATCGCAGCAGGGAAAGTCGACTTGCATCAGACCATGACAGGGTTTTCCAAAACTACATTAAGAAATACAAAGAGTGTTTTTTGTTGACTCTCTTTCACATGTATTGTCTGGGGTTGGTGTGTACGGTTACACTTACCTTAGTCAGATGTTTACCATTAACTGCCAGAGACTGTATGTCTGAGCAAGTTAAAGTATAATGTGCTCATTATACACTGAACAAAAATATAAATGCAACACTTTTGTTTTTGCTCCCATCTTTCATGAGATGAACTCAAAGATCTAAAACATGTTCTATATACACAAAATAACCATTTCTCTCAAATATTGTTCACAAATCTGAAAAAATCTGTGATAGTGAGCACTTCTCCTTTGACGAGATAATCCATCCCACCTCACAGGTGTGGCATATCAAGATGCTGATTAGACAGCATGATTATTGCACAGGTGTGCCTTAGGCTGGCCACAATAAAAGGCCACTCTGAAACGTGCAGTTTTACCTCCACATCCAGCATGTTCACCTCCAAGATCGTCTGAGACCAGCCACTCGGACAGCTGCTGCAACAATCTGTTTGCATAACCAAAGAATTTCTGCACAAACTGTCAGAAACCGTCTCAGGGAAGCTCATCTGCATGCTCGTCATCCTCATCGGGGTCTCGACCTGACTCCGATTCGTCGTCGTAACTGACTTGAGTGGGCAAATGCTCACATTCGATGGCATCTGGCACGTTGGAGAGGTGTTCTCTTCACGGATGAATCCCGGTTTTCACTGTTCAGGGCAGATGGCAGACAGCGTGTGTGGCGTCGTGTGTGTGAGCGGTTTTCTGATGTCAATGTTGTGAATCGAGTGGCCCATGGTGGTGGTGGGGTTATGGTATGGGCAGGCGTATGTTATGGACGACGAACACAGGTGCATTTCATTGATGGCATTGTGAATGCACAGAGATACCGTGACGAGATCCTGAGGCCCATTGTTGTGCCATTAATCCACGACCATCACCTCATGTTGCAGCATGATAATGCACGGCCCCATGTTGCAAGGATCTGTACACAATTCCTGGAGGCTGAACACATCCCAGTTCTTGCATGGCCAGCATACTCACCGGACATGTCACCCATTGAGCATGTTTGGGATGCTCTGCATCGGCGTATACGACAGCGTGTTCCAGTTCCTGCCAATATCCAGCAACTTGGCACAGCCATTGAAGAGGAGTGGACCAACATTCCACAGGCCACAATCAACAACCTGATCAACTCTATGCGAAGGAGATGTGTTGCACTGCGTGAGGCAAATGGTGGTCACACCAGATACTGACTGGTTTTCGGACCCCCCCAGACCCCCCCAATAAAGCAAAACTGCACGTTTCAGAGTGGCCTTTTATTGTGGCCAGCCTAAGGCACACCTGTGCAATAATCATGCTGTCTAATCAGCATCTTGATATGCCACACCTGTGAAGTGGGATGGATTATCTCGGCAAAGGAGAAGTGCTCACTATCACAGATTTTTTCAGATTTGTGAACAATATTTGAGAGAAATGGTTATTTTGTGTATAGAAAATGTTTTAGATCTTTGAGTTCATCTCATGAAAAATGGGAGCAAAAACAAAAGTGTTGCATTTATATTTTTGTTCAGTGTAGTAATCAAACTTATTTAGATAGTACTTGTCAAAGATTCCTGAATTAAACATAAAAGTAAAAGCAATAGTGACCAATCATTTGTATGAATTTGGAAAATCTATATTTTACATAATTTGTCAAAAATGATACATCACATTGAAGTTGTTTTTACTATTAAGGAGACATCAAATCATGTCTACAAAATGGCTCCGTTAAACACACTGTACTATATGTTGCTGTTCCTTGACTTCAATGCGTCTTGCTTCACAGATACGACACAGTTTTGGATGTGTGTAGCCTCAGAGCTGACCTCAATATCCTCCCATATGGTGATCAAACAGAGGTAGGAACTCTCAACTTGCCAAAGTAATGTTTTTTGTAATGATTTCTGTCAAGGAGCCCTGACAGCAAAGGCTCTGTCTCCTCTATGTCTGTACCTGGACCTTGTAAGGACCAGCAGCGATGCCTTTGAGGATCTCAGGGTGCAGGAGAGGGGCATAGGGCGTTGACAGATCAGATAAATAACTTAGGGCAAGGCCTCTGAAGGCCTAATAAGTCATCAATAAAAACATTTACTCAAGTTAAAGTTTGCAAGTTTAGAAGCGTTGCTCACTTTTATATGTTAAAAGTAACATGGATGAGGTTTAGTCAAAAGTCGTGAACATGAACAAAAATAACAACTGCAAAAAAATGATCTACTGTTCAAATTGCAGTAAGTTTACAAAAAAAACTAAGTGTAGCAGAACACAAATGGTATTGGCTTACTGGTGGTCATTATTTACAAAGTGTTTTCTACCATTTTCGATTGTACATTTTTGTGTTGTTTTATTGTCAGATTGGAGAACGGGGGCTGAATCTATCGGGGGGGCAGAAGCAGAGGATCAGCGTGGCCCGAGCTGTGTACTCTAACAAAGACATCTACCTCCTCGATGACCCACTGTCTGCCGTCGACGCCCATGTGGGGAAACACATGTTTGAAGAATGCATTAAGAAGGAACTTCAAGGAAAATCCATCATACTGATTACACACCAGCTCCAGGTGGGATATTAATATAATGTTTTATTCTTATCAGCATTGAGTGAATTCCAAATACCTAATTATTGCAAATAACATAAAGAGGTTATGGAAGCCCTGAGTCTAGAGCTAAGTCTAGCCAAATAAAGAAATCCCATTAATGTTATATTACTCTGCTGACACATAATATGTTTTTAGGCTGCATGAAGAAGTTCAAATTAACCTGGAAGAAACTTTTGTTATTATTATTTATCATTATTTAGAACCTAGTGGTAAATGCCAGACTCTTCTGGCTGACATTAGTATAACAACAACAGACAAAAAATAATTTTCCACCAGTTTCCCAAATAATAAGGGACTTGTAACGATTATTGTGAAATGTGAAACTAATTTAAGGGTTCTAAACCATACTGATCAACACTCCCAAAGTGAGTGTTGTCATAGTGCTGCCATTACTATTTCCTTCATCATGAATTCTTAGCAGTATTGTAAACAGCTTTAGATAAGAGTGTCTGCCAGTTACCATAAATGTTATTGTAGCCCAGGTGGTGTTTGGTTGACCTCTGGCCACAGTGCTGGGATGCTTTCCTTGACACAGTTTGCTCGTGTCTGTCAGTATCTGGAGTTCTGTGACAACATTTTGGTTCTTGAGGGTGGCGAGGTGCTGGAGGCTGGGAACCACCAGGCTCTGATGAAAGAAAACGGACGCTACGCTCAGCTCATCACCAACTACCAGATGGGAGAGTCTGAGGTAAAAAGCTTCAGAAATATTACGTGTCTTTCCATCATGTTTTACTACTGTGAAACCTTTCCCCCAGTTATAGTTTAATTAGCTCCAAAACAATAAACTGCAACACTTGAGCTGTAAACCAAATAATGAGAGATCTCAGAAGTGTATAGGTTGCAGGAACATGTCTTTTACAAGGGACAAGTTAACGTCTATTCAAGGTGGGAAGTGACTTGTGACTCAGCACTAATACTTTGTTCTTGCTTATAATTTACAGTCTGAGAATGAGGAGGAGGAAGTGACAAACAAATATGATACCACGCTGAAGGACGTTGAGCTAAGTGCCAGAGCAGACAGTGGCTTGGTGAACCCAGGTATGGACACCAGGAACACATTGAACATAGTGATATAAAATACATTGTGCTAACTCGTGATGCCTTCATTTATCACTATAGAACTTACAATGGATGGAAATACGGCTGGAGTTCATTACGGAGTTTAGTAAAAGACACAACGGATGTATTGTACATGGTCAGGGCTGCACATAACTGGAACCTATGATATGAACTCATGGCCGGCCCGTAGCACTGGGGTAATAGATGTTCACCTAGGGCGCCAGATCTGGGGAGGCGCTGCGCTGGCAGCTCTGGGAGGGAAAAAAACATGTTTGACCGTTGGTGCTCATCCTAATTTTCGGCCTTGATGTAACAATATTCACAATTAAGTAAATGTAACACCCTTTTCACCCCGGTTACACATTTCATTTGCCCTGTATGATGGGCGCTGTAAGTGATGAAAATGGGGGATGTTGGCTTATCTGGCACCCGCAGCTCACAGCCAAAATGCGAGTGAGCGAGGGAGAGAGCGAGGGAGGGTGCGCTGCGCCGGTACCGGCGCTGTTGTTATTAGAATCTGGTGCTAGCTGCTCTAACGGATATAAGAAGAAGATGTTTCTACAGTAATGTGGAGGGAGAGTGCTCTCCAGTCAGACTGAGAGGCTGATAACTACAGCTCAGTGAGGTAAAGGACTGAGTGTTTAGATAGTTCACTTTAGTCTAAGTTCAAACAGTTTGGTCACAATTTATGTAAACACATATTTCCAAGGCACTCCTTTATAATTATTGGGATAAACAGGTTTGAAATCATTCCAATGTATACTATAGGACAGTAACCAAAAATATCCTTTAAAACTGGAGAGATAAAAAAAAATGCATAAACAAATAAATGTTAAGTTAAAATAAGATATGAATGAACAACATAAATAAAATAAGTTACTTTAATTTGTTATTGGCTATGGTAGGTTATTGGTTATGTTCACATACTTATTTGATTACATCCACTTTTCTAAGATGACAACAGAGACTTTCGACCCAACACCAGCAGCTAATCGCAGACTCAACCAGAGAGGAAGTAGTAGGCCTACATCATCAGCTACCATGTCTGACAGAGAGGAAGACAGTGAGGAGAACAGTCAGGAGAACAGTGAGGAGAACAGTCAGGAGAACAGTGAGGAAGACAGAGAGGAAGACAGAGAGGAGAACAGTCAGGAGAACAGTCAGGAGAACAGTGAGGAGAACAGTCAGGAGAACAGTGAGGAAGACAGAGAGGAAGACAGAGAGGAGAACAGAGAGGAAGACAGAGAGGAGAACAGTCAGGAGAACAGTGAGGAAGACAGAGAGGAAGACAGAGAGGAGAACAGTCAGGAGAACAGTGAGGAGAACAGAGAGGAAGACAGAGAGGAAGACAGAGAGGAAGACAGTCAGGAGAACAGTCAGGAGAACAGTGAGGAGAACAGAGAGGAAGACAGAGAGGAAGACAGAGAGGAGAACAGTCAGGAGAACAGTGAGGAGAACAGAGAGGAAGACAGAGAGGAAGACAGTGAGGAGAACAGAGAGGAAGACAGAGAGGAGAACAGAGAGGAAGACAGAGAGGAGAACAGAGAGGAAGACAGAGAGGAAGACAGAGAGGAGAACAGTCAGGAGAACAGTGAGGAGAACAGAGAGGAAGACAGTGAGGAGAACAGTCAGGAGGGTAGTGATGACAGCTTGTAGGATTACTGGTCGTGCTAATGTTGTCTTGTGTTCACATCTGCATGTGTGTTCTGTGTTCACCTCTGCATTTGTGTTCAGTGCGTGTGTCTGGCAAATAAAGTCAAGACCCCCTCAAAAGTTACGGTTTATTTCATTTTAAGGATGAGCACCAAGCAACATCTCCAGGTGGTCCTTTGAGAACCAGGGCAAAAAAGTTATGTGCACCCCTGTACATAGTAACTCAATGCCTAAAAATAGAACCACTCAGAACATAGTCATTGGGATATTGCAGGATAGGTTCAACATGTTGCTTTACTTTAGTGTTGTTTCGTTCTCTAATGGATACTACGGTGGCCGGCAAGTGCAAATGTGCTACAACGGTCCAACATACTTCCATTAGGAGAAACGTGCTGTAACTTCAGAAACAATGCAAATATAAAAACAGAAATGTGCGTAAACATATGCACACTCAAAACAAAATGGAAAGTAGGACACTAAAAAGGAGTGCTTGCCGATTATAAAGTTGGCAGATTTGTTTCATAATTGTATGTGTTTTGTCAGTATATTTGAAATGACTAGGTTAGCTACGTTAGCTCGCTAGCAGATCAGTAATAATATCAAAAGGAGTAATTTGATCACATTGTTAAAAATATGCCAATAAAACACACACTTTAGGTACCTTTCCTGTGACATGACAGTTGGCCAACTTAAAGGGGACCTATCATGCAAAATGCACTTTTGTACGTCTTTTATACATGAATATGTGTCCCCGGTGTGTCTCACCGAGTGTCAGAAAACACAACACTCTCTCTTTTCCTCCATACCCAAATCTCTAAAAATGGGGCTGTAACGGAGCTGATTATTATTTGAATGTTTCTGCCGTCAGAAAAGGGGTGCTCCGCCTATATGGGCAACTCTCCACCTATCAGGGGAATGACAGACCGCTCGAAAGCACTGGAGACGCTGTAGTACATATGCCAGGCCTGTAAGTGGCGCTGTAGTCTGCCACACAAGCAGAATCAGCCCTTGCAAAAACAGGGCTGGAAAAGACCAAATAGAGCGAAATGAGGCATGGCTAAAATGCATGATCTGTTTGGTATTTTGAAAAAAAAACTTCACAGACATGTTTTGTATAGGTATGGCCCTACAATACATGTTTCAAATATAGCATGATAGGTCCACTTTAATATTGCCCAACGTCATCGAGTGCTCCGGTCCCAGCTGTGTGCATGATTTTTTATTGTCTCTAGTGTGTTTTTTCAGGCACACTAATGAGTATTTTATTTGTAGTGTTTCGTATATGCAACGCTTTTAGAAAGCTATGCACATGTTTCATTAAATTGCTGAATGTTTTCTAAATGCTGCACATATGTTGTGAAGTTTGTGAAGATGTTTCTGAATTTGCAACGGGTTTCTCCTAATGGAAATGTTTTTGGAACTGTCGGCCACCGTAGAATACTAATAATAATCCAGTACTCTTAAAATAATTACTTTACCCATCACTATTTTGCATTTGGCACAATAATCTGTAGAGCAAAGTGTAAAAAAAAAAAGTGAGCAGTCAATCAAGGAAAAGAATGGACATAGGCAGGAAAAGAAAAACCTATATGCTGTTAATATTGAATTATTTGTGCATTTCTTTTTTTTTTTCAATCTTTATTCCAGACTCAAGGTCCATATCACTTACAAAAAGACAAAACACACATCAATAAATAAGATAAAAAGCTAAACACAAAACAGATAAAAATAAACAGATAAAAACATAAAATCAGTCCAATCACAGCTAGCGACACATGCTCACTATCTGTATACGCTGTTGCGGCAATTTCTCCAAATCATGGAAGAGAACCGGGTAGAACTCTTCACAGGGTTAATTAAAATCGAGATAACATGATTGTCCGAGTCTTCTAGGTGACACATGAATTTGTATATTAACTTTCTTGCATGTTTGTTTATTTATTAAAGTCTTCTGTATAGAGAGGACAACAAATCCATCCTGTAATTTAATTATATATCCCCCACGTGCTTCTTTTCAGCATTTGTGCCGGACGAAGAGGATGATGGAATGCCAGCTGTTTTAAAATGTAAGTCTACATCACTCATTAAATCATAAAATGTAACATATCGAGTCTCTCGTAGGTTGTCTTATGGTTCAATTTTGAAAGAGGGGTTGAGGAATGAGTCCATAAAACCTGGAAATGAGTTCGTATTTTACCACTTCCGGTTCCCTCTTCTCTTTGCTACATGGCTAAAATGCAGTCTTTGGTTCAAACAAGCTGAAGAGATTGTCCGTGTTTATCCGAAGTTGATCATGCTACAATTCTATGAAATCAACATTTTGTTCTCAAGCTGCTGTGGGTGATCAGCTGGTCGTTAAGGAGGTGGCCACGGAAGGTGTTGTCCCCTGGAGAGTCTACCATGAATACTGCAAGGCAGCTGGAGGTCTGACATTACATTACATTGACTTACATGCATTTCCTGGAGACTTATCCTAACCTTAACCATAACCAACACATGCCTAACCCTTAACCTTACCCTAACCCTAATCCTAGATTCCCCTCATGGGGACCTCCAATTTGTCCCCATAAAATATGTGTAAACAGATTTAGGTCCCCACAAGTATAGTAATGCTAGGCCACACACACACACACACACACACACACACACACACACACACACACACACACACACACACACACACAACTGGGACATTTGGACTGATGATGTTTGATGTGACTGTGTTTCTGTAGGCTACTTCATCTGCTTCCTCACCCTCCTGAACATTGTCATGTTGATCGGAAGCACAGCCTTCAGCAACTGGTGGCTCAGTTTCTGGCTGGGGCAGGGAGACGGGGTGAGACCAACAAACAGACACTTTTTCTGACCGTCTGAATATAAATTGTCATACTACCTAACCACAGTCACTGATAGGGACCTGAGAAAGACATTGACATTGTACAAACTGAGGGAGCTGTACTCTACAGGAGAGTTGAAACAGACAGACCAGGCTGACAAGAAAAAACAGGCTCTATTTTCATTGTGATAAGTGTGCTGGAGAGACAGAATTACGCCGGAAACAAACGTGAAGTGGCAAAGTCTAACCTTAAATTCTATATACCATAATTTTCCGGTTTGAGGCCAAACTGAAAATTGGTAATAGTTTAACATTTGAGAACAACCGCAGCAGGAGATCAACTGGACACAACAACAGGGACCTTCCTGGTCTTCATCAAAACATTTCACAAAAATACCACATACCAAGGAGGAGACCCATAATAACCACAAAGAAAAAGATATACATAGAGACACAAAAGGACTACAACATAAGCCTAAAACAATCAATAGACTTACAGCCTGCCTAAAAGAGTTCCTTATCTAACACTCCTGATGTTCAGTTACATTGTTAGAGAAAGCATTGGCTCTCTCACCAAAGCTAGACCACTCAATAGTTCAATCAAGCCGTTAAGAACAAACTAACTGTAGTGTGCAAGGCCAAAAACGCTTTGCAACTTGTTGTTTTAGTTTCAATGCAATACGTATAGGTACATCTTCTGAACGCAGCGTTAGTATCATATACATGTGTTGATCTCACATTGCAAGACAAACAGATATGGATTCTGCTCATAAATATGTCCCTTTGTCTCCTAACCAACAAACGGACCATTTACACATTCCTTTTTGCGCATTGCCCCCCCCCCCCCAGCATAGGCGCACACACACCCTTCACATACACACAGGTATGATCACTGCGAGGATTTTGAAAGTCTTACAAAAGAGAGAAACTACCCCACATCCTGAGGGGAAAGACATAATGACTAGTATTGTCAACTCAGTGCCACAACAAAAAATACTTCAAACCAGAAGAATATTGACATATAGACAGTTTTTGTGTTTATTTGTATTTTAAACTCTTTTAAAAAATGCTGTTGTGTTGTTAAATGAACCATCTGGCCCTGTTTTTTTCTAGCATCATGAATTTTCTCTGATTTTTCCCCAGTCATCCAATAGGACATCTTCAAGCCAGGGTGACATCTCCAAAAACCCAGATTTGCAATACTATCAAACTATTTATGGCATTATGGTGGCCGTCATGATTTTGCTTGCCATGATCAAATGCTTCTTCTGGACTTGGGTCACATTGAGGGCTGCCTCCAAACTCCACAACAGCATGTTCAAGAAGGTACTGCTGAAAGAAATATCAAACTACTGCTACTTTAACCACAAACATGAAAAGGATGACTTCGGTAACACCTGGTAGAAGATCTGCCAATTATAAAGTGTTCTTTGGTTTTGTTTCCTTCCTCAGATTTTCTCCAGTCCCATGAGCTTCTTTGACACAACGCCAGCGGGCCGCATTCTCAACCGCTTCTCCAAGGATCAAGAGGAGGTGGACTGTGTGCTTCCCTTAAACATGGACCCTTTCCTTCAGTTCAGTCTAATGGTCACCTTCACCATCATCACCATCTCAGCCGTCTTCCCCCTCATGCTGGTAGCTGTGCTTGTCATGGCAACCTTGTTCACCCTTATTCTCTTGTGAGTTGACACCAGTTGAAGGGGCCTTGTTATGCTTTGTGGATGTTTCCCTTTCCTGCAGTGTGCTATACAGGTTTTTGTGCATGTAAATGGTCTGCAAAGGCTAAAATCCCAAAGTTCCTTCCAGAGGGAGTTTCTCTCCCACACAGACAGAGGGTGAAAATATGGGCTGCAGCACAGGCAGTATGAGAAAAATAAAGAGCATTTTGAACATTACAGCCTTCTAACAACAGAAGAAGCACAAACTCCATAATGAACTTGATAAAGAGCATAATAAGTCCAACATGATAAAACAAATGTTCTACGAAGACTGTTGGAGAATAGGATCGGAACATTTGCTCATCCCACATTTAGTGAATTTTGTGAATTTGTGTCATTTGGAAGATTTTTATTTTTATTAAAAATGTTTCAAAGCAAAAAAATGTCTAGGCACCTATGGTAATAAGCGTGTTTTGATGAAAAATATCAGTCAGCGTTAAAATTCGCTCAACACATTGCATTTCCTGTGACTGATATACCGTCATCTTGTATTTCATCAGTCAAATGTGATGGTACAGCAGCAGGATGTTCTGTAGCAGGAACCTAATGCAGCTTTTTTTCTTTCTTGAAATGACAACCAGTTAGTAATAGTGGAAATATATCAATGGGTCATCAAACCATTGTGTTTACCCATTCGATGATAGAAGGTTGACATTTATTTAGATGAAAGACTATTAATCTAAATGAAAATCTTCGAGAATGCTATTTAAGGTATGCTGAATATCCTCTGTGATTACTCTGCAGTATGTTCCAGAGGAGCGTCCGTCAGATGAAGAGGATGGAGAACATCAGTCGCTCTCCCTGCATCTCTCTCACCACCTCCACCCTGCAGGGCCTCAGCACCATCCATGCTTACAACATAAGAGAAAACCACATACAGCTGTAAGAGACCAGACTACTTTATGTATGCCAATAGAAAGTCTATTAAATGTGCTCTGCTTTCATGCAAAAGCAGCAGGTTTAGTTTGCATTGTAAGCACTGGTAAGGAAATGTGTTCACAAACACTCCCATGTCCTTTATCATGTTCCAGGTTCAAGACACTGAATGACATCAACTCCAACCACTACTTACTGTTCAACTGTGGAACACGTTGGCTCTCCTTCTGGCTGGACTTCATGGCTTGCACCATGACCTTGTTCGTGTCTCTGTTTGTGGTGCTCAGCAGTAATGAAGACATCTCTCCATCTTTGAAAGGCTTGGCCTTGTCCTACACTATACAGGTACATTCAAACAAGCAAGTTAATGAGCATTTCAGTAATTTCTTTATTAGAAATACATTACAAACTGCAAAATGTGTGTGTTTTCCAGCTGACCGGCGTGCTTCAGTACGTAGTAAGACAGTCGACAGAGGTGGAGGCAAGATTCAACTCAGTGGAGCGCTTGCAGGAATACATCAAGGTGAGGAAAATGTACTCTTATACACAGGTCGCCTGGCTAAGACCACCAAATCACCCATTTAAAAACTAACTTGCTAAAGCTATTTGTGCTAAGAACTTATTTATCTGCTGACACCCCTCTTTTTTTTCTTCATTGTTTACAGGGTTGCAAGTCTGAAGCACCGAGACACATAAAGGAGGCCCAGGTTGCACAGGACTGGCCAGAGAATGGAACCATCACCTTCCAGAACTATAAGATGAAGTACAGAGAGAATACACCCATCGTCCTGAACGGGCTCGATTTCACCATTCGAGGCGGAGAGAAGCTGGGCATTGTGGGAAGGACAGGCTCTGGTAAGATACTGACAGCATTAGTTAGCTGATGATTTTGTTTTATTCGTTTTATAGTTTGGTGTTAATGGTTAATTCCAAAAATATTGTGAAGTACTAAAAATGTACATATAAACACTTGCAACATCATCAATTAAAAAAACTTCTATATTATAACGTATCTTATATAATGCAATGTTGATAACCAAGGTCCAGTGAGTAGCATTTAGTGACATCTAGAGGCGAGGTTGCCTTCAGGTGATGCAAAAACATGAAAGGGCCTGTAGAGACAGAGTTTTGTTTGTCCGTTCTTGGCTTCTCTAGAAACATAAACGTGCAAATTGGCAGACTCCTTGGATAGGATCCTCCCTATATCGATATAAAGCTCATTCTAAGCTAATGCAAACTGAACCATTCTTAGTTTCAGGTGTTTATACACATTATAATGAAAATATAGTTGTATTCTTCTGCCTAAATTCATCTTACTCCTACACACTGGCCTTTAAAAAGTGATTTGGTTGCCATGACTGTAGTTTGCTGAATTTAAAAACCATATCTCTGTAAAGTGTTACTATTCCTAGGAACTATGCTCTGTGTCTGTAGGGAAGTCCTCTTTAGGCGTGGCTCTGTTCCGGCTGGTGGAGCCAGCAGAAGGAACCATCCTGATAGACGGCGTGGACATTTCCTCCATTGGCCTGCATGATCTGCGCAGCAAGTTGTCCATCATCCCCCAGGACCCTGTGCTGTTTATTGGCACTGTCAGGTAAGCCCAGCTTAGTTTGAGGTTCACATTAACCCCGGCCCACACTTCTCCCAGTGTAGGGGCTTATTTACCGGCTCACCATCTGTGATGCCGCCTGTGTTTGCCTACAGGTACAACCTCGACCCTTTCAATAACTACAATGAAGAGGAGATCTGGGCAGCGCTGGAGAAGACCTACATGAAGGAGCCGGTATGTTCTCCGCACGATATGAAACCAAGTACATTCACAATTCTGTCAGTCTCAGTTTATGTCACTCTTAAAAAGTGATAAAAGCTGTAGTAGAAGAAGTGCTATGAGTATTTTTTTGTTTCCTTAGATATCCAGACTGGAGGGGAAACTACAGGCAACAGTAATAGACAACGGAGAGAACTTCTCTGTAGGAGAAAGACAACTGATTTGTATGGCTAGAGCACTACTCCGCAACTCCAAGGTTTGTACATCCCTCTTCTGATTTATTTGTATTTACACATCTTTCAAATATACTTCTTATTAAAAGCAGCTGTATTTCTCCTGCCGCATATCTGTGTGTTGCAAGACCAATCAAACATGAAAATTGGAGCCATACAAGCTGACATCAAAGAAAAATATAAACTTCCCCATTTAAAAAAAGCTTGCTAAAGATGCTCTTATCGTTAGCTTAGCTGTTGGTTTTACCTTCGGGTATTTGGAATGATACCGTTATAAATGTTAAGCACCACAAATGGAGAGGCACTCTATCTGAAAGACCTAACAACCTCTCTGCATTTTCCTGTCTTACATGCGCTACGTTGCAAAAGCCAGTGCATTTGTTTGCAACCTCTACTTCTTCTACCACTCATCTTATTGGTAGAGGAAAAGCCATGCTTAAAACATAGCCTTTACTGCCAGTTTCTGATAAAAACTGATCTTAATGTAAGACCATTCCCCTCCCCCTCTTAACCAGGAAACATTCCCCTTTTGTAAAACTTTTTTTAATAGTTGCCTAAAATGTATCCCCAAACCCTTTCTTTTAATAGATAGAGATAGAATGGGAGGGATGAAACCCTCTTTAATTGTCACACATGCAGAGCACACAGCACACACAGTGACATTTGGCCTCTGCATTTAACCCATCCTTAGTACTAGGAGCAGTGGGCAGCTATTGCCCAGCGCCCGGGGAGCAATGGGAGTGGGGGGGGGGAGGGGGTTGTCCGGTGCCTTGCTCAAGGGCACCACGGGGCAGGGCAGGAGGTGAACTGGGACCTCTCCAAGTAGCAGTCCACACTCCATATTTTAGGTCTGGTCGGGGACTTGAACCGGCAACCCTACGGCTCACAGTCCAAGCTCCTACTGACTGAGCCACTGCCGGACTTCTACCCTATGGTATCCTCACTCCACCTGTTTCTAGTCACTCATCACATATCTATATCAATCTCAGAAACCATTGGCTATCGTTTTAATGATGAATTAGCATCAGGGGGCTACGGCCATTATGTCAATGGTTGAGGTATAGCAAATGTTTATCCATTCCAATACTTCATTGTTCACCGTCCGATCGTTATCCTGAAGGCCGGAATGACTTAAAGGACGACTTCTACAATGGCATTGCTTCATGATGAGCCAATTATCAGTGCTGATAACAAGCAAAATTGTCCTCAGGGGCTATAGTCATTGGGTTTCGAGACCATATCGACCAAACAGTTATGACGCTTTTGCTCTCAGTAGGTCTACAACGATAACCTCAACACTTCCCAGATCAAAATGTTGTCCTGTTGCCTTCATTAGCAGATATCAGTTTATAGAAATAAGGGCTATACTAACTGTCCATGCTGGTGCCCAACAGATCATTCTTTTAGATGAGGCCACAGCATCCATCGATGCAGAGACCGACACCTTGATCCAGAACACCATCAAAGAAGCCTTCGAAGACTGCACCATGCTCACCATCGCCCATCGTATCAACACTGTCATGTACTCAGATCGAATTCTAGTCATGGACAACGGAGAGGTAACAGACAGACACAAAAACACAAAGGTAGGTTAATGTGAAAATAAACCTAGACTTACAGTAAGTGTTCTGTTCGACAGGTGGCAGAGTTAGACCATCCAGATGTGCTGAAGCAGCGACCAGACTCTCTGTTCTCCACGCTCCTCGCTGCTGCTAACTCTATGAACCACTGAGGCTCTGGGGCTCCACCACACGTGTATGGCTGTCAGTCCGCTCATATTAAAATGTGGACTGGTTTGCTTGGATCATGCACAGCTGACCAGTATAGACTGCGCTCTACGGAAGCCCTGAGAAGAAAATTAGACTTTTTTTCAGTGGCTCTGGTTTTTTTTTCTCTCCTGTCTTTATGCCAAAATTATGCATGACAGTAACATCACATAACTAGCTTACACACCAGGGGCGTCGCCTGGACCTGAAAACATTCGGGGCTTAGCCCACAGTGGCTACAGTGGAATGTTCTATTACAACACTCCTCACACGCACACACACAGTACACCCGCGACTGTTACAATGAAGGCTCGATAATCAGCTCACGGCATATTGGCAGGGGTAAAGTGCTATTTTTTATGAGTGGGGGGCGGACCTCACCTCCTCTAGGGCGGTCCGGGGGGATCCTCCCCCGGGAAGATTTTTTTTTAAATATTGAAGTTAAAAGCATCAATCTGGTGCACTAAGCAACATTAAGAGATCTGTAGCTCTTTTCACGACACAGACACAGGTCGGTTCTTTAAAACGGGCGTTTATTTCTTGGAGTTTTCATCCTGTAGCCTCCCCTCTTCCGTTACGCCGTGAGAATTACAACACCGAATGACACGTATACATAGCCAAACATATTAGCATATTGTGCTTAGGGCTGTGCAATTTAATCGATCCTGCGATATATATCGATATTTAGTTTTCCGAGAAAGTATCGATATTTCAGCCGCGGGTATCGATACATTAAGTCTGATAACTGTGTTCGTTATTCTCGCGTCCAGGAGAGAAGCTTTAAAAAGGAGACTAATTGAGTCTGAGAAGGTTCAAATGTATACTTTAATTAATAAAAAGCGCGGTAATGTTACAAGCAGAAGATGGTTCAGTCAGAAAAACAGCTGTGTTCTGGCTCTCGTGAGCGAAGGGAAGAGAGGAGCTCCACCTTTCCAGCTGCTGGTTCATCCCTGTGGGCCGGTTGGCGCTGCTGGGGGCCGGCCCTCCACGTCTCCAATGTTCGTTGTTGCGCATTACAGAGGATTCAGACATTGTACATTAAATATATAACTAAACACGCCTTTTCTCCTCCTTATCTCTTTCATGACTTTTCATTTAATACATTTTAAACGCTGTAATCAATACTCCAAAAATACCTGACGGCTGGTATCATTTCCGGTAGTTCCGGATGTTGTGTCATGCTACCCACGTCTGTAAACAAACGTATTCAAATAAACTGTACCTCCATTTAATATTCAGCAATAATAATATCTCGACGTCTATAGTTGTAGTGTTGAAATCAGTAGGTTTCGGTGTTTCATATCGCTACTAAATTCACCTCTATAGTAAATGGTATATTAGCCACATGGTAAATGCTAACCGGAGATGAAGGATTTTCAGAATAAAAGCTTAACAACTGGTTGTGCACAAGAACTTCTGGTTTTTCAGTATAAAACAGCATTTAAACTGACGGTATGTTTAAGGTACTTTATGCCATCAAAACATTGATTTTAATTTCTAACAAGTCCCATTCAAATCCCCCGTGTTCCGCCACATGCTGCACCTTTTAATTCTCCATTGTGATACTGCACTTTATGTACTTACGTTTCAAAGGCTTGTAAGCTACAGTTTGCACTGTTTCAATAAATGAAACTAATTTTCTCACCACATCTTTTGATTCATTTTGTCCAGCATTTGCAAGCTGTAGACTCTCTGTCAGAGCCATATATTGTATAATTGATGCTTTCAGTTTTCAGTTGAATTAATTTAATCCAAGTCGATGGAACACTCACAAGATTTCACCAAAATCACACTGTCCCTTTCAAATCTTTCAGAAAATGATATAAGTGTATCGAATTATATCGAATCGTATCGAATCATATCGTTGGCTGAATATCGTGATATATATCGTATCGTGAGCTGAATATCGTTTATCGTATCGTGAGATTAGTGTATCGCTACAGCCCTAATTGTGCTACACATAAATGTCCACATGAATGAAAATAAGAAAATGAAAACATAAAACAAATACCTCGTTGGCCGCTTGTCGTGAAAGGAGATTAATCTAGTTCCTTTTCTGTATAACTTTGTCACAGACTTCTTGTCACATTAAACTTTGTCACAGACTTCAGCAGAGCTTCAAACAAAGACGTCAACCCACGTTGAGTTGTATAGTGTAACAACAAAACACGCAGTACCAGCACATGATCAAACATTAGTTCCTAGGCACAAGAAACACATATGCATATCGGTTTAACATGAAAAACAAACTGTATTAAGTCATGCTATATTTAACGATTATAAAATAACATGAAATAAAGTATTTATTTATCTAATTGAACTATGACATTAATTGTGTTATTCTTTTTAATTAAGGCAACTGCGTTACGTCATTTACAAGATCTATGGATACCTCTCTCAACCCATTACATTACATTTCATTTTAGCTGACACTTTTATCCAAAGCGACTTACAATTACCAATTACAGGGACATTCTCCCTGGAGTAACTAAGGGCTAAGTGCCTTACTCAAGGGCACACTAGTGGTGGGGTTCCAGGCGGGGACACCCTAATGTAACAGAACTGTAAACAGATTTTCTTTTTCTTTATGGATATTTTACAAATCACTCCCCTTTTAAACTCTATTCTTGTTTTACTGTCATATAGTAGATTTCATAACTGATTTTCCTTTATTCTCTTATTTTTGTTATAACTATAGTGATCATATGAAGGTGTGCCGCGGAGATAATCTTTTGAATAATTTGTGACCAAACCGTTTGAGACCCACTGAGATAACTTAGACTATAGTTATCCAAACACTCAGAGAGTCCTTTAGCTCACCTGAGCCTCTCAGTCTGTCAGTAGAGGACCCTCCTCCAGCTTGTTGTGGAACAAACAGCTCCTTATGTCCGTTAGTGCAGCTAGCTAACCATATGCTAACAACACAGTCCCTGCTGCTGGCACCGGTCCCCCTCTCTCCCTCTTCTCTCTCCCTCTCTCCCTATATTACACTAAATGCGCTATTTCCACACACACACAGAGCCGAGCTTGAATGACACAAGCACACGTTTATTTCCATGCAACTCTCTGATTGGTCTGGTGTCTTGCCTCTGTTGCATTCACTGAACACGGGAAATTACAGTTCTGCCGTCCTCTCTTGTGTCATGATGAGGTTCACGTAAAGCACGAATGCCCAGGCCAGGCGACGCCACTGTTACACACAATATATGTACCATTTGTTCAGAGTGCAGGTAGCAATTGAAACTCACCTGGCAAAAAACATGACTGTTCTTATTCCTGTGTAGCACATGTTTCTTTCAGCCTCTTGTGGCCAAAATATTAGTACTACAACAACAAACACCTGTCCTGATTTCATCAAGCAATATTTTTCCACCAACGAAAAAAAGAGAAGAAAAGTTTTCATTTGTTTTTAAGCCAAATTTGTAAATAGTAATGTATTTATCTCACCTGTCTGCTGAAACACATACCTGTACAATGTTATTTCATAGGAATTTTTAAGAAGTAAACATGAATGTATATTTATTTATTGATTTTATATGACTTGCTGCCAAAGTTTTATATGTAAAGGGTTGATCTGGGTTACAATGCGCTACATGTGGAAAACCTTTTGAAATAGCATTTGCATTTCATCTTATACAAATAGAAAATAGAGTTTACTATTGTAATTAAAGATCAACAGACTGAAGTAAATGTTGCTGCATGCACTAGGTGGCAATAAATGTTAGCTTCAATCAATGATCATGTTTCTTTTAATTCCCTGTCAGCTCCTGTAATTTGGATTCAAAATGTATCGTAGCCGACCCGCAAAAACGTGCTACGAAAGCCCAAATCACCTACGTACATTAGGGGAAACACGTTACACTTTCTAAAATGATTCAAATTTTAAAACACATATGTGCCCAACATCTTCAACAAATTGATTAATCATGTGCATTAAATCATCCTGCATTAAAGGAAATGCTGTAAATAATAAAACTGCAATAATCTCAAAATACAACAGAAACCAGGGGAAACTAAAGAGTGATCCACACAGCTGGGACCGGAGCCTTGTTGACATTCAGGGATATAAAGTTGGCCAACCATCACTTGGAACTCACCTCAAATGTACATTTTTGTTGGCTTATTCTAACAATGTGATCCCTGTTTCCTGCAGATCTGCTGTAAGTTAGCTTGCTGGTCATTTCAAAATATACTGACAAAACCCTTACAATAATGAACCAGACTAACTTTGCCTACAGCGACAGTTGGCCAACTTGATAATCCCCGAAAGTCAACATTGCTTCGGTCCCAGCTGTGTGCTTCACTTTTTAGTGTCCTCTTGTTTGTGTTGTGTTTTGAGCTTCTTGCAGCGGTTTTTTATTTGCATCGTTACGTTTATGCAGCGCTTTTAGTAAATGCTCCGCATGTTTCGTCAGGTTGGTGAATGTTTTCTAAATGCTGTGCATGTGTTGTCAAGTTGGTGAAGATGTTTTCTAATTTTCATGTGTTTGTGTTTTTATATTTGCAGTGGTTTAGGAAGTGCAGTGTGTTTCTCCTCATGTAAGTGTTTGGCTCCGTTGAAACGTGTTTACATCTGTTGGCCACCGTAGAAGTGTTCAAAGACATTTATAGCTTAGTACGCACAATCAACAGCTATGGAGCAGTGGTTCCCAACCTGGGGGGCGTGCCCCCCTTGGAGGGGCACCAAAGATCGCAGGGGGGGTGCCAGGCCTCAGATGATTTGAGGCCAAATATCATATTTAGACTTTTTTTTACATATAATTGTAACGCAATACATGATTGTCACTATAAGCCTTGTCTCTACATTACAATAAAATATAAAAAATAATTGATTGATTAATTTGAATAACAATTCAAGTTAGTAGCTATTAAAGGCATAAAAAGACATAAATGTAAAATTCTTTCTTTGATAGAAATGTTTCTTCTGCCCCTAAAGTGTCCAAACCAGGCTTTTCTGGATAAGCGCATTTTTAAAACATAGTCATTGTCCATGCCGGTTTCAGTTGGATTATTTGTCACAGTTGCTTCGATCAGATCGGTCTCCTCCATTTTGATTATTTACGACTTTTGAATCCACATAAACACATCGGCATAATCCGGCTTACTTTGAGCATGTGTTCCTTCCTGCAACTTCCAACAGGAGTCATTTGGGGGGGGGTTCTTGGGAAAAAAGGTTGGGAACCCCTACTCTGGAGTGACACCATCAGGAAATGTGGATTGAAAGGGGGAGGTTAATGCTTGATAGTTTTGCGAAGTTGGTGAATTCTTCTTGAGGATCAGCTAAAACAGTAGAGAATGTTTGTTGAGCAGTTCCTTTGGAAGAGAATTTCACACATATGGGCAGCAAATCCAAGCGGTGTCTTATAAGGAAGAGGGTTTTGTGCTGTGAGATCCTGTTTAGGTGTGACATCCCTTTCATCTGTGCTCATTGTGTTGAGAGGTCTCGTCCCCTGCCTGCTCTTTCAATCCCTCCTTTATCTTCCCACTGTGTGACGGGGATACACCATATACATATTAAGATATATCATTTTCACACCTAAATATATAAAGAGATGCTGTGAATAAAAGCATGTTAAGAGCTAATCTAATAAGCACTTCACACTCAAGCCTGTTTCTTGTTGTACAGATATCCAACATAAGAAGAAGGTGAAAAATAACCAACGTTAAGTTTTAATGTGTTTCTCGGATTTAGCTCTTATCGCCGATTTTCTAATTAATTAATGTATGAAATTCAGGTTAGGTGATGCACACAACAACTTTTAGCTAAAGTACAAGAGAACTTGTTAACAAATACAAAGGGGCTGACGGGAATATTCAACACGAGTCAGGCACCTGGTAAAGATGCCATCTGGTCGCCTCCCTAGGGAGGTGTTCCAGGCACGTCCAGCTGGGAGGAGACCGAAGGGCTGACCCAGGACCAGCTGGAGGGATTATATCTCCACGCTGGCCTGGGAGCGCCTTTGGATCTCAAAATCAGAGCTGGTTGAAGTGGCCATAGCGATTTACTCCAGGTGTTCCTGCCACAGTAAATAAAAAGAAAGATATAATAGATTAGACTTGAGAGTTCAGTTGAGTGATGGATCTTGGGTGAAGGCTCATTTAATTCGTATCATTTTCACCTTTTATGATTTCAGACATCTGAAAAACACTATTTTTACAGTACCAGGCCGGCATATCATTGATTTGATTGTGACTGGTCAGAATTCCACTGAGTTCCATTGCATTGGAAGATTTGAGTTTTAGATATATTGTTAAAGACATGATGGATGTGTGAATTTGGATTTATTACAAGTCAAAATGTAATTATAGATATCTGTAATCTCCCTCATGGACACATGATGGCACCAGAGGTGTTTCTCCTTGTTTTTAAGGCTGAACATGGAATGTCTACTTGTAATTTGTTTGCTTAAAGACTTAAGTTTCAAGTTAACCTTCACACAATATTTGACACAAAATCTTCACCAACTTGACAACACATGCACAACATTTAGAAAACATTTCATAGCTTACTTTTTAAGAAACTCTCCAGTGACATTGGCAGCTGCTGGCCAACCCAGTTCCTGTTGTCTTTTGTTCTCATTCTCACCTTTGGGCTCTCAGCATACTAATATTGTATTCCTAAATAGACCAAATGTGGAATTTTGCTGTCCATTGGTTAAATAATTAATTCAAAATGGAAACAAACACAACTTTCAATTCTTGATACGCTAAATCAGTCCAATTAAAAGAATCTAATTCAAGTTTTTATTCAGGAAGGCCTATGAAAATCAAACGGTTATCTTAGTTTTGCATTACTTAAAACTTGATCATCAGTTTGGTATACGCTCTGAGCACATCTTCTCAGCTGCTTCAAAAACGTTGGATTGTTTGCCAACCAGTCACAAGTTTTCTGCTCCTTCCTTTAGGCCAGTGCTAAATAAAATATATCAATGGATCAGTTATTATACTTGTGTTGGGGTAACCAGCTGGTGAGTTTGATATCAACACTGTAAAATAGGAAAATCACAGGTTTTACAAAGGTTTGTTATCGCATCCCAGATTCATACTGTCCATCCTATCATCCGGCACATTCATTTTGCTCCTGGGGACTTAACACTGAAGCCTTTATTTATTTAAGACCCAATGCACTGAGAAAAAAGCGCATCATGGGCTTTAATAATGGTAACAGCAGCAAACAGAGCACATCTTCTCTCAAATAAAGGAAATAAAGCAGTAATCAAAGTTAAAGATATTGATTCTGTTATCTTAGGGTTGTTTTTTTATTTAATTTAGGAGAGATTGAAGTATGCAAAAACAATAGTCTAGAACTGTATTCTAATTATTTTTTTGGGAAGAGTGAAACTGGTTTCTTCTCATTTTCAACTATTTTCCATATTCCCATAAATGTTTCAGGGGTCAGCTGTCCAGATGAGTGTGTCCTGTCCCTTGGGAACCCAATGGTCACTGTGCCGGTCACTGGTTCAACCCCCCGAATGGACCAATAATATACAAAACACATAAAATATACATTTTGGGGGGGATGCGAGTGGAGCTTCGCAGCGGCGAAACCGTGCCGCACCACACTAATTGCGCCGCATAAGCTCAGTTGAGGCTCCCTCCGCGAGGTGAGGCCCCCGTCCCACGCAGTAAAACCTGACTTTAAGGGATTTATAAAGTATGCTATTTTCTTTCCGATTTTTGCTCAATGTTCACATTGACTGACACACGTCAAACCATTACTTACACACGGTAATACACGTTTTTATATGTACAAAAGTGGTGGGGCACAAAAAACGTAGATGTCTATAAGCTTCTGCAGTGACGTGGCTGGTGAGGCACTGGCACTGACTCTTCAGGTTTACAAATATTATATTTTGACCTAAATCAAAATATAATATTTTCAAAAGCTGTTTTTGTCTGATGCTTCGATTAATTTTAAACAGACAGTTCAACAAAAGGATACCCAAACAATTTAATTTGATCATTTAAATATTTAATTGTTCTCTCTTAGTAAGATCCTCACTGTACACTAATTAGAAGAAAACAGACTAAAACAGCAATGTACAGACGAATCAGATGATTAAACATGATCTTAAAATATATTTGATATATATATATATTTTTTTTTTGTTGCATTTTTTTGTAATCATTATTTGTAATACTTTCTGCTGACACTAGGTGGGGCTGTCCCTAATGACCAGTCGCCACTGGTAATACATAAAAAAAGCACATACAGTTGGTTCTGTAGGATGAGTCAAGCACGCGCTGACGTAACTGCACGCAAACGCGGGTGGGAGGAGCTAAGGCTCGCGCGGCTGTGAGTTTGTCAGTTTCCTAAAAATAGCGGAGAGCTTCTGTCTCTGTTTGTCTGCGGGAGTGGCTTTGATAAAAAGCAGTATTTACAGAAGGACACAGAGGGGTAAGTCTTCTGCCTTTATGTGTGTAAAGTCTGTTTACTGTCTGTCTGTCTGTCTGTCTGTCTGCTGTGGACACTCAGAGGGAGGGGAGCCACTTCGGATAATGTTCCGATATTCCTGTCAACACACAGCAACTTGTAGTCTGTTACATTGTTCCTACAAATAAAAGTAAATGCTCTGTAAGCTATGGGTTAATATGAGTTAAGTTGAGAAACTTCTTAATGTGTTTTTGTTGAGCTTTTGTGGCTTAACGTGTCATTCCACGTGAGTACAGTACGCGTAGCCTATTGTACATGTTGTGATACACCGTGATGGAGCTTCATAACACTTTGATTCACTCTGCAAACGCTGTGCAAACCACTAGCTGTTTTTAGCCGGGAAGCTACTTTCTCTATTGTGTTCCTGGGATACTCCTGTGTCTTAATGTAATGGAACCTGCTGTTTCAGAAAGTGTGGTGTATTGATAAAAGTTCATAACAATTCAGAAACACCGTCATACTGGAAGTCCCTACTACAGTACAGGAATGCTATAGTACCATTACACTGACTCTTAATAATACATACACGAAGGTAATGGTCTTAGCTGTCAAAAAACAAAACGTTTATGTCACGCCGCACAACAAAGAGTTCTGCACTATTTCAATCTAAGAGTTTTAGTCCAAAATGCTGTCAGTATAGTAGACCTACCTAAAAAAATACCAAACGTAGTATATCCCCTAAAAAAGGACTTGCCAGTTGTTTGGTCTCATGTCATTTTGTTTTAGAAAAGAAGAACAAAAGGATACAGTTATCAGATTTTTAAAGTATAACTTCACTTTTTTCAAGTCTATCCTCATACAAAACTAACATTTGTACATTGAAAGGATAATCACGAGATCACTATTTATTTGTTTTGTTCATAGGCTACTGGCTAAAAAGGGATCCCTTCATGAAGCGATTTCAGTGTAAAATGACATGCATTGGTTCACGCTAACTTTACACTTCAGCGCTCAAAGACTGGATCTCTTTGTTGCTAATATTGACAGGACCAATTACACAATCCAATATTGTTTGAAAGTGCATATCAGCATGTGAGTATTGTCTTAAGACAGCATTGAAAATAGGCCTTAATGTCTCTCCCCCCCTTTGCCACAGGTTTAAAGGTTTTTAAACTCAAAACAAGTTGCATTAATGCTGTCTATGAGAATTTAGACAATTCAAGACTAAGAAGGGAAGTAATACTCTTTCGTCAGTACATTTAAAACAAAAATGTCCTAAGTCTGGAAGGTAAGATTACTGAAATACAGCATCAAAACATGATGATATTTTATATTTGTGTTCTGTATGGTTTCCAATTGTAAAAAAACATAAATCTGACATGACACATGTTGAATTTGTGATGTGACATTACCAGATTAGGGAACAATGACCAAGCGTGGCTGACAGGAAAACATTACAAGTTACTTGTTAGATGCTTTTATCCAAAGCGACTAACATACTCAATACTGTGGACAATCCCCACAGGAGCAATTTGGGGTGAAGTGTCTCAGGGACACAACAACATGCTGACTGCAGTGGGGTTTGAACCTGTGACCCCCTGATCTCAACACCAACGCACAACCCACTGCACCACACGCCTCCCAAAACACATCTTTAAGATAAAAAAGACTTCTGAATCTTCTCACAAGACTTTTTGGAGTCTGTGTATATATTCCCAAATCTCCCACATTTGATTGGGAGCCTTTTGGAGCAGTGGAGGGAGCGGAACATTATTGGCCAGTTTCAGTTATTGCTTTACAGATGTTTTCTCATAAAGCAATTTAGCCAACTCATTAAGAAAGGTGATGAGCATTGGGCCCGGAACATAAGCAGAGGTTTCTATACACTTTGTGCCTCAAGACAAATATAGTTTCAGCATTTCTGAATGTTGTTCTCCAGTATAATTCAATAAATAAATCGATTTGCCCCTGATCTGTATTTACAGTTAGTGTGAAGACGGTTTCACTCGCTCTCCTAACCTGGCAGGGCCTGGGGAATTCTCCAAAAGTCTCTGCTAGTTTGGAATGAAATGGCTTTATTTATTCAACAGGATCACTTCCTTTTCTTTCTTGAATCTTCCTCTGAGACTTTTTTGTTCAGTCAGTAGCCATTTCATCAGATTTCTGAAATGTCCTACATTTGGTTTTATTATTCGAATTCGACGCAGTTATGTTTAAAAGAGAAGTTTTTTTTTAGTATGTAACAGTAAACCTGTAAATCCAACTCCAGGTTAAAATGAAATAACTTCAAAAGGTTATTTAGGCATGTTTTTGTAATAGTCTAGAGACTCTATGCTATAACTGTGGAACCAGGAGAGACAGAAATACATGAAAAGTGACTTGTCAACAGGCACAGAAAGGTCCTGCTCTGGGTTCAGGCCTCTTTGGCTCTTCACTGCCCGGTCCCTGCTCTTTGTTTTCATATTTCATTAGCGGGGGTAGCGGCATGGAGCATCACCTTCAATTATCTTGCCTGTCAGTGGACTGACAGCGGCTGTCTGCTGGCTTTAGTGATTACAGGCTTCAGGGGACAGGTAATCAGGTCATGGTTACACTGTCAGCCTGTCAGCCTGCTGAGACCACAGGGAGCATATGGGAGAAGAACTCTCACATCTACACTCAGTTATCTCCCACTTAGATATCCTGGATGCTGTCAAGTCTGAAGCAGATATACTTTCATTTTGGTTTGCTGTTTATATTTTTCTTCGTTTAGAGTTTTGCTCAGTTATCATTTGAATGGCATTAAGGATCGTAGGTTTCTATATTGAAAAGCGGGTCTTTTTTTTTTCACGACACTGTGTCTCAGGGCTTCTTAATAATAAAAAAATTATGAATGTGTCATACCCTCCTAACGGGAAGAAACTCCGCTAACTGATGATACGAACCATTTTTACCAAAGCAAAAACACAAGTCTCACAAGAAGGGTCTAAATGAGCCGCCTGAGCGAAAACATGCTAACGCACTTTGGCACAGAACTCTAGCTATACCGATCGATATACTTATTGGATCTGCACAAACAAGCTTAGATAACATCCTGAGATTCCACAGATTATAGAAATATAAGTATCATCACTGAGCGATTAGAACTCGCGACAGGGGAAGCAAATACAGACAACACACAACGTAGCTTTAGGTAGCAAAACACGGAGATATTCTCACCTTTAGCTTTAAAAATCGTGTTCAATGGCATTAAAACGAGAAAAACGCGGCTGAAGGTTAATCCATAGGTTATTCCAATGTGTCTGTCGCTTTGAAAAAAGTATTGATAATCCATAATTCAATTTTTATGCAAAAATCAGAGAATAAATATTAGCTGCTAATGGTAGCCAGCAGAGGTTAGCACAGCTTCCGGTTTTGCTACGCGTCACTCTCACTCCTTATTTGGTATGTGTGTGTATGTGGAACTTTCCCTCTCTAGCGGTTAAAAAGATGTCAATCATCAAAATCGACCAAGGGGGGCCATAGGTAAAATCCACCCAAATGACACCAGAAGTGTTTTTTTTTGCTAAACCTCTCTAAAAAGGTCAAATTTCACTTGTTTTGCATCAATCTTGATACAGGGTACTTATTATATGTTATAGTTTGGATTCCTAAAGCTTTTAGTCTACCATCCCATCATTCAAGGGTGCTTTTCACGATAATAATGTGTTTTTTTTGGACGGACACAACAATTTAATTTTTTTTACTGTGTTCAATCTGAATTTGCTTTAAAATAAAAATAAATCTATATTGATTCTGACTCTTCTACATCCAACTCACATGTTTATCATTACTTTGAGAAAAAAGATTATTCATTTTCCCCTTTTAGAAGTGAAGTTATGGTCATTTGTTCGGGGAATGTCATTTTCGAGCCTGAGAGCTGGAAAACAGGCTGGGGTTTAGGGACTGCCTGGGACCCAAAGCTAGCCATTTTGCACTTTTTTCCATATCCTATGCCAAACTTGGTAATGAAAAATACGACATCCATCTTTGTACTTATCATTTGGATCTGTTGTAAACCATATTCTAAAGATACTGATACCAATGTATTTTTTGAGGACAACATAAAAAATGTAGCCGAAATGCGGGATTTATATATTTATATTAATTTTGTTTTAAGAAGCGAGACATGTTTTTGCCCACAATCCAAAATCCAAACGGAAAGCTCTTCTATCTGATTTGATAAGCAGTGACCTTCTGTGTCTGGTGGAGACCAAAGTGAGCTAAAAAGAGAATATTGGACTTACATCAGGTGGCCAGAACAGGACTTCCATGTAAACAAGCAACTGTTTGCTAACACGTTAGCCAAATGTGACCAAAAATGTGCAAACATTTATTGCAGTTTAAAAAAAAAGACATTAAGATCTGTCACCAATATGTTGCACTTGCAAAGCACCATAAAAGCCTTCATGCATTTCAGTTACTGAAGGATGCATGAAGTCCAGTCTATGTCCTACTTTCATGTATGGATAATATGGCTATTCCAGATAATAAGGTCCTCCTTGGGATGATACCAATCCAGAACATCTTGTGTTTAAGTAAGTTAATGTGTTTTTAACTTTTGCGTTAGGTACCGTCTTGTGCATAATGGGTGTATGCATGCGCAGAAGGTTCTGATTACTACAAATCGGATTAAGATGTAGTATGTCTCTAAAGAAACATAACATTTATCATTCTTCAACATTTAGGTCAGCTTTTTCACCTGACATTTCACAGTCATCTCTACATTAGTTAAAACAGGAAGCTTTCAAAACAAAACATTGTCAAGATGGTGAGCATGTAGATAACAAAGTAGATATCTTTTTTAAACCTGGCATTAAAGACATTTACACTGTATGCCAAATGAAACCTCCAAACACTGATACCATACCTTCCAGTGGTTGGCTGGATTTCATATATATCAGTTCATTAGAATGTCAATCGTTCAAGTTCATGTGCCCTAATGTCATCTGGCTGAAGACATTTCTGGAACCCTGCCTAAGTAATCCAAAGCACTTGGACTTCATGCTCAAACAATGCGCTTTCAAGAGTATATGTTATGCATACAATTCTCTTTCTGGGGTTTGTCAGTAACCTCAGTTATTTGGCATTATGGATACTTAGGTATTTAGTGAGCTCACATAAGGTTATTGAGTCTATTATAGGGGCCAGATATCTGAATATTTGTCTTTGTAGTGTAGATTTCAGTATCTTAGCAATTGGTCCTCCTCACATCGTGTTTATTGAAGTGATTCCTGTCTCTTTTGGCTTCTTTGTTTGTCTCAGAAAGAAGCTTCTTCTTTTATACATCTGTAAATGGGCAATTGTGGAAGTTAAAGTAGGTTACATTAGGGCTGCACAATATATCGTGTCGTGGCGATAATCGCGATATGCGCATGCATATTCACATCGCAGGACGTGCAATTTATTTTAATTTTTTTATTGTTATTATTTATTTTTTATAACTTGCGATATTAAGTAGGCAAATTAACTCAAACACGTCATGTTACAATTATTTTGCTGCTTGCTACAAAAGGAAAACTTGCACGGCTCTCTTGTCGGGGTACTTGAGTGAGTGACAGAAAACCACCAATCCCAATCAAATCTCCAAAGCAAACGGACCTGGGGTCTCATTTATAAAGGGATATACGCTAAAAAAATGGCGTACGCCAGTTTCTACGCAATGTTTGCGATTTATAAAATACTAACTTGACGGGAAAAACATGCGGTCCTCCACGCAAACTCTAACCCAGTGACCACCAACTGGCGGCCCGCGGGCCACATCCGGCCCGCCAGACATTCTCATCCGGCCCGCACGACGGGGGTGACTGTGGCGTTGGCGGAGTGGTTACTGCGTTCGCCCCCACCAATTTTTTTACAACGTCTCATGAGTAAGGTGCAGTACCGGAGTCCAACAGAGAGGCAGCAGCTGCGGGACAGTAGACTGCGTACTGCGAAACCTTCCGTCCTAGAAGAAGAAGAAGAAGAAGAAGAAGAAGAGAAGAAGAAGAAGAAGAAGAAGAAGAAGAAGAAGAAGAAGAAGAAGAAGATCCTTCGTTGTGAAGAGTCTGCTTTGTGCGCTCCGCACCACAGCAGCAGCCCCGCTGCGACAGAAGCTAGAGCAGGGTTGGATTGTAACGGAATATATGTAACGGCGTTACGTAATCAGAATATAAAAAATCAAGTAGGCTAACTGTATTCAGCTGGCGTTACATTTGAAAAACGAGTAATCTGGTTGCAGTTACTTTCGTAAACCTGAAGTGAATACATTTTGGACTTATTGGAATTATTGGTGGAAAAGTTTCCTCACAGAATGTAATATTCATTACCGGCAGAAACTGTGTGCACACTGCACAGAGCTGCAGCTTGTCTGTGAGCGAGAGAGAGATGCAGCGTGTCTGTGAGGCCCCGCCCCCGCACGCAGATGAGAGAGAGATCTCTTTTAAAATATATTGAAAGTTAGAAACGGAGATGGTTAGATAAAATGTGCAAGATAACGTTATGTAGCATTTCTTTATTGTCGAAATTATGACATTTATAACGGGATCAAATCAAAGTGAATGGGCCTGCTGCTGCTGAATGCATGGGGCAAGTGACTGGAAACAGTTTTAAAAGTTATTACATCGTTTCAGATAATAATAATAATAAATAATAATGATAATTCATTCTATTTAGGGGCGCCTTTCAAAGCACCCAAGGACACCTTACAATTCATAACATATTCTAAGGAAAGGTTTACAGCAGGAGAATGCAGTCCGGGTGATGTTATGTGGGGTGCAGATGAGAGGGAGCTGTCCAGAATGACACCAAGATGTTGTGTTTGAGTTCTTGATAAGCCATTAAAACAGTAAAACAAGTGTCTCCTGCTCACCAAAACATACCCATCTGTTATGGAAAAAGAAAGTATTCCAAAAGTATTCTAAAAGTAACCTGAACACGTAACTGTATTCTGATTACTTTCAGAGCATGTATTCAGTAATCAGCAGTGTTGTAGTCAAGTCACCAATTCACGAGTCCAAGTCACTCTCGAGTCCCCACTCTTCGAGTCCGAGTCCAAGTCCGAGTCACCTAGGGAGAGTCGTAGTCGAGTCCGAGTCCAAGTCCGAGTCACCCAAGGAGTGTCCGAGTCGAGTCCGAGTCCGAGTCATCATTACCTGTGTTCGAGTCCGAGTCCAAGTCCGAGTCACCCAAGAAGAGTCCAAGTCAAGTCCGAGTCACAAGTCTTCATGTATTAATCTTAGTGTCATCGTTATCGGCTGAATCTTTACTTATTGATTTGATCACATTACTCTGATGATAGTGTTCATACAGCCTACCCTATATATATATATATATATATATTAGGGCTGTCAGTCGATTAAAATATTTAATCGCGATTAATCGCATGATTGTCCATAGTTAAATCGCAAATTAATCGCACATTTTTTATCTGTTCCAAATATTCCGCCTCCATTCAACCTGGAACCTCTCTCATTCAATAATACAGTGTGTCTGTCTGTGTGTGTGTGTGTGGTGTGTGTGTGTGTGTGTGTGTGTGTGGTGTGTGTGTGTGTGTGTGTGTGTGTGTGTGTGTGTGTGTGTGTGTGTGTGTGTGTGTTGTGGTGTGTGTGTGTGTGTGTGTGTGTGTGTGTGTGTGTGTGTGTGTGTGTGTGTGTGTAGTGGTGTGTGTGTGTGTGTGTGTGTGTGTGTGTGTGTGTGTGTGTGTGTGTGGTGTGTGTGTGTGTGTGTGTGTGTGTGTGTGTGTGTGTGTGTGTGTGTGTGTGTGTGTGTGTGTGTGTGTGTGTGTGTGTGTGGTGTGTGTGTGTGTGTGTGTGTGTGTGTGTGTGGTGTGTGTGTGTGTGTGTGTGTGTGTGTGTGTGTGTGTGTGTGTGTGTGTGTGTGGTGTGTGTGTGTGTTGTGTGTGTGTGTGATGGATCGTTGGCGCTAATGTGCAACTCTGCTCGAACGGGAGCTGCCTGGGAGCTGCCTGGACGCTGCAAATCATGTTTGCGCGCACTATCCGTGCTGAGTTGTGCTGACTTTTCGTACAATGTCCCACTGTCTGGCTTCCTGCATAAGTCAAGTGCTCGGCGCAGTTGTCGGCGAAATGTCGCTCCTCTGTTTTCATTTAAAACAGCTCCTTATATCCGTTAGCGCAGCTAGCTAGCACCAGATGCTAACAACAACAACAATACACGTAAGGTCTCTCGCTCGGGCCACATATACATACACCCTCCCGGTCCTCCCGATGGCCAGTCGGTGCCTGCCGGTGAGCGTGGAAGTGTGGTCTGCCACAAGCGGACGGCAGGAGCGGGGCTGTCAGCATCAGCTTGTAGATGGTATTTTAAACTCGATGCGCTCTGAAACTACGGGGCGGCCGAGGACAAAAAATACACATGCGTTAATCGCGTTAAAATAATTAGTGGCGTTAATTTTTGTTTGCGTTAACGCGTTAACTTGACAGCCCTAATATATATATATATGAACTCCATCCTTAGAGTAATGTGTTATGGAGCCTCCGTGACAGAGATCATTTTCAGTCTCTAATTTTCACGTTCATTGTAGGCTAGGGCTAGGCTACTCATCATCTGCAGTATCACCAAGGACATGTATAGCTTTTTAACAGTATCTATCTAGACAATAAAACTGCACTTGGTCCCTAGGATGTGATATCAACCCCTACCTCCATCTAACCCGACATCTTAAAACCTTTGTGGAGTCAATTTAGTGGCTAACGTTAACGTGGGTTAGCAAGCTAACAATAGCATTTCTACTTACTTTTCTGGGTGCCGCCGTGAAAGGTGTCGATTGAAATTCGACGTTGTCCCAGTGTTATCTTCTATCTTCTGTCCACATAATGTGCATTTTGCGCTGCTCTTTCACAATATGGAAACAAAATCTTTAAAAGCATACAGCACGATGCGGGGTGTGTCTCTGGACATCTTTAGACTGGTATAGCAGCGGGGGCGCGCCCAGTACGTGAACTCGCCTCGCAGGTGCACACGCCAGGACACAGAGGACATCAGACTCCAGAGAAAACTTGCTCGAGTCCGAGTCCAAGTCCGAGTCACCTAGGGAGAGTCGTAGTCGAGTCCGAGTCCAAGTCCGAGTCATCGTGCGTGAGAATTCACGAGTCCGAGTCCGAGTCGCGTCAATCAGTGCGCGAGTCCGAGTCAAGTCACGAGTCCCGAAAATCGGCACTCGAGTCCGACTCGAGTCCGAGTCCAGGACTCGAGTACTCCATCTCTGGTAATCAGTAACTGATTACATTTACAAAGTAACCCTCCCAACCCTACCTAGAAGTGATCCTTCGTTAGCGTGAAGAGTCTGCTAAGCTTTATGCGGTACCTGTACCCCCCCCCCCCCGGCCCCGCGATAGTGTCTATTGGGTACATTTTGGCCCTTGGGCAATGTAGTTGGTGATCCCCTGCTCTAACCCATGCGTACGGATAAGCACAACAACGGGAGAGACGAGAAACTGCGACACCGTTGGCAGAAGGAAGAATGGAGAGAAATATGTGGAAATAATACCATAAATAAAATGTTACCTCTCATTTATCGTATATGAAGAATTCATTTTCAAACATTGATTAAAGCCAATCTTAAAATGATTAAACAAATGCCTGTTTGAGACTCCTCAGTGCACACAAAAACATAACTTAAGAAATAAATAAATACGGATATGTTATTTAAAACCACCTCGAATATGTTGTGTTAATGTTATGAAATGTTTTCTCATAAATGATGCGGTTTTGCATTTCTATAGCATGGTTTTATATACTACCATGTTTAATCATGTTTTATCCCGTTTGCTAAGACTTGATAAGTCGCTCATAAAACACAGCAGGTATGGAAACTAAGAACACCATATGTGGTAAATTGTACAGCTAATATAACACAACACATTCGTTGTATTTCCTCTAACTGGTGGATATAGAGTTGCTGCTGGGAGGGGGGGGGGTGCACAGGCTGCAGTGGAGACGCTGCGCACAGCTGATCGACAGCTGGGACACAAACCACCAAATACGAAAACATAATTCAGATCCAGTCGTCGTGACTCCACTCTGGAGGGATTCCCCGATCATTTCTTACAGTTTCTCATCAAGGAGGGTCTTCTGTCCCCGGTGCAAACACACTGCCTGAGGAAGGCTATGTGTATTTTTTTTGTCATGAACCTTTTTCGGACCACTTATTTATTTATTTTGGTGACGATCCGACCTCCATGCTGCTACTCAGGTTCAAAACTGCATCCACCAAACAATATGATTTATCCTCGACCTCCCCAAAAGAACCAAAATCTGACACGGTGTGAGATGTCTTTTTTAGCTGTTCTGTCGTCATTTCCTGCGATCTTCTTCATAAAGTCAGTCAAAATGAATGAATGAATGAATGGGCGTTTCTTTGACTATTTATAGGCAAATATGGGCGTTACGTGAAGCCCGCAAAAGCTGCACCGCATTTCGAGTCGATTGTGATTTATAAAGGGAAACCGGCGTAGGAAGTGCTGTACGCACTTTCCTCGCTGGTACGCAATGTTTGGTGAATCAGAAAATGTCGGAAAATGTCTGTACCTATTTTTTGGATTTCTACTACGTAAGCAACCTTCCCATGTGATTCACGCCTATGTTATTTATCCAATGTATGTGCATGTTTCAGTGTCCACTGCTGTGCGTATTCACTCTGCTCCCCCCCCCCCCCCCCCACACACACACGAATGCACACACTCACAATCAGAGACAAGGAGCGGAGGAGAAAGGAGGAGAACAACAAAGTGTAAAAAACAAATCTACATTATTGCCCCGAGCTCTGCCCGTTTGTGTCCCCCCCCCCCCCCCCTCAGTTTTCAAATTCGTTTATTATTATGTTTTTAACCTCAAGCCGTTATCGTCACGGGAGAAGGACACACACAGCCCGCCCAGGTGGACACGCGCGAACGCTACAAACGAATGCTACAACGAACATAGCGTGTGCATTCTAAAAATATTACACAGATGGTGAGCACATACCGCAGTTTTCAACTACAGTATTGAATTTGACAGAAAACAACAATGAAACGCCAGCAGAAGAATAGTCTAATGCAGGGTTTCTCAAACTTTTTCATACCAAGGACCACTTAACCAATAAAAAACACTCGTAGACCACCTAACTCCACAAATATAAAAAAACACATCGTTTTTCTAGAACATATTACAAATAGCCTGAAAATGGTACAAACAAATGGCAACATGTGTGATGAAGGGTGTTGCGCTGGGCTATATCATGCAATTGAAAGTGAAACTTAACCTCGCTCCATTGCGGAGATATTCCCGCGAGAGTGCGGAAAACTTTTTACCGATATACACACGACCACTAGGGGGCGCTCACGGACCACCAGTGGTCCGTGGACCACACTTTGAAAAGCACTGGTCTAATGAGTTGGGTGAAAAAAAAGACAGGAGATGTGAGTTGGTTTATTCAGTAAATTAGCTCAGGATAATTGGATGTTCTGTCTACACGTGTTGATGTGAGGCTAATGCAGGATTTGCTAGCTTGATGCTACCGGCATTTAGCGGCAGTGACTCGACAAAATGCCTCTTAAAATGTATCGTCAGCAATGTATGACAAGCAGACTGCTTGTTTAATGTTAGACTCACACCAATAGCTCAATATGATCATAACACGATTGCTTTCATATCAGAGATCAGATGAGGTGGAGCTGCGATATCAATACCAATAATCCACTGCTCCTCTCTGCTCCAGAGGATAAAAGAAATTCAAAATTAAAAAAAAAAATGTGTTGGGGGGGGTACCCGAGCGCACCCTGCCAAGGCAGTAAACCTAGGGGAAACACTGCATTTTGATTGATGATTTATGATTGATTTACAATATATGAGGTCATGTTTGCATTATAAATCTCATCAAAGGGTTTTTCTAGTTTTCAAGAAATATTGTGCTTTCTGTGATTTGAATGTAAGATTATTCCATATCTATATTTTGATAACATTTCCACTTATTGTTCAGCGCTATTAAAGGTACCCACATTCTGGGTCATTATAACTGTAAACATATCATTGACTGGATATAAATAGTTGGGTGATAAAGATGACACAAAGCTGATGATTTCCTAGAGAGATCAAATATCACGTTTTGAAAACATTTACATAAATGGACATGAAGCTGTTAACCGGTAACATGACAGTCTTTGACCACTTGTCCCTCGGCAGTGAGGCTCCTCGTGCGGCTCTATGGACTCAATGTGTTCCCAGTGGTATTTTCTTTCCCCCTGGTTTCCCTAATGATAGAATATTTGGGGCCTTGTGGTAAACAGAAATAGCAACACTTCTGAAGGAAGGCCTTCTTCTTTTTGCACCACACGCCGAAGGAAATAGACGCTGTGTGGTGTGTGGTGTGGTGTGTGTGTGTGTGTGTTTGTGTGTGTGCACGCGCACGTGTGGTTTTATCAAGAGGGCTATTTTGAGTCGCCCGTGACCGACCTGACTGGCTCATGTTCTTTCTAGTCATTTAACATGGCCAGTTTTAGGCAGCCCAAGCTGATGCAGGCTGCTCCTGTGTGGACGAGGCATTTCTTATCCCTTAGATTAACTGTGACCATGTCTGGCTGAGACCAATAACATGCTGAATCACGCACGGCACAGAGGACGACATGTTTGGATGACTCTGTTTCGCTGTGGAGGCATGTTGTGTGTACCTGTCTGTGCTAATGCTAACATCCAGACTGATTGTGATTATGGAACAGCACAGGCTCATATCAACTACTGTCAACTGCACTTAAGTCTGGGAGTTTTTCTCCATTCTTTTCTTATATTGTTTTGGAAAATATATTCTTGTGTTTCTCAAATCACATCCAGAAATATGGCTTCATCATTACAGCTGGTCTACAGTTCTGTGCAAACAGATTTTTGGAGACAAGCTGTCTGCTCTGCATGGAAGAAGGGTGCTCTCATTGAAAACTCCAGAATAACAGAACTTGGGCAAACATTTCTATCTTTACCTATTCAAACTGATTACTAACATTTTTGCGACTTCAATGTATATTCAAAATGTCACCCGCCACATGACATACATGAGCCCTGAAAGGCAAGAGAAAAAAGTCCGATCTAAATAGTTTTTTCTCCCTCTGTTTTTTGTTTTTGCCAGACATCTTTTTAAGGTGGACCTACAGATCCACTTGCCTTCATGGGCTTCCCTTATTTTACTTGGGGAAAAAAATCAAAGATATAATGAAACTAAGGCTCTGTGTTTTTTTCTTTCAGTACTGTCCTCCAGAGCTTCAAAGGAGTTTATCCTCCTGTCTTGGCACATACTGACATGTCAGGTAATATCTGGAACCCCTTTATAAAATTGTACACAAGCTCTTACAAAACATTGAAAAGTAATTTTCTGGCAATACTTAGGCCCTTTCTTTTTCCCTTTTGCTTATGGATAACTAATAATCACAAGTATTTAGGTTTTAATATTATTAAACCCATCATTTCAGTTGGAATAAATGAGTGAGCCCAGTAGATATATTCCCTTAAATGTTACAAATTATGCAACTCTGGTTCTCTGTATTCAAATGACTTTGCTGAAGGCTCAGGGGAAATATAAACGGTTTTAAGTGTATATTTTATAGGGAAGTAAGATTGCGATCATGTTTACTGTGTTGAGCAATATCTTCTAGTGAGGGCTTTCGTTGAGGCTCTCGCTTGTGGTTCTGGAAGAGCTCTTAATCTGCTGAACTTGAGAAGTCTCCTGCTTGGTAATCAGGCCGGAGCTGCTCCTTCCTAGCCTAGCCCACCTCTGGCTGCCTGCCGTCTGACCACTGGGCCACCACACCCGCACGTTTGATGCTAAAAACTCCGCAGAGGAGCTCAGAAATTACACTCATAAATATAGAAATCAAATCAAACAATTTCCAAATATTAGCCTTGCTATCTACATTCCGGCAGTCATATACAGGACTGTCTCAGAAAATTAGAATATTGTGATAAAGTTCTTTATTTTCTGTAATGCAATTAAAAAAACAAAAATGTCATACATTCTGGATTCATTACAAATCAACTGAAATATTGCAAGCCTTTTATTATTTTAATATTGCTGATTATGGCATACAGCTTAAGAAAACTCAAAAATCCTATTTCAAAAAATTAGAATAGTTCCTCAGACCAAGTAAAACAAAAAGATTTATAACAGCAAAAACACAATCAAACATTTGAAAATGTCCATTAATGCACTCAGTACTTGGTTGGGAATCCTTTTGCACGGATTACTGCATCAATGCGGCGTGGCATGGAGGCAATCAGCCTGTGGCATTGCTGAGGTGTTATGGATGCCCAGGATGCTTCAATAGCGGCCTTTAGCTCATTAGCATTGTTGGGTCTGGTGTCTTTCAGCTTCTCTTCACAATACCCCACATATTCTCTATGGGGTTCAGGTCAGGGGAATTTGCAGGCCAATCGAGGACAGTAATGCACTGGTCAGTACACCAGTTACTGGTGGTTTTGGCACTGTGGGCAGGTGCCAGATCATGCTGGAAAATGAATCCTCATCTCCATAGAGCTTTTCAGCAGACGGGAAGCATAGTGTAGTGCTCTAAAATCTCTTGGTACACAGCTGCATTTACTCTGGGCTTGATGAAACATCAGTGGACCAACACCAGCAGCTGAATGGCTCCCCAAACCATCGCTGACCTGTGGGAACTTCACACTGGATTTCAAGCAACTTGGATTTTGCTCCTCTCCAGCCTTTCTCCAGGACTCTGGCGCCTTGACTTCCAAATGAAATACAAAACTTGCTTTCGTCTGAAAAGAGGACTTTTGGACCACTGTGCAACTGTCCAGTGCTTCTTCTCCTTAGCCCAAGTCAGAGCCTCTTCCGTTGTCTTGAGTTCAGAAGTGGCTTGACCATGGGAATACGGCTATTGTAGCCCATTTCCCGGGACACGTCTGTGAAACAGTGACTTTTGCTACCTGGACTCCAGCTTCAGTCCACTGTCTTTGAAGCTCCCCCAATTCTGGAAGCGACTCTCTTCACAATGCTGTTAAGGCTGCGGTCATCTCTCTTGGTTGTGCAGCGTTTCCTGCCACATTTCCCCCTTCCACAGACTTTTTGTGGATGTGCTTTGAAACTGCACCTCTGTGAACAGCTTGCTCTTTGAGAAATTTCTTTTTGTGTTTACCCTCCTGATGGAGGGTGTCAATGACGGTCCTCTGGACAGCAGTCAGATCAGCCAGTCTTCCCCATACTTGTGATTTAGTTTACTGAACCAAGTGAGTGTTTTTCAAGGCTCAGGAAACCCTTGCAGGTTGTTTTCGAGTTAATTAGACGATTCAAGTGATTCGTTGAACACCCTACTAGTATACTTTTTCATGATATTCTAATATTTAGAGATAGGATATTTGAGTTTTCTTAAGCTGGTATTGCCAATAATCAGCAATATTAAAATAATAAAAGACTTGCAATATTTCAGTTGATTTGTAATGAATCCAGAATGTATGACATTTTTGTTTTTTTAATTGCATTACAGAAATAAAGAACTTTATCACAATATTCTAATTTTCTGAGGACAGTCCTGTAAAACCGTCTTTGTTATTCACAGTAAATAGGTTTTCCCTCCACCTTGCCAATTTAAACAGTCACGTTGGGTCAATGGCAGCGTGGCTCTGCCTCATTCAACTCAGTGTGATTTGCTGAGGACAGGATCCAGACCAGAGAGCGGTTTGGTCTGCTCAGAGTCCTGACACTGTCTCATTGGGGGCCAACACTTCATACATGCTGGCCTGTACAGGACTCTCACTGCTCTCTGAGTTATAGGACTCATTAACAACTTCTACTGTATATGTTCAACTTACAGCACTTGTGACTATTCGGACAAATAAAATAAGAAATTATTAAAATTTTCTTGTAACTCATCTTACTATCAGTCTTCCAGTGCAAACCCTAAAACCAGGGTGCAGGATCACTCAAATGTCCGTAGAAATGTAGTCGCTAAAAGGCAATTCTGGTTAAATCCCCATCTGTTTCTTTAATTTGCTTATTTGTTTAATGTGCATTAAATTCTGAAAAACAAACCCAAAAGCAAGAGCACTGCTAGTACGATAGCTTTCACTAAGCTAGCCATTGTAAGAACTATGTTTAAAAGCGCAATTTTTTGCAAACCAGTGGGTTTTCAGTCTGTGACTTAAGATGTGTTGATTTGTTTGCTGTCCTGACTTTTACCAATCCTTTCTGTGCAGCTTTGTAGAACTCTAGCTTGCCTGTAGTCTAGTGTTATTGTAAGAGTTTTCCTGTCTGTCTTTTGGAATCCAGTTTGGTACAGATGTAGCGCTTCATTTCAGACGCCTACCCGTGCGGGTCCGTGATCTGCACGGGGTGGGCCCCTGCTGAAAAGGAAAACCCCCCCGCAGGACTTGATACGCCCCCTTGATAAATAAATGTAATTTTAATGAAACCAGCTGCAATGGATCACTGGATCCACCAGGGGGAGCCGTGAAAAGCTGCCCACACTGGAACTCATGTGAAATAAACAGCTGATAGATCTTACAGGTATCTGATCGGATATTGTTAAGATCCAATGTCACGGATAGGATCATATTCTGTTGCTAATAATAGTGTAATCATTTACAAAACATCACCATGTTTTTATTTACAAAATAATGTTTCATTCACGTAGTTGTAAGTACAAAACCATCGCTATGTTTTTTCATCAGGAAATGCAGCCCGGCTCAAACAAACGATTTTCAATCATCATCCCTCACGATCATGAATGAATGCACTAATACATGTAGTTTAATCCACGTGAGTTTACAACAACAACAAAATAATCGCTTGTTTTTATATCACATCCGACCGGAAAATGCAGCCCGGCTCTCCCCTACCGATCATCCTAATCCCAAGGCGCAAACAATAATATGTACAGTGTTATAGTTTACTGTATTATTAGTGTCTAATCATTACTGCTATAACAATCACACTTGAGTTGCTAAAATCAGACCGTTGTTTTTTTTTAAACAGTCTGAATGAAACGGCAGCTCTCAGGTGATCAGGTGGTGGTGTTTACCAGTGTTGGGACTAACGTGTTACAAACTAACGCATTACTGTAACGCAACTACCTTTTGCGGTAACTAATAAACGTTACTAGTTACCTATTCCATTCAGTAACGCCGTTATAGTTACTGTGATTTAAATGGGTACGTTACCTGCGTTACAGTATGTGATGGAACTGAACCAATCTCCCTGCGGATGTCTGTTTACAGGCGAATACAGTTGTATGTCCTCTCACAGTACCATGGAAAAGTATGAAAGTGACCAGAAGAGGTGGATGATGTTTAACGCAGGGTAACATTTCAGGGTCAGCCAATCAGAGACAGAGTTGGGCGGGGTCTTTGCCTTATGGGGAAAATACACAGACACACAAACACCTTGCTAACACATACAGGCAACGCTCACACCAGCACACACACACTATGGCAGATGCAAGTATCAGCGAGAGCAGCAGCGCCATTTACAACTTGGAGTCATTGGTGTCATTTCCCACACAGTTTGATCTCACACATGGCTTTAAGCAATACCCTCTAATCCAGGTGATCTAATCCCAGATGTAATACCTCTTCTAATTTCAGCAATTCAGTGTAAAGGAGCGTTTTGTTAGTATGGAATCTATTCCAGCTGCCACACAACTACTAACACATTCTGAATCACATAATATCTAGTCCAAGGGAGATCTTCGCCGGCCCAACTTTGCCGGTCTAGATAAAATAAGACAAAAAGGACCTTTTAATAATCCCTGTGGGGAAATTCAGGATCCTTGATGCCTCAAAATTCAAGTTATTTCAACTTTGACCTTCGTTGCCTCCAACCTTTCAATGGGCAACTACTAATATAACAGCTGTATGTGAGGTAGCCATTTGTATATTCCTACTTGGTGCTCTACCTCTGCTAGTGACTGCATTATGCCCTGTGCCGTAACTCTTGCTGAGCAAATGCTATCATGTGTTGGTAGTTTACAATTTCATTCCTGATTACGTTTGCACTACTTGTATTCCATTCAACAGGTCCTTTTGTGCTTTTTGGGGTTTTTCCCATTCCTTTAGGTTTTTGTGCATGTAAATGGTCTGCAAAGGCTACAATCCCAAAGTTCTCTCCAGATTGAGTTTCTCTCCCACACACTCTCCCCTCTGCCATAAACTCCTCCATTGGACTCCTTTGTTTACCTTCCGCAACATAATGACATCACTACAGTTGCAAGAAAAAGTTTGTGAACCCTTTGGAATTACCTGGATTTCTGCATAAGTTGGTCATAAAATGTCTTTCTGATCTCTATCTATGTCTGTCAAAACAATAGAAAAACACAGTCTGCTTAACCTAATACCCACAAACTATTATATGTTTTCATTTTTTTATTGAACACACCATGTAAACATTCACAGTGTAGGGTGGAAAAAGTATGTGAACCCCTAGGCTAAAGACTTCTCAAGAGCTAATTGGAGTCAGGAGTCAGCCAACCTGGAGTCCAATCAATGAGACGAGATTGGAGGTTAAAGCTGCCCTATAAAAATACACACCAGTTTTGAATTTGCCTATTCTTAAGAAGCATTGCCAGATGTGAACCATGCCTCGCACAAAAGAGCTCTCGGAAGACCTACGATTAAGAATTGTTGACTTGCATAAAGCTGGAAAGGGTTACAGAAGTATCTCTGAAAGCCTTGATGTTCATCAGTCCCGGTAAGACAAATTGTCTATAAATGGAGAAAGTTCAGCACTGTTGCTACTCTCCCTAGGAGTGGCCGTCCTGTAAAAGATGGCTGCAAGAGCACAGCGCAGAATGCTCAATGAGGTGAAGAAGAATATTAGAGTGGTCAGCTAGAGACTTAAAGAAATCTCTGGCAATTCTAACATCATCTGTAGACGAATCTACGATACGTAAAAACACTGAACAAGAATGGAGTTCATGGGAGGACACCACGGAGGAAGCCACTGCTGTACAGAAAAACATTGCTGCACGTTTGAAGTTTGCAAAGAGCACCTGGATGTTCCAAAATATTCTGTGGACAGATGAAAACCAAAGTTGAGTTGTGTGGAAGGAACACGCAACGCTATGTGTGGAGAATCCAAAGGGTTCACATACTTTTTCTTGCCAACTGTATGTAACACCTCACACGATAGTTAGCGCTATAACACATTGTACGCTAAGGGCAAGACATCTCTAAGTGGTGGACCAATCACAACAGAGCCAGGCAGTTAACCAATCAGAGCAGACTGGGCTCTGGTTTCAGACAGAGGGTGAAAAGAGGTGCTGCAGCACAGGCAGTATGAGAAAAATAAAGAGATGGTTGAACATTAAAGCATGGAGACATGTCACAGTAGAGGCCCACATACAAATATGGGGTGCATGCAAAACCTTTGAGATTGTGTCAGTAATTCATCTTCACAATATACTCATACTCCCCCTTAAATGTTGGTGTCGAAGGCTTTAGTGCCATATTTACTTAAGTAACAATGTATCACACAACTGGTGTCAGATTGATACAGGCTGAATGAATGTGGAAACACTTATATAATTGCTAACCGAACTCTAGTTGTCCCTCGGAGAAAGGGTAGTGTTGGTGTGTGAGGGAATGTGTAGGGGGTTTAGCGTTGGGGGATAGGAGATTGCCTGAAGGACCCTAAGGATAGCGGCCTTAGATCTACTTATCATCGCTTCACAACAAAAGGATGATATCACTTTGCTGAAAGCACAGTTTTTCAATGAGAGCGGGGAAAACAATGGTAAAGAATTCATTATAATATCATTTAGAAGATCAAAGGCTAGAGATGCTTCTCTGTGATGAAGCTCTGCAGTGAGCATAGAGCAGGATGGGTTCTGTACTTCATGATGTGGGTGCTTGACTTACTTTGAGTTCTCTATAGTCTACCTCGATCTTTCGCTCACCTTTGTCTTAAGCACTACTGTAAAGACGAGTGCTTTCCAATACTTCAGTAGGTCAATGTTCCTGTGGGGTGAGGACCCTCAGGGGACATCAAGACTTTGTAGGGAGCCACATATTCCAGGGAAAAATGTAGTGGTGAAAAATGTGGAGTGGAACTAAGATAGAAATGGCTACTCCCACTTCACAATACTTTCAAGTTTCAGGTCGGCAAGATGCAAAAAAAGAAACACTAATATACATTTATATAACAAATGTATAAAAATAAATCTGATTAATCTGAGTTATATTTGTTTCCATTGTGATATGTTAGTCATTAACAATTAGGGAAATAGCAAATAGCAATAGCAAGTTCTGGGGCCTCATTTATAAAGGGATATACACTCAAAAGATGGCGTACGCCAGTTTCTACGCAATGTTTGCGATTTATAAAAAACAAACTTGACGGGTGCGGTCCTCCACGCAAACTCTGACCCATGCGTCAGAGCACAAAAACGGGAGAGACGAGAAACTGCGACACCGTTGGCAGAAGGAAGAATGGAGAGAAATATGTGGAAATAATACCATAAATAAAATGTTACCTCTCATTTATCATATATGAAGAATTCATTTTCAAACATTGATTAAAGCAAATCTTAAAATGATCAAATAAATGCCTGTTTGAGACTCCTCGGTGCACACAAAAACATAACTTGGAGAAATAAATAAATACGGATATATTATTTAAAACCACCTCGAATATGTTGTGTTAATGTTATGAAATGTTTTCTCATAAATGATGCGGTAAGCAGGAGGACAGAATTACGTCTAAACTGACGCCGTTTTGTATTTCTATAGGTTGTAGATACGAGCATGGTTTTATATACTATCATGTTTAATCGTGTTTTATGCCGTTTGCCAAGACTTGATAAGTCGCTCGTAAAACACAGGAGGTTTGGAAACTAAGAAAACCATATGTGGTCAATTGTACAGCTAATATAACACAACACATTAGTTGTATTTCCTCTAACTGGTGGATATAGAGTTGCTGAGGGGGGGTTGAGATGCACAGGCTGCAGTGGAGACGCTGCGCACAGCTGATCGACAGCTGGGACACAAACCACCAAATACAAAACATAATTCAGATCCAGTCATCTTGACTCCACTCTGGAGGGATTCCCCGATCATTTCTTACAGTTCCTCATCAAGGGGGGGTCTCCTGTCCCCGGTGCAAACACACTGCCTGAGGAAGGCTATGTGTATTTTTTTTGTCATGAACCTTTTTCGGACCACTTATTTATTTATTTTGGTGACAATCTGACCTCCATGCTGCTACTCTGGTTCAAACTGCATCCACCAAACAATATGATTTATCTCCACCTCCCCAAAAGAACCAAAATCTGACACGGTTTTTAGCTGTTCTGTCGTCATTTCCTGCTATCTTCTTCATAAAGTCAGTCAAAATGAATGAATGGGCGTTTCTTTGACTATTTATAGGCAAATATGGGCGTTAGGTGAAGCCCGCAAAAGCTGCACCGCATTTCGTGTCGGTTGTGATTTATAAAGGGAAACCGGCGTAGGAAGTGCCGTACGCACTTTCCTCGCCGGTGCGCAATGTTTTGTGAATCGGAAAATGTCGGAACATTTCTGTACCTATTTTTTGGATTTCTACTACGTAAGCAACCTTCCCACGTGAATCCTACGCACGGCGTTATAAATGAGGCCCCTGGTCATTCTGGAATATTTAGTTCTGCAGTTTTATAGTTTGAATTGATGAGGTTTTTACGATCTGTTTGAGATTTGTAGTCAAGAATACCAAGAAAACATGCTAAAAGTGCTTTAAAAATACTTCTCCAGTCGAAGTAGAGTTTGTATATGAGAGTGTGTCTGGGAGTTGTGGTTTGGAGTGTTATTTTATTGCATTGGCCCAGTGGAGCTTAAGCCTCTCTTGCCTGTTATAAGAATCCTACTGTACATGCCGCATGATTACAGTTGTTACCCCATAGTGTCACTTTGTTTCAGTCCGTTATCACTTTTCCTCACAGCTGAAACATGACAATGACAGACTGCAAAATATAACGTAATGAGTCGGGATTGAAAGTTCAGCCGAAGACCAATTATTGTTTTTATGAAAGGACCAGAGAGTACGGAAGCCATATTTTACAAGGCAGCTTGTGTTTCCATCTGTGTTGCAGGCATGACATCAGTGTCTCTGTGTTGAGACAGGAAAATCTTATCCCACTGTCATAAAAGCAACACAATAATGAAATGACATCACAGCGGGTCGGTAATTAAATGAGTAGACTGCTGTCTTGGAGTTTTTACAAGGCTGGGAGGTCGAGAGTTACAGTGCAGCATACTGGAGAACAGTGTGTCAGTGAAGGCAGCCCTGAAGCTTCAGGCTTGTTGAGTAGCACATTAATTTCATTTATTAGCATGATGATTTCATAAGAATGCTTTTTTTTATTGTCAAGAAATGATGCCTCGACATAGACCAGGGTTGCCTTTACCCTGGTACACGTGTCCGGAAAGATTTCAATGTCCCGGCCAAATAGAAGAAATTACAATGAAGTATCATCTTTGTTAATTGGGCTTGATTAAATATACTTTATGAAGAATAGCTACTTTTGCTTATATTTTCATGCGATTTCTATCCTAGGTGTGCATGAGCCTTTTCACACAAATAAGTATTTTGTTTGTTTATTGTTTTTTATCAAACATCCGCTAATTAGCCCCCTTTGCAGTTTACATTTTAGAACCTCTGAAATGTTCAAATTGACCAATCAGAATCAAGTGACTAAGCCATGTAGTAGTCTTGTAACCTTACCTTGTCAGCTAAGTGTTTTTGCTGAAGTTAAACTAACAAAAGTGCCAGGTAGCAGGTAGTATCTACATATTTCCCCAATGAAAACCCAAACAAGAGCAAGTAAACGCTAGTGGAATGCAGCTTCCACTGGCAGAAGAAGACACCTTGCCAATAGCTCATCATCATGTTGTGCCTTTGCCTCACACAGCCATACACCATATGTCAGGTGTAGCCAGTAAAAAGATGCATCCTATTAGTGCACATCTTCTGTTTCATATTCAACGTGGCCAAAGCGGTAATTACTCATCTCCTTACTGAAACTCATTCTTCACACGGTCCCACAGCATCTAGGCTTGCCAACTGACCAGGGGAGTCAAGTGTAATGACAGATGACTTTTTAAGCCATCCAATCTCCGTGGCCTTCAGCCTGGCTTTAAATGGCTACACTGCTGGTGGAGGGAGATGAGTTTAATTATTAGAAAGTCATTAGCTCAGTGACCTGCAGGCAGCAGAGGCCAGGCGTCGATACTCAAGCTGCTTGATACCAGAGACTAGCCTGTCTGACTGGGTGATGGATTCATCACAGTCCGTGCTCCTGCCGTGCTCTGGCATCAGACACAGGCAGGACATTGTTTCCTTGCTCCTGCCTTGCTATAAAGGACATAATAAGCGATAGAAAAGGGTGAAGGAGAACAATGTAGGATCAACTCTCAGAGTTACAAGGAGACTCACTTGCAATAGCTGTTGTTGCCAGTTGTATTAACTTCTGCTTATTCAAAGACTGTGTATCGTGCCGGAGCATCATTTGCATGAAAAATGCTAATTTCATCGCTGGTTCTTTTAAGTTGCTGCAACAGCATTATGTTTTTACATAAATTGTTATTCGCTTAACTTACATCAAAGAAAAGCCGTATTCACAACTGGGCATGTGGGGAGGGTCGGCACATTGAGTGCTACTCCAAACAGGGAAGTGTTAGAGACTTCAGCCAGTAAACAAGCCGCATCTCACTCCACCTCCCTTGGGGAGCAGGTCCACCACATAGCCTGTCTGTTTACCATGTATAAGCCCCCCTTAGAACTTTTATAAAAACTCCGCTTATGAGAACTTCAAAGAATGTCCGGACTAGCGGGGGAGAAGGATCTTCTATCACTCCGCCTAGTTATGCCTTGAGCAGGAGAGCCTCTCCCTCTCTCCCTGCTGATGGATACGATGCAAATAGGATGCTGGGGGAAGACAAGATGGAGCAAAAGCAAGCGAAGTTTAGGAAAGGAGGTGTATTAGCGCAGCTGCAGGGAAGGTGAAGACGGGAACGAGGGATGTGATCTATTTCATCAGTCGCTTCTGCAAACACTGATGAAACGGAAACCCTTTCATCTTCCAGCAAACCACCACGAGTCTCACCATGGATGTTTCCATGGTGACAACTAGGCCCAGCTCTATGATCTATCAAATAAAAATACATTCAGTAGGGCAGGGCTATTAGTTGTTTTCTTTCAATTACTTTGTTGGCTTCCAATGACTATGAAAACAAGATAATCGGGATAAAGCAATCATTGTGCTGTATTCTGCAATCAAACAATTGTTATGTCATGTGTCATACATCCATCCCACTCCTTTCCTATACAGTGGTTAGCTTTAGCCCTGATTGGCATGATTCCTGGACGGCAGCTCGATGTTGGTTAGGGTTAAGGTCTCTTGGGAACGCTGGCTGCACCTGGCAGTACCTCCTCTGGTGGCGCTTATAGCTGGACTCGGTACTAGCTGCTCCTTTATGAGCTGGTTAGGGATGAACGACCGAAACATCTGTCAACCGGGACAAGGTGTGCTAAGTTTGGCGTTGTCAGCAACAGTCCCAACCCCTCTTAAAACATGGGACCCGTCTCGTTAACCATGCCTGGTTATTTAAATAGTTTAGAAGAGCACAAAGTTGTTCATATATGTAGTGTTAATTATCTATCAAGTGCAGATTGATGTATTTATGTTCAAAATTCAGCCAACAGATGTTCTTCTTAAATACAAACCCAATTAGTAATAATCAGAAATCATATTAAATAATATGATTTCTGATTATGGGCAACCCTACTTTTTACTCATATTGGTGACAGTGTTTGCTTTATTATAATGGTAGGTAGCAGAATATTATGGGGTTACCTAGTGGTGCATGCTGGGTAGTATCAGCTTGACGCCTCATTGATTCACTGTTGGAGTGAGTGGAGCAGAGGTCATGGTGAGGTCAACACAATTAGAGATGAACCCAGGGTCTTTAATGAGGAGGGGGGATGAAAGGGTTGCCAATTACTCCGTGCAGCTTTGTGCGTAAAAACCATCCCAGTGATTAACCTTCAGCTGCTTCGACTCTGCTGATTCTTTACATGAGCAGACGGTAACGAAGGGAGGAGGGGAGCTGTTCATTAGTGCTCATGATGTTACAACTGTTTCTCTTAAAACTCACAATTATTGTTAACCCCCTTTACTGGAATGTATTGGGTCAACATGCCAGTGATTGAGCGTCACTGCCATGTTCTCTTGTACAATAGAGGCTAATAAAATAAATGTGTTATTGTTTGGATACACACATGGGGGATGGATGTGTGTTTTCTTAGTATCATATAAACAATAGTTACCTGAGTTTTAATGGTAACAATTAAGTACAAGTCAATTCTTTCCAAAAAGCTTCCTGTATCATGAAGGTGCAGCTTGTTTGCCCTAATTGTTGTTAGTTGAGAAAGCACAAGAGGTTAAGAGCAACTGAGTGTTAATAAAGAGTCAGTATGATCTCAGATGATGTGTGTGGTTTTGGTTGCGTTTGGTTTAAAGGAGTGCATATGTCAAGTCTTGAGAGTTAGATGAGATGATCGGTACGGTGAAAATGAAGCTGGAGCCAGCAGCCAAGAAGCTTAGCCTAGCATAAAAAGACAAACAAGGGAAACATCTCTCAACCAGATTGTTACAATATGAAGTTGTGGTATTGTGGGGGGTTTGGTACAAATGTTTAACCTTATCGTATATGTTTTAGCATTGCATGTAACAGACTGATATATGTCGTTTTGATCCTAACATTTAACTCTAAAAAGAAAGGGGGGAAAAAAAGCCTATTTTCTAAATGTTCAAATATTTTCTAAAATTCAACACAGCTTTAAAACAAATAGCTTTTGACATATATTAGTGTAGTGGTTGTTGTGTAAGCACTAAAGCCTTTGGATGATACATTCATGACTTGATAAGAAAACGTTTGTGGGAGAAGGTGTTTGGGAGGGGGAATTCAACATTCACTGACACACAGGTCATGAAACAGGAAGTACTGGAGTTGTCATGGCTAACAGGAAGTGGGCTGTGTGGGGAGTTTTCCTTTTTGTTCCTGCCAGTCCTGCTGTCATCGTTACGTGGCAGTGAATGTTTTTCTATTGCTTAACCATGTGCTGGTTTTAAGTCTGATTGATTTTGAATGTCTGAGTCTCAAAAGGGAGAAAACCCAGGCAGGCACATGTAGACAACATGCACACTCCACACATCCAGCCCAGCTGGACAGCAGGTTTAAACACTCTTCCTGCCGACAGCACTAAACTGCACGGCTGTGCCTCAACACTCCTACTGTAGAGTGTACACGTAATACACCGCCCATTATAATCAAAGGTTTAGGGTCTTTTACTGCCACAATGAAAGATTTTTGATAAACATGTTAGGAGCCTTGGGGATTATTAATGAACCCTGTAAATTAACAATATATCAACCAGCCAAGAATCAATTTCAATATCAATTGTCCACAAGACAACAAATCCACAATTCGTTTTAATGTAATAGTTACACATTTTGGGACAAGCTTATAAAAATGTGGCCAAGCCAAGATAGTTCTAATTCTAATTCTAAGCTAAGCTAACCTCTATTGTTTCCAGGTTCATATTTAACATACAAAATGGGAATGTTATTGATCGATACCAAATAAGCAATTATTCCCACGATTTCAGCTCTTGTTTTAAGCCTGCCATATTACTTATGCGGATCACATATCTTAATGTGAAGAATTCATTGACAGTTTTATTAGCCAATCAGACTTTCGGTTTTCAGCAAATGAACAAAAAAACATTTGCTGTATATGTTCTCAATGTTCAGTCATATACAATGCTAGATAGAAACCCTTAGGCTCTATTTACAAAGACAACAATACCTAAGAGACAATTTGCCATTGTATAAGCGTAACAGATGGGAAATCCTGTGAAATCCAACCTTGGAAAAGTGCGTTTCACACCCTCACAAAGCATGGTCACGCTTCCAAAATTCCGCAGTAATTGGATTTCATGGGTGAGATAAAGAGAAGAGCGTTTGAGTGCGAGTTTCGCTCGGGGGCTTAGCACTTCTTGTTAAGGATACATCCAGAGAGGTGGGGGGTATATATTGAAGTTAAAGAGGGACGTTGAGAAGGTCAGAGGCAAGCATAGATTAAAAATAGCTATTTCATTTAGGTTTGGTCTTCAATAATAAATGTAAACGTTTCTTTTAACAAGCAGAGGACCGAAGATATTTAAAAACATACAGATTCATGCAGCATGTGATTAATATGTAGGTTAAGTTTCAGGCTATTGAGTTGAAAACCAGTTTTATTTCAAAATGTAGAAATCCATTTTAATATATGAAGGCACTTGAAAATTGCGAGAAGTTAACTAGTCCTGAATTACCATATTTATCTCCAAATTGTTCTTCTCATTGTATTAGAATAGCATGATGGTGTAATGAAATAACGATGCATAGCTGAGCCTTAGAGACGTGTGTTAGTGCTGGTGGCTGCAGCCCGTTGGCTTGTCTCGTGGGCTGTATTGATCTTCCCGTCAGCAGGATAGAGTTTCTGCCATAGTAACATATTACATCTGCATCGATCAGGACAAGTTGTCCGGGAAGTGAGATGTAGAACATGCTCCTTTGTTGCTCTACAAGCCTCTGCAGCATGAGACAGAGATTTACCGTCAAGGAGAAAACATTGTCTGCAAATTGGTGGTAAATGTCTTTGTTATATGTATTGTATTCTGTATTCAAGCTGCCATTTGTCACCAAAATTGCAAATAATAAGGCAGTAACACAGTGTTACCTGTGGAGGAAACTTCTGTGTAGGAATGCAGTGGGAGTCACCGACTCATGAAGGAGACACGGGACGAGCAGGAGTTCTGATGTCAAACACTGAGATTTAATACAAGCATCGGCCGGAGAAATTCACATCACAAGTCACACAGTCAAAGGTTCTGACTGCACGGGTGGGTTGCCATGTCGATTCTGAATCAGCCTATCTCTCGACTAGACCTTTAACTAGTCTACAGAGAGCTAATCAGCATATTGGGGGAAAGTGTACGTGAACACCTGGAGGCACTGAATCACATATCTGACTCTAATGGCTCTGTGGCCGAGAGTTGACCAGTCATAAAACTATTAATGTCAACAATAGCTGAAACTTCCCACTCCTTAAGACAGATAACAGACTTAGGGTTGTCGTAAAACGTCAACAGGCCGAAAGGTCAAATATCTTAAGTAAAGGCAAATTAATCTCTAACATTACCCTGAAATTAAAGGTGTTTAACACGATTATTGTTTTTAATTTTAAATCGTATAATGTCTGATTAGAGTCAAACTACTAGCTTATTGGTTATGAACAAGACTTCACTTTAAAATAGGGAACATGTTCTTAGATATAAATACCTAATTTGTTGTTATTTAGACTTAATTAACACTTATGGTTTCATGTATTGTTACATAAGAATAGATCATATGTGTTTAAGTGTTATTATGGGAGAATTACTATTCTTGTGGTACTGCTGCCTTATTAGGCCCATATTGAGCAGAGCATATTAAGACCCAAATCATGTACAACAACTTCCTTACTTGCAATAAATAAGCACTAATTAGAGGGTTATTGAGGAAAAACTCTCAACTAATGGCTTATTACTTGTAGAATATGGTCATGTAGAATAAGGCATTAATAAGTGTTTTATAATGACTAATAAAGAGCCAATATACTGCTAATACGCATGTTAATGAACAACTAGTTGATGGTTAATTTGTGTACCTTAATATAAAGTGTTACCGGAGTTTAATAACTAATTCAAAATCCTCTCTAACCAATTACTGCTGAAGCTGCATTGTGTCTTATGCAGATCAGCACATGACAAATATAACCAATTATTATGTTACAGAAGTCCTAGAAACCCCTCCTGCTTTTCAAGGATTCTTCTAGAGCAGTGGTTCCCAACCTGGGGGGGCCAGGCCTCAGATGATTTGAGGCCAAATATCATATTTAGACTTTTCTTCTTTTTTTTTTTACATATAATTGTAAAGCAATACATGATTGTCACTAAAAGTCTTGTCTCTACATTACAATAAAATATAAAAAATAATTGATTCATTAATTTTAATATAAATTCAAGTTAGTAGCTATTAAAGGCATAAAAACATAGAAATGTATAATTCTTTCAATAGAAATGTTTCTTCTGCCCCTAAAGTGTCCAAACCAGGCTTTTCTGGATAAGCGCATTTTAAAAACTTAGTCATTGTCCATGCCGGTTTCAGTTGGATTATTTGTCACAGTTGCTCCGATCAGATCGGTCTCCTCCATTTTGTAGATTATTTACGACTTTTGAATCCACATAAACACATCGGCAAAATCCGGCTTACTTTGAGCATGTGTTTTAAACAGTTTATCTTTGTGAATTGTTTCCACTTGTGCCTTCCTTTAATTTCTTCATACAGCGGGAATCCAAATGAATGAATCCTGAGTCCAACCATCAAAGTCACTCCAATAGTGCTCCTTAATTACGCTTTCATCCTCCTTTAACAAAATACTTCACATTCATCCAGTTTGTGACAGTAGTTGTAGCTTTTTGAGACTTTTAAACTTTAATTACCGCTGTTCCCCCCCCCCCCTTGCGTGGGGGGGAACTTCCAACAGGAGTCATTTGGGGGGGCTCTTGGAGGGAAAAGAGGTTGGTAACCCCTGTTCTAGAGCCCTATGGAGTAACGTAACCCTGCTACAAAAATATTACTGAAACCGTAAAACAAAAATTAAACCATAACTGTAACAAGGTGCTAAAATAAAAGTCTCTTTTTTCATGGAATAGCAGCACAGGAGAGATGAGATAAGACCTTTTTTTATTTTATTTTTATGTTTGTGTATTGCCATCAAATCATCTTGATTGTCAAAAAGATAAATCCTTGTGACCTTTAAATCCCAAATACACAAGGAGTCTTTGCACAGTGTGCACCCTGACCTGCCTTGGAATCTAAGCATGGTGATCTGGAGGCGTTATAGGAGAGCGTGCATCTCATTGTAAACCAATTGCCATTATATAAAACCAAGCTCCTAAATGTTTGAGGACAGAAATATATGAAATTCAATAGTGACTGAGAAAGCAATCACTAAAATGTAGAAGACCACAATACCATAAAACAACTAGATGTTAAAAGCATTTCAAATCAACATAGGATTTTCTATTTCATCTTATTCCTTCTCATGTATCCATTGTATGGGGCATTTAAGGAGCCTGGCACTTTAATTTGTATTAGATTTGAGCAAAGATGTCATTTGAATCAGTAAGTAATTACAAGTACATTTCCACTGGCGAATGACAAATGTATTTATCCCAGCCCTGTGAACTGGGTGTGTGCAGTGGGGGTGATGGTGGCTCAGCTCTGGGATTCACAGGCTGCAGTAATCCAGAGAGGGTTAGGATAAAGCCTGGCTTCGCCTCACTCTCTGCCTCCTCCCAGATCAGATGAGATTAGAAGAAGAGCGAAGGAACTCTGGGGGAAGGCAGGGCTCAGAAAGGTGGGCTGAGGAGAGGAGGGAGACAGGGAGGCAGGTGGCCACTCCTGCAGGAGGAGAGCAGGGGCGAGTTCACTCTAGACCTCTGGGCTGAATTGTCACGTTGGTGCAAGTGAAGGACTGCAGCGGTGAAAGGGAGTTTGGTGCCAGCTAAACAAGGTGTGTGATGAAGATTTATCAGTTACTTGAGTCCTTCTTGGTGTGTGTATTGTTCATCCATTGGTCATAGATTACATTCCAAAGCAAAAGTCTTCTGAGACATAAATGACTTTGGGAGAGATGTTGAAGGACGAAATAGCTTTCTCGCTGTGACAGAAATGCTGGTTTAGTCACTGGTAGCATTGTCTTTGTCCTGGTTAGGAGTTTGAAGGTGGGAGCGATCATGTCCTTGTCACTGGACTAGCTAGTTCCTCTGGATGGTAGTGGGTCTTCGTGCACTTCTGGTGATACTCATTGATGTTCATCCTTCCAGGAACCCAAATTATGAAAGGAAAGCCTGAAGACTCATTGCAAGAATGATCATTGTGGTTGTGCCAAGTTGAATGGTAAAGTTTGTACAGAATTGTTCAAAACTAGAGTGAGTGAGTAAATAATGTATAGATGTATTTCTTAATTCGTCATATAAGGTACATATTATCTGATGCAACAGTAAGACCATCCCAGAGTTCAATGATGGTCTGCCAACTTGGATTTTTTGATTTTGCCTTCTTTCCTTCTTCTATCTGTCTTGGTGCAAGGAATCTAGGACGTTTTGTAAAGTAATGCTCTTGTAAACATTCAATCTTTGTTTTATGCAATAAATTAAGTGTATTTACTGATTGTTGACCCTGTCTTTATCTTGGTATTTTTCAGTAAGCCATGCCAAACTGATACTGGAGTAACCCAGCTGCCAGTGGAACTATGTGTTGAGGACTGTCTGTTGAAGTCTTAACTACCTGGAGCCCTCTGATATTCTTCTTTGGCTGTTGGAGGAATTAGTTTTGACAATGGGGAGGAGGAAGATCCAGATCGCCCGGATCGTGGATGAAAGGAACAGACAGGTCAGTGTCCTCTGCCTTTGTTGTCTCATTTCAAATCTTTAGCCATTTAATTGTATACTATATTCGAAGCCCTTTACTGTACAACAGCATAACTTGAGAAGTACTGTTGAATTGCTATACCATTGTAATGGCTAAAGAGGGGGTCATTTGAGGTTGCTTTATTTTTTAACCTAAAAAAACGTAATTTCTTCCTTGTTTTTATGTTTAAGTTATTAATAGGGACACATTTTATTGAAGTTGCTCCAGTATTTAAGGAGAGCAAGATAGCTGGTCAACCCTTCATTTACACACGATGCACATCCAATAAAAGTGCTTGTCTTTAAATCTGACATTCTCTGATGAGTATCATAAGTGAATGGGGCCCAACCGAAATATACCATGTTTTCCTTCCCTTTACTTGATTTTGGCTGCTGCAGTACTTGACTAATTTCAAAAAGTGTTGTCCCCATTTGTAACTTAGACACAAAAACATGGAAACAAGGTTAACAAATAACCATTTTAAGGAGGGCGGTCACCAACTAAAAGGGCATCCTCTATAGAAGAAAGTTGCCTTTTTTGTTTTTGGCAAAAAAAACCTTAGGGTAACAGACGTTGTTTACACATAAACATCTATAATCCTTCTTTTGGAGACTACTCTGTCTAACATTTAATCTTCTGTATCACAACAAACATCCATACTGAAACACAGGGTATATTTATGCTTTGGTAAACATTATGTAGAAGTAGCTTTGGTTTGCTTTCATGGGATGTGATGTGTTGATGTGCTGCTCTGAATCACGCAAAGATCCCACTCTCCAAAAAATGGAGCTCAATTTTAAAATATCCAAAAGTTTACATATTAAATTAAGCCCTATTGAGTTTCTATTGAAGTAACACATGTTAAATGCATGTGAAAGTATTACAGCTTCATTAACATTTCTCGAAGGGATCCCTCAAGGTGCGTTCTTTGCGTCCCATTCGGTTTCAATCGAAAGAGCGATCAAAGATCCCTGTAAGGAGTTTCTGCTTATGGAGAGTGCAGCGGTCACAGCTGGTGGCGAGGGCAGTATTTGGGGTTAGCTGGGTCCGGACAGCACCCTGTCATTAGCAGGGTGGGTCAGCGTTAGGGACACACAGTGGCCTTCTCTCCTCACCGTCTCCTCGCGCAGCCACACTGCTGCCCACTGGAATCTCTTTCTGTCTGTCTCCTCTATATATATCACCCCCAACAGCACAACAAATACCGGCCTGTCTGGAGGCAAGGCGCAGGCTCTGGAAATAGGGATGTGGCTGGAAAATAAATATCTGGGATGATGTGTATATTTGATGTTTGGATGTCTTGGCAAGAGCCTTTTTAGATAGACACTGCTTTAGCTGTCGAGTGTGCATCGCTGGAGACTTCTATATATTTAGCTTCTTGTACTCTATTTTTGGGAAGTTGGCTTATGTGTCTCGTTTTATCTTACAGTAAGAAGATGAACCAGCGATACACCAACCATTAGCAGTTATACGTAGATCCTAAAAGAGGAACAAAGTACTTCTTTGTTATCTCTTTTCATAGAAATCTGTTTGCAAGTCATGCTCAAGTAATAACCATTATCAATGTTAATAATACAATGTTAGACCATTGTTTAATATCAGGAAAAAAATACAACTTGAACTGCCTTTGGAATCGTCAGAGAACTTTAGCGTCCATTTGACAACATTATCTAATCTAATTTACTTTAATGAGATGCAGCATGTATTCAGTCATTACTAATGATGCAAATGCTTCTGGCATTGGTGCAAATGTTCAGCTTGTTGAACATGAGCTTGGTTGGCCATCTGATGTAGTCAGAACATTAAACTGCACAGGAGACTAATATGACATTATATCACCCAATTGGGAAAATGTTTAAAGAAAATATACTTTTATGACCCAATAGAAGACTACATCACTTATCAGCGGCACATTCCTTTCTGTATGTGGCTTCCTCTGCTATAAAATATAAAAAAGCCACAGTGCTTTCATGCATATAATGGTACTCCCCGCAGTTCCCTGGCTAAAAGCCTCCAAGTTAGACTGGAAGTGGAGAGCTGCTGTAAGTCACCAGGTTCCCCACATTTAACCCAATCTACTGACTCATTAAGGTTTCAGTTTCCACTCTGTTAAGGTAGAATTCATTCTTACAAGTAGGGCAACGCTCAGGAGTTACAGCAGGTTGACAGGATATTTGTGGACCAGGGAATTCCCAGTGAAGGTGAGGAGGTGCAATGGAAATTGATAAGATGTAAGATGCAATATAGAGAAATGTGTCTGGTTTTTAAAGGATGTGAGAGGAGGAGAACAGTGTTGGAGAGGTTTAGTAGTTATTCTGAACAGATTCAATATCTCTGCTTGAAACACCACTGCAAATATCAGTTTGAAGAGATCCCATTGTCTTCTGTGGAGGGTTTTCCAAATGAAGCCTAACCTAACCCTAGCCCTAAACATTTTTAGTAAATCCTACATTTGAATACATATCATTATTCAGTGTTGCCTCCCTTTTGTGTGCAGCAATAAGGATGGCATTGTTTTTTTACCATATAGTGAAAGTGTTTTTGAAAGGCTGAAGCCCACAAATGTGGTTTGATAAAAATATATATTTTTGCATGTCACTTGGACTTTGAATGCTGTGGAGCAATCGTTGAATGTTTCGAACAAATGAAAGCCCTCAATCCTACAGCCACCACTGAATCTAATTCTACAAAATGATCTGCAATTGTACGGGAATACTGGGTTAAAACAGATTAAATTATCAAACAGGAAACTGAAACGCCACCTGAAACCTTTGGGGACATTGAAAGTTTAAGGCAGGGGTGTCAAACTCAATTTCATCGCGAGCCACATTAACATTACGGTTGCATTCAAAGGGCCGGTTGTAACTTTAAGACTATATAAAAATACATATATAAATATTTAATATATATAAAATAACGTATTATATTACATTATTGCCTCTGCATTGGATTATTTTCGGATAGGGTAATAACTTCATAATTAACATACGTCTGAAAGAAGAAGTCTAGGGCAAATAATTGCAAGTCTTTTCAGTGAGAATGTCACAAAATGATTTAAAAAGAGAAGCCAAATTCTGGGAAAAAAAGGAAGTGACATTTTGAAAAAAAAAGAACATTTTGAAAAAAAGTTAAATTCTGAGAAAAAAGTAAAATTTGAGATGCATTGTGGGACATGTAGTTTATGGACAACATGCTTCTGTAAATCGGCATGTAACCGTATAATAAATATATTATATTATTTGCAAGCTCTTGTGGGGCCACAGAAAATGAAGTCACGGGCAGGATTTGGCCCCCGGGCCTTGAGCTTGATGCCCCTGGTTTAAGGGTACCCTAAACCTCACCCTTAAAGCTTTTGATCAATGAACTGTAGTTAGAGTTTAAGTCTGATTAGAACCCAAATGACTGTGCTCTGATCCATTTGTCAGTGCTAAAGTTTCATAGTATTTGACTGTTTGTATTTATGTTTCTTGTTGGTAGTATTAAAGAAGCAGGACTCTTCTTCATCAACAGTGTCAAGTGCCTGAACTATTTAAGGCTCTAGTAAAGCTGCTCAACAACCAAGATCAGCTGTGTTGTGAATGGCCAAAATCCAGGAGCAGCAATGACCAATACACCTGATACTTTGCTTGGCTGGAGATGTTGAGGTGTGGAGGCAGCTTCTAGATATGTGATGACATGTTGTCATACTCACAGAGGCCATGATGGAAGGAAGACAAACACAGATAAACACAGTTGACTCAATGCAGGCAGTGAGCTGATATGTTCGACAGACGTCACTGAACACGACTACATCAACAGGGCTTGGGAGAAAAGAGCTAGGTAATATTTGGCAAGATTAGACAAAATGTTAAAAACGGCCACACTTATAGACTAATATTTACTGAAAATCAGGTTGAAGTTTTCTGTGTCTAATTGCAAAATAAAATGACAGTGGACATTGCAAAAGGATAAAATAAAAATAATAGTGTTAAAATTAACACTATAAAAAAGAGATGAAATGATTATCAAAACAATCCTTTATGCCTTACTGAGGAGTTGGACTTAAGTAAATATGATAAGATCAAGGCTGAACACTTAATCGTTACAGGAGGGGAAACATGACTCAGTTGCTGTCCCCACCCACTCAATCAGTGGCATTCCAGTAAAAGCCAGATCTTAGGTTATTGCCACCCTGTTTTAGTCAACTCCTCCTCCTCCTCCTCCTCCCCTCCTCCTCCTCCTCCTCCTCCTGTGACAAAGAGACATTTTGACTCACTTTTATCTCTCTACAATACAAGGTTATGTCATTTACTGACTTTGTATTTTGGCGTCTTTGCTAATAGTGTGTTAATTAGCTCATTATCAGTTTGTCTTGGTTAGAGCAGCTGTCGACTGTGAGGAATGTTTACTGTGATTGTGGGTATGCATTGACAGTTGTGACAAAACATTACTTATAAATACATATGAAATGGAAAAATAACCATGAGAATAAGAAATCAAGTTAATATCTTTGATTATAGATTGGAAAAATATGTGACGTATACAACCCAAAATAATAAATTACCATCTGGTTAGATATGATAATTAAGGTTCTTAAGAGGGTTGATATATCTATTTTCTCTTAACTTATTTATTTATTTTTAACCCTAACCTAACACAGAGTTCCTTAAAATACAAATACAAATGCATTTAAAGAAGACAAAACGTTTATCAAAAAAAATAACAAATGGCAACAAGTGAGTGGATTTTGGATAAACAAAATAGGTTGATCCTTGATTTGTATCCTTCCAGGTGACTTTCATGAAAGGAAGTTTGGTCTGATGAAGAAGGCCTATGAGCTGAGCGTTCTGTGTGACTGCGAAATCGCCCTCATTATCTTCAACAGCTCCAACAAGCTGTTCCAGTATGCCAGCACCGACATGGACAAGGTCCTGCTGAAATACACCGAGTACAACGAGCCCCACGAGAGCAGAACCAACTGCGACATTGTAGAGGTGAGTGCCAGTGGCCTTTAGTTCAAAAGGTTTTCTCCATCTCATGTCATAATGCCAGTTGCTAGTGTTGGCATTGGAGAGCGTGGACCTGACAAAAGCCCGCCCCCCTTTAGAGTGTTATTTATGTTAAGTCTGTGTTTGGAGAGAAAATGTGAACTTTCCATTTCCACTTCGCTTTGATCGGGTGATCTATTTAACCCTTTATGCTGTTACAGTCAGTTAAAGAAGTGTTTTGAGTGCCAGATAAGTTCCTAATCCCAAATATTCATCACATGTTCTGCATTAATACTCAAGAATTGAAAGATATTTGACTGATTTATAATTGGGGAATTGAGACCCCAGACCCCCAGAGGAGAAAAAGTAGAATGTGAA
>CADEHL010000508.1:6203033-6421220 GCA_902827135.1 Harpagifer antarcticus
GGCTGCGCTCCATCAGGACCAAAACCTCTCGCCACTTGAACAGTTTCTTCCCCTCTGCTACCGGCCTCATCAACAAGTTCCGGCCCCCCACTGACACTGACTTTTATCCATCCCATAATAACTTTATGCATTACATTAATGCACATCATGCGAACAACATTATTTTTAAAATTGTAAATCCTGCACATGCACATTTCTTCTCAACACTTCCTCTTTTAAATCAGCATAGCTCTCCACTTTAAATACAGTATATAGTATTTGTCAAATTTTATTATATTTGACTATACCCAGTTTTTCACATAATTATATATTTTGTGTAAATATTGTTAATTTGTTATAATAGTCTTAACATATATTTTTTTAAATAGCTTTTATAACATTCCTATTTTAGATTTTATTTTGTTTGCTACGTATTCTTCTTTCTGTGTCTTTGAATGCACCACATATACCAAAGGTAATTCCTCGTATGTGCAAACCTACTATTCTGCTTGAGTTCAGTCTCATGAGTTATCGTAATAGTTCAGACAAAAACCATAACAAATCTGTATAAAGTACTTTCCTTTCTAGGCTCTCTATGGTCCAAGAAAAAGGAGAGTGGAGTGCCTGGGAAATAAAACACATCAGTGGTCAGCATGTTATTAGAACATTCCTATCCATGTGTCTTGAATACAAATCCTAACACAACCATTTTCAGTGTTAAAAAAACAGGCTGTTCGATAGAAATCCTTTTCAGGAACCATAGAAAGCCTGTAAACATTATAGCTGTTTGAATTTTGGTGAACTATTCCTTATAGCTTATCGCATAATACATTTTTGTCAAGGGATTGCATGAGGTCTCACTATTAGACTCTTGTAGCTCTGGAGCAATAAACCCGAACACCCTAGTTGGACTTACACAAAACACAGTGAGTCAGTTTTAAGTCTCAGGATACATTGTGTTGATTCCAAGTTATCTGTCATGCACAAAGCCGTTACACACCAAAGCTCCCACACAGCTGGTATCAAAAGTATACGGTTGAGGAGGTGTGTTCTTTCCAAAGAATCACACTCATACTGAAGGAATCAGGGTGTGTTTGAGGCCAGCAGTCAACAATACAGTAATACTGAAAAGCAGAACATTTTTGTACAGTAGAAATCAGCAAAAATGGCAAATTATCCCATGAGAGTGACTCACTTACTGTAAATGTTTCGCTGGACATTATTACGACATAATGTATGACTGTAATTATTTGGTATTTTTGTATGGCCTTGGATTCAAAGTGAATGTAAAAGTGAATTAGAATACAGAGAATATTTGTTTTTAAAGTTTTGAATAAATTGGCTTAAAAAGGGGCCGCCCTCCTAAAGAAGAGAAGAGTGCAATTAGTTCTGAAACTTTATTGGATTTTGATTAATTTGATTGTTTTGGTATTACACTGCCTGCTGCCGTGGTTTCACCTGGTTCATTGCTGGACCGGGATTGGTCTCTGCTTGTCATTTCTCCTGCCCCCCCCCTGCCTTATAGCAGATTCATTTTCCAAATGTATCGCAGGATTATAGGAACAGACTGTAAAGCTGAGTATCAGACTGCAGGATTCATCTTTAATACTGTCTGTCATCACACTGATGGAGGAGGCAATACTCTCTCAACTGAAAGGACAAGTCTGGTGATAGCACTTATTCTTCCTATAGTAGACACATCTCTAGAAAATACTAAAACCAACAGTGAATTCTTGTTGTTGACAAAAAAAGCCTTTAAAAAACGGAACTACATATATGTGTTTTAAAAAGTACTGATGTACTGAGGTAGCACAAACGCATTGTTGAATAACTCACTGAAGAAATGTAAATCACAAAAATGTAATACAAATAAATACCAGTAGTACTTTGCCTTATGTCTGAATCTCAGACAAAAAAGCTGACTTTATTATCAAAATTCTGATATTTTTCTCAGAATTCCAAAACAAAAATTTACTTTTGGTCAGACCTAAAAAATAAATAACATGTCTATCCTCTTCCATATGATATCTAGCCTGTACAAAAAGCAGTCTATTAATCACACTTTTATAATATTAAATATTTTTGGAACATTTTATGCAATAAATAAATAAATATGTGACCTATTTACTTTTGTTTTTCTTTATCTGCTTTCCTTTTTATGTAAACATTGTATTGTACATCTGTTAATAAAAGCTCTCTAATAGAGCTGGACAATTGTTGAAATATTCCAGGACTGACACAATTTTCTGCATTTGATTCTGCTGCCATCAGGTTCATGTTCTTTTTGGTTTATTTGCATGTGTCCCAGGAAGAGGAGGGAGTGTGAGAGTCGGGGATATTCCGAAATGATACCAGCCTCAGTTGAAAGGGCACTTGTCTTGGATTTCACGAGCTGCTAAATTTAACATGCTGCCTTCCCATCAAGCTGTGAGTGATCTGAGCTGTTCTGTCCCACACCACCACTGTAAGTCTCTGAAGCTGTGAAAAATCTCACTTTTACAGGACAATAAACAAATAAACAAACACCACATAGGTTTTGAGAATTACAATTAGGTGTCACACATACATTTAGGCCCCGTCCACACGGAGACGAAACGGAGACGAAAACGAAAACTAACCTTAGTCGATTTCAAAAAAGTATTCCGTCCACACGGAAACGGCTCAAGAAACGTGTCTGTCTACACGAAAACGCTCGAAAACGCTGGAGACGCTGTAGTACATATGCCGTATTGTTGCTGATGGTTGTGGTAGAGGAGCTGTAGATTTTGCACTAAAATCTGTATCATGGCCAGTAGCGTCTGGAGCACGAACGCAACCCTGTGATCCGCCATTGTTGTTGTTGGCGAAACGCATCAGCAATGCCGCGGGTGTGAGCAGGAGAGGCGGGGCTATGGCGTCATCGTTTTCAGGAAATGATCGTATAGGGCGTACAGTGTACACACGGAGCCGCACGCGTTTCATCCTCAGACCTACCCACTTTGGGAGCCGTTATCAAAGTGTATCGGATTCGGGTTACGAATCCACGTTTCCGTTTCGGCCTCGTGTGGACGAACCGTCTATGCGATAGAGAACGTTAGCGGATTCAACTGATATCGTCTCCGTGTGCGGGGCGGGGCCTTACTACTGTGTGTTAATTTATTCTGGCTTTTGCTATCCAAAAATAAACAAATACATGTAAATATAATATGATAACTTATATAAGTATGTATTTTGTAACAATAGTAGACATCTTGACTGCCATCAAATGTTATTTGCCCGAAAGATGTAACTTTATATTCAGTTTTTAAAGTTGGCTACTGTTTCGTTTTCAGGTTTGAGAGTTAGGGGTTTTGCATTATCAATTACAAAATCTAACACATATCCCACTTTTTATAATGTGTGCTAAATAAAAATAAACTTGCCATATATCTAGATTTTCTCAAGATCAGGCTCTGTAAAAGAAAAATATTAAATACAATGCATTAATGCAAAACCATTGTGACTTCAGCAGAGCCCACATTAGCAACAACAGAACAGAACTTTAAACAAACTTAAAATCCGTCTGTCTTGTGAGTTGGGATCATTTCACCTCTTCGGACAAATTGCCTTAAACTGTTATCCAGTGATGCCCCCCGCCCCCATTTTCTCACACACACACACACACACACACACACACACACACACACACACACACACACACACACACACACACACACACACACACACACACACACACACACACACACACACACACACACACACACACACACACACACACACACACACACACACACACACACACACACACACACACACACACACACACACACACACACACACACACACACACACACACACACACACACACACACACACACACACACACACACACATACATTGAGATCAGAGACCTCACGACTGTGTGACATAATGACCTCCTCAGCAGGACATCATACTGAAGCTCCCAGCATTCAGTTCTCTGTCAGTCAGATATAACTGCACACATTTAGATAAAGCTCCCGTAATGTAACAGGTTCACTTACTTTACTGTTATTTTAATGTAATCAGTGTCATCATTGGAAAGTTTCATTTTTCTTAAACCTGACAACTTTCAGAAATCTGCTCTTTTTAAACTTAACTCATGATTGTTCCAAAAACATTTGTTGGTGTTATACGTTTTATTCTTATTTTATTAGAGCTAGGATCACAATTAAAGACATCAAAACACTCGAAAATCAGATCTCTGTATAATGCGATACTGACTGGTGATATAGATATGGCTTTGCTCTTGCTGATGTATCACTGTTTGTATCCCATAATAACAATTATGATATTACGATTCAGCACTGCGAACAATCTATATATTATGTGTTAAATATATTGTGACCTTTAACACATTTTGGGATATATATTTATTTACACGAGTGTATATATTTTCCAAATAGTTGTCATCCTAAACTATAGGATGACAGGAGGAGCTATATTAACAGTTATTATAAGTATATCAGGTCAAAATCGCCTGCAGTAAAATGGTCCTAACATTAGCTTAAGAAAATGACAGGAATCTGTCCATTGGTAAACATCAGAAGGCTGAATGATTTGTTAGGATAGACTTTGTTATTGCTTCCTTTTTGTTGCTGGGTTTCAACTCAGTGACACCTGCCACACACACACACACACACACACACACACACACACACACACACACACACACACACACACACACACACACACACACACACACACACACACACACACACACACACACACACACACACACACACCCCTCAGTTCATTGGTAATTTGACCACAGCCCCGCCTACACTGACTTCTCTATAAAGCTGGCTGGCTGAGGGAGTTGAAGTTACACAGACTGGCCCTTTAAACCCACAGATCTCCTCAGCACACACTTTCTACTTTAGATCAGCTGAGTTTAACAGGACACTTTAAGGAGACACATATATTTTCATCCTATATTATTTCTTTCTTTTATAGAAGATATCTTTGTGGAGACTTTCTCTGTCATCGGAGGAACTTTTCTTCTTCTTGTCGCTGTGAGGGACTCTTCTTCAGATGGATCTGTCCGACCTTCCCTTCCCTCTCTCGTCTGCTGATGACCTTTACGATGACCCCTGCTTCAGCACCAGTGACATGAACTTTTTTGATGACCTGGACTCTCGGATGATGCACGCTGGCCTGCTCAAGCCAGATGACCATGTCCATCACCATCATCACCACCACGTCCCAGTTGCAGAGGAGGAGGAGGACGAGCATGTGAGGGCTCCTGGGGGCCCCCATCAGGCGGGGCACTGCCTGCTTTGGGCCTGCAAGGCCTGCAAGAGAAAGACATCAAACGAAGATCGGAGGAAAGCAGCAACAATGCGGGAAAGGCGGCGACTGGGAAAGGTCAACGACGCCTTTGAGACCCTGAAGCGATGCACAGCGTCCAATCCAAACCAGAGGCTGCCCAAAGTGGACATCCTGCGCAACGCTATCAGCTACATCGAGTCCCTGCAGTCGCTGCTCAGGACCGGCAGGGAGGACAGCTTCTACCCGCCCATGGAGCACTACAGCGGGGACTCAGACGCCTCCAGCCCGCGCTCCAACTGCTCCGATGGCATGGTGAGAACAGCTGAGCGCTTCATGTGCTGCCTCATGAGATGTTTGGAATGCCTTTGGGATATTTATTTTCGGCCACAGCACTTCAATACATTTTCATTGAAGGAACTCTTTAAAATAAAGGCATACTTTTAGGCACATTTTTGGCCAAAATATTTTCTTTCACTAAATCACAAGAAAGGCTCTTCTTCCACCATTATTGTAACCAATGTGGTATTGATTTGGAAAGAAAGCATCCACATGCAATGATCTGCTTTTTGAAAATAAACCAACACATCATTATTTAGATGGACTACCCAAAATATGGTTTTCAATTTGTTATGACATTTGAAAGATTATTTGACAATGTTACATTGTGGGTGTGTTGCAAAGTGGAGTCTTAATTCCAAGAGGCAGATTGAGTTTACAAGTTACAAATGCATATTTATCCTTTTTGATCTAAGATATGCTAAACATGCTAAAGATTGGAATGGACACTGGCTCTTAAGTGTGTTAAGAGGCACTCAGATGTGATAAGACTGATTATTTTTACTGAATTAAACTCTTTTAATTCAACATGTTAAAAAGGCAACACATTTGACGTGTTTTCTGACACAGGTGACATCTTTGAATTGTATCCAGCTCTGTGTATCATTCCTCTTTTCAAACATTGTGTCCACTAATTGTTCATTGATGTACAATTGTTGACTAACAACTTTATTGATTTGTGTTTCCAGACGGATGTCATCTCTCCGTGTTCATCCAGAAGCGAGAACAGTGATGGTTCCTACTGCAGCCACCCAGACGGTCAGTTTCATCTTCAACCGTGTCACTGCTTTTTCATGATGTGTTTCTCTTTTAGAAGAACTTGTTTCTCTTTTCATTTGACCAGTTTCTGTTTTAATGGGACATTCTGATGGTGTTAGAACTTAAACATTCTTTATTTCAATACAACTAGCTTCCTCCTTGACATGACTAATTTGTCTTCTTAAACAACTGCTTCTCATCTTCAACCTCATGTATTAATGTAAACTTAATGTAAAACTGTTCATGTCAACACTGGAATTTAAAGTAACTTGCTGTTCCATTTATGTGCCTGATTCCTCCTTTAATCTAAGTATTATTTTATTATAACTTTGGTACCACTTTACAATTATAAAGGGTTTACGAATAGTTTGTAATTAATTTATTAATTAGGTTGTGAAAACTTTATGAATCATTAATAAGCTTTTATAAGACATGAGATAAACAGGGCAACTGTGACCGGTTGCTTGCCAAATAGTGAGCCCACATTTATCTGTACTGCTAAGCCTTATATTGGCTACTTAGCTTACTTCGTCTTCTTCATCAACCAGCATCCTTGATGTCTGTTGTTCACTGAGTTGATTCTTGCTAAGTAGCCATTATAAGGCTTAGTCATCTTGCCAAATAGTGAGCCTGTGTTGACGTATTAAAACTATGTTAGAACTGGTTTATAAATGGTTCTTAATGATTAATAAAGTGTTTACAACCTAATTCATAACCTAATTATAAGTGGTACCATAACTTTTACTATGACCTTGTTGGATTTTCTTTTTTAAACAACTCGTTATTTGACTTATTTCTCCTAAAAATACAAACATTTTGAAGCCAACTGAGCAGAAACTCATGTTGCTTGTTTATTTTCTTACAGATTCCAGCAGCAAACCATCGCTCATTTCCAGTTTGGACTGTTTGTCCAGCATCGTACAGCGGATCAGCACAGACCCCGCTCTGGCCCCCCCAGGCGACAGTGTGGTCCCCCGGGGCCCTGAATCCCCTCAGAGCAGCCCTGCAGGCTCCAGTTCCTCTGCTGAGCCCAACAGTATCTACGAGCCGCAATGAACCACAACGAGCTGAGGACTCATCATTTGCAGAAAGCCAAGACAACGTATTCAAGACTTTTTTTCTGCCATTTGAGATTTTCTTCAGTTTTATCTACGTGAACAAACTGAAGACTGCTATTTGAATCCATTAATCTCAGAAGGAAAAAGGGACATTTTCCTCACTTATTCCTGCGTCAGAAATTATGGATCATTTTATAAATCTGTATATAAGAGATGTTTGTACACCCAAGGACACACACCTCCAAGCACACATGTGGCACAGCCACGAAGGTTGCAGCGATTGTTGTGTTTCTATATATTATTTATGAGTGAATGACATTTTAATAAAATTTATATTTATATTCTGTAAAATTATTCAACTGTTGTTTTTAGCTTTGCTTTAATTCTCCTGCTCTAGTAGCTAACTTGTATGAACCATTTGCCTGGTTTATGTAGATTTCTCCACTAAAAACAACTGATGAGAGAACTGATGATAAAGGTCAATGTAAAGTTTGTTGAAAATATACACAAAAAACAACAAGTCGAAAATATCAGAAAAAAAGTCATATTATAGTGTGACCAAAATAAGATAAGATAAGATAAGATGAACCTTTATTAATCCCCGAGAGGAAATTCAGTTGTACAAAGCAGCAACAGGGTAAGCGTGAAAAAAAAAAAACAGTACAGCAAAGATTCACACAGATCAATACAATCTAAAATAAATAATAAATAACATAAAATCAAGGAAATAATGATAGTAATAATAAAAGACTATGAAAATAGAAGATGAATAAAAATAAGAGTAAAATAACTGTCAGCATATATACATATTTTGTCATCATCTAAAATCTAAAGTGCGGAATAAGTTAAAGTGACAAGTTAACATGGGTTGTGGAGACAGTGTATATTTATGACCAGTGATTTAATTTGATTTATTTTTCATATTCAACCCCTTGTTGTGCAGCCTGATGGCTACAGGCACAAAGGACTGTCCGAGGCGCTTGGTGCGTTGTTGTGGAGGGATGAGTCTGTGGCTGAACGTGCTCCTCATCTTCACTAGCTCTGCATGGAGTGGGTGGGAGGGGTTCTCTAGGATGCTGTCGAGCTTCTTCCTCGTCCTCCCCTCCGCCACCTCCTCAGAAAAAACGACATAGTACATTATGATGAAAATATGTCATAGTTTAGTATGACGTAAGTTTCCATATAAAAACGACATAGTATAGTATAGTTTGATGAAAAAATGTCATAGTATGTTGAAAATATCTGAAGTATGGTATGCCGAAAAAAAGATATATTACAGTATGGCAAAAATATAATAAAAAAAGATTTTCTACAGTATAGTTTGTCGAAAAAATGTCATGCTATAGTTAGTTGAAAATATCAGAAAAAACAACATTGCATTGTAAGTCCCAAAAAAGTTACATTATAGTAAGCTCCAAAATATTATAAAAAACGACCTAGTATAGTAAGTCTAAAAAATGTCATAGAATAGTATGTCGAAAAAATGTTTGCGTGAAAAGACGACATTGAATAACCTGATAACTAGTCTAAAATAACCATTGTGTGTACTACTGTATGTCGAAAATGTTATAGTATAGTATGCCGAGAAATATCATAAAAATCATGTCGAAAAATTTCATAAAAAAAGGACAGTATTTAAAGTCGAAAAATATATTTTTTTAAATGGCATGGTATGTCGTACATCAGAAAATACACATAGTCTGTCGATAAAAAAGTTAAAGTCTTGAATGTCGAAACATTTAAAGGTCTCCTATTGTACTATTTGTAGGTATATTTTAGGTCCCAGACAGGGACAGAAAAATATTCATGGGGTGACGAGAGGGTGGTAGGAGATTTTGAGGGGTGGCATCCCCTGGCAGAGGTATATGCTAATTTAATCGCAGTCATATCAATCAATGTTAACTTGGAAAGCCACAATATTTATATTTTCACTCAATAACATTTGGTGACATTATTGTGGCACATCAGTAAAGCCTTAAATAGACTCTCCAGAAAAACGCATGGGAGCCTGCCTGCAGACCTCCACTCTCAGGACAGTTCCGGTGCAGACCTCCACTCTCAGGACACCTTCACTGTCAGTACAGGAAGTGACGATTCTGACGCGTTTTTTTCCCGCCCACCGAAGGACTCGTTTGATGGAAGTTTTCAAATCACAATGGAGACTCATCACGGAGGTGATGAGTCCGCCCACCGTGCACTTTGGGTCGGCCTTGGTCAAGCCCTTTTGACCCCCCCAGCCTGGTTCTTGTAAAGTTTTTTTGCTCAAATTACACCATGGGGGAATGTAACGGGAGTTGACAGGGGACTCTGCCCGCCTCACGAGTGCCTACTTTTTTTCACTTTTCCCCGGTTTTATTATTTTTTATTTTTTTGGCTATTTCACCCGGTTTCTACCGGGGACATTGTCCGGACATTGTCCGGTCTCGGGTGTTTGGAAAGTGTCACTGTACTGATAGTGGTGATTTTATTTTGGAATTCTTAGCGTGCACTTCCTGTCCTGAGAGTGGAGGTGTCCTGAGAGTGGAGGTCTGCACCGGAACTGTCCTGAGAGTGGAGGTCTGCAGGCAGACCCCTCTCGAAAAACGCGGGCTAAAATCCTTGATTATGCGATTAAACATGCAGGGTTTTTAAGTGATTTTTTGAGGGGTGAAATTGCGGGAAGTTGCGAAATATGCGGAACGTTTCGAAATATGCTAAATATTTCTTTTTAAATATTGGGCTGTCTTATTTATTCTCTCTCACACACAACCTGCCACTAACGTTAAACCTCTTTACTATTCAATTAAACACATTCAATGTTTATTTATTGTAAAAGCAATTGGGCTATTTTAATCACCCACACACACACACACACACACACACACACACACACACACACACACACACACACACACACACACACACACACACACACACACACACACACACACACACACACTTCTCCGCCTCATTCTGTTTTAATTTACTTGTTCGTTATCTGACCAGCTTCAATCTTTTAGGCTACTCACCTCGTTTCTTGTAGCCCTCGAAAGGGTTTTGGAGGTTGATGCCTCGGTGAACGTGAGATGTTTGGCTTTCTTGTCCGCAGCAGCAGAAAGCATTTTCAACTTTATTGTTATTGCACATATTACAGGTACTGAGACAACGAAATGCAGTTTAGCTTCCAACCAGGAGTGCAACAAGCAGTGAAGTGAAAAGTAATGTACACAATCTACAGAATAAAATATAGAATGAATTGAATGATGAATAAACAGTGAGGGGTATGAATACACTAGATATCAGCCTGTGAGCAGTATGAACAATGTGTATGAATATGCTAAGATATATAAAGTATGAAAACGGTATGCAGTGCAAGTATAGTATAAAATATATGGATATTAATTTCATGATGATAAACATTGTGGAACAATGATGAAAAATGGGAATGGATGTGGCGATGTAAAACTGACACAAAACAACAACAAACTTTTGCCGAGCCAATTGGAGAGTTTCATCAGCAGCACGGGGTAAAAACCACCAATGAGAGCTCAGCTCGAGATACCAGCGAGTCGTTTCCCATCAAGCATTTCGCCTCTGCAGCCCGTGGAGAAGAACTGCGCCGCCTCGCTGCGCCTCGCTCTCAAGGCTGCGGGCGTCTTTGTCCCGCGAGATTTCAACATCTCATGTAGGCGACCCTCCAGAGTAAGTCGGACAAAATGACTAACCATCATGCAACGCACTAGCAAGACGTTGATCGCAACTGCGCAGGTCTGCGCAGGTCTCGCTTGTCTCAAACAAGCCTAGTGAGGCCTGTCATGCCCTAAGAACACAACAGCCACACCAGCAGTAATAATCCGGTTCATCAACAGGAAAAATAAATATGCACTCCTCAGACAAGGAAGGAAACTAAAAGGGACCAATGTTTACATTAACGAACACCTTACGAAGAAGAACGCGGACATCGCAAGGAGAGCACGTATACTAAGGAAACAAAACAAGATTCAAGCAACATGGTCTTCAAATTGTAACATTTTTATCAAACTAAATTGATCAACAGCAGAGTTGGCGAAAGTGTTCATTATCCGGGAAATCACCGAGCTGGATCAGTTTGAGGAATGAAACATCAAAATCAACATAAGGTAACTGAATAGCTACACACTGGAATGAACACACTAAGAACACCCATGATAAGCTTGGACAAAAACCACTCACCTGCTGAATATGAAAAACTGGACTTGAAATGTTTCAAACACACGGAACATAAATCACAAGACTTTGAAAAGGATATTGACCCTGAAAATAATTTCTACAATAACATCCATAACCAATGTGAATACTTCACAGAAGATCAACTCAAAAGAAATGGAATAATGGATGGATCAATATCAATATAACATTTTAATAGCAGAAGCCTCATTTCAAATGTATCAAAGATCAAACACTGTTTAAGGCAATTGGAGAAACAAGTTACAGCCCTAGCAATATCAGAGACTTGGCTTAGTGAGGAGCAAGCTGACATGGTTGAAATCGAGGGATACAACATGTTTTTTAATAGGACACATTCTAAAGGTGGGGGGACTGCACTTTATATTAACAAAAGTTACAAAAGTAGATCTGTCAGTAATATGTCTTTCGCTATAGACAACATTATGGAATGCATAACAGTAGAAATTGAAATGAAAACATCTAAAAACCTTCAGATAAGCTGCGTGTATAGAAAACCAGGATCATGTATTGACACATTTGAGAAAAAGCTAGCTGAACTTTATAACTACACAAGCAGCAAGAAAATGTTCTTTGTATGTGGAGATGTTAACATTGATTTGCTGAACCCACAAGAACACAATGCAACTACAGAATTTATTAATTCTATGTATAGCAACAGTTTATATCCTACAATCACACGACCAACCAGAATAACATCACACAGTGCAACACTCATTGACAACATATTCTCAAATGTTATGGATAGGAAAGTAATAAGTGGAATATTAATCAATGACACAAGTGATCACCTGCCAGTCTTTGCAACAATACAGAACTGTACTAGGATAAAAAAAGACACCAGAAAAGTCACAATTACAAGACACAAAACACCAGAGTCTGTTCATTCTTTTAAAGAACAGTTATCTAAACAAGACTGGAACAAAGTGTATGTACCGAATGCAAATGAGCCTATGAATCATTTCTAAATATTCTATCAGGGCTGTATGAAAAACATTGTCCTTGTGTAAAGAAAATAGTGAAACAAAAATATGCTGAAAAACCATGGATCACTAAGGGAATATTAAATGCATGTAAAATGAAAAATGAATTATATAAAGACTTCTTAAAGAATGGATCAGTAGAGGCTGAACAAAAATACAAGACATACAAAAACAAACTAACAAAGATAATACGATGTAGCAAAATGGATCATTACAACAAATTATTGGAAGATAACAAAAATAACATTGAAAACACATGTAATTTATTAAATACCATTATTAAAAAAGGAAATGGAAAGGCACAATACCAAAACAGTTTTCTGTCAAAAAACGATACAGTAATTTATGACATGACCTCAGTTGCTGAAGATGAAGACTTTGTCAATGTTGGTCCTTGTCTAGCTGGGGAAATTCCAAATACTGGTTGTAGTGATGGTGTTGAAAGTAAAGATATATATGTGAAGGAAACTATATTCTTAAGAGAGACTGATGAAAATGAAATTATTGACACAGTTAAAAAACTTAAGAGTAAAAGGTCTACAGACTGTCATGATATTGACATGTATACAGTTAAAAACATTATTGAATGTATAGCCAAACCACTAACTCACATCTGTAATCAGTCAATACAAACCGGTGCATTTCCAAATAAAATGAAAACTGCTAAAGTCATACCCATACATAAATCTGGAGATAAACATGTACTGTGTTGGAGCGGGAGTCACACTCTGGCGGGGGCTCTGAGGCCCCCCCTCTGCCTCCACGCGTCCTTTTGTGAATGGGTCAGATTAACAGAGGAAGAATTCAAAGCAACCAGGGTAAGGTTATAACAAATATGCTGATTTAATGGCAAAAGATACAATAACACAACATTATGAAGTAATCCGGATTACCCCGGCTCTGGTTCCTCCCGCTGGGAAATCTTACTTACTTGTCTTGTCAGCAGGAGGAAGAGAGAACGAACCAAAGACAGAACAGGCTTACATACACAAACAAAACAGGAGGAGCTGTGTCAGATGCTCCTCCTTTCAGGTCATCTCATTGGGAGATGCAAAACGATGGCGTGTCGTAGAGAATCAGCGCGAGCCAGCCAAGGACCCGGAAACAAGAGTCTTCTAACATTTGATGTAAAACAGACACATTTGGTGTCCGGCCCGAACCTGCTCTGAATAACAAGCTCGTTATCTGGTGTAAGCCTCCATACACACACATTTTGCAGAGACTTCCCTCTCTGGCCCCGACCCCCATCATTTCTAGTCTCCTGTCATGCAAACCTGCTCCTTATTTCACACAGAGTAATTTAAGCACATTTAAGACAACTACTTCACAATGTTGTGGCAATTTAGTACTCACAACCTGAAAGAATAAAACAGAAAGAAATCAATAAAACACTAACACCGGTATAATTGAGCAGTTCCTACACAGCCTATATATGGCTACTGCAATGAAGACACACACACACACACACACACACACACACACACACACACACACACACACACACACACACACACACACACACATACACACACACACACACACACACACACACACACACACACACACACACACACACACACACACACACACACACACACACACACACACACACACACACACACACACACACACACACATATAAGGATATTTCATCTCTCCCCTACTTCTAACAGGGAAGTTTTCACTTCTCCTAACCATTCTTTTTGCAGATGACACAAGTCTACTCTGCTGTGGGGACAATTTAGAACAGCTATTGGTCACAATGGAAAAGGAACTGAGCAGGATGAAGATCTGGTTTGACCAAAATAAATTAACATGGAACGCAAGCAAAACCAAACTCATAATATTTGGGAATCGATCAACCAATACAGAGAAGAAACTCACTATAAATGGCGTCCAATTAGAAAGAGTATCGGAAATAAAATTCCTTGGAGTAATCATAGACAATAACGTAAGTTGGAAACCACATATAAGCTATATCAAAGCCAAAATATCCAAATCAATAGCAATTCTGAATAAAGCCAAATACCTAATTAATCAAGCTTCTTTGTTTATGCTGCACTGCTCCTTCATACTTCCATACATGGTGTATTGTGTGGAAGTTTGCGGGAACACATATAAAACAAAATACACATCCTATCTTCATCCTGCAAAAAAGAGCCATACGAGTTATACATAAAACTACGTCCAGAGAACCAACAAATAAATGATTCATCAAACTAAAAACACTAAAACTACAAGACCTGGTTGACTATAAAACTATTCAAATTATGTTCAAAGCCGCAAATCAACAATTACCTCATAATATCCAGGGACTTTTCACACGGAGAGAAAGCATGCACATGTTGAGAGGAAACTGCATTATCAAAAAACCACCCGTACGAACAAATGCCAAACTTCATTGCATCTCATCAAAAGGTGTTAGTCTGTGGAATAACTGTAATGATGCACTGAAATATTGTACAAGTCTATCTAAACTGAAAGTATTATTTAGGAGCCAAATCATTAATGGTTATGAACAGGACCTGTAAAATCCCATTTGTTGTTATTTATTGTAATTGTAAAAGTAATTTATTTCTGATTGTTTTGTAAAAAAACAAAAAGCAAACAAATTAACAAGACAAACATGTCGCTGATGACGATGACCTAATATTTTATTTATAAGAAAAATATATGCTAGAAGGGGTAGGACCAGAAACGCTTTTAAGCTTCGTCTTGCCCCTGTTGAACATGACAGAGACTATTTGAGAATTATTATTGTTTTTTTGTCTTTGTTTTTTTGTTGTACTTTGTTATAATTATTAATTTGAGTGAGAAAAAAAAGGAAAAGGAAAAAAAATATGTATATATATTATTGTTGTATGTTTTTGTTTCTGACATGTTCAATACATTGACTACAAAAAAAAAAAACTATATTTTTTGCAGGAGTTAATGATGAATGTTCCTCAAGATGCTTGCTCACCCTCCTTCAAATTTGAAAGACAAGAAATTACTATCATATATCAAAAGAATCAAAGGAACAGTTCAGCGCCCCACAACTTTACTGCAAACAGTTACAACCTTGACTTTACATCAGAAAGAACAAACATTAAAGAAGTGACTAACTGCATCAGTTAGGGTTAAAAAAACGTTTATTCAACTAAAACATAAACATCGCTGCAGTTATTATCCAGTGGCAAGTCCTTACCTACTGGCCTAGTTAAATCAAAGTGGTGTAGTGCCAGGAGATATGGGAGTCGGAGGCGGTGCATCGAAGGTGCAAAAGGGTACTTTATTGGAGAGTAGAAAAGGACATGTTGTCGGGTCGCAGCCCGGGTCGACAAGAGAGAGAGAAAAGGAGGAGGACACAGTATATACACCGGAGGTACAATATGCAATAATGTCCGTGCGGAACAATACCCCCAACCTGTAGTTCCATGTGTGGATTATGTCCCAGTGGTTAATAGGTGGTCACCACACAAGCCCCCCCAGAATTCAAACATGGCAAGAAAAATATATCCCCACGTCCGTGGAGGAAGCACCGCAGGGGCCGAGGAGGGTGGGGCCGGGCCATGGAACGGGCCGTCGGAAGGAGGCCGCAGGAGAGGGTAGGGGCCCTAACGAGGGCGAGGGCATCCTCACCGGGGGTGGGAGACGGGCCGGAACGGGGCCGCAGTAGGCGTTGTGGCGAATGAAGTTATCACCCGCCAGTCGGTGAAAACCGGGTCGCTGAGCCGCAACGGGCGTGAATAACCCGGTGGTCCCCAGCAGGAAAGAGCGCTGCCCGGCCGCAGGCGAGGGCATAGCGGCGGGCACGAAGTCCTCGGGAAGAAAGAGCCGGGTCCCCGGGGGGCAGGAGCAGCATCCCCGGGAGGAAGGAGCCGTGGACAGGGGAGAGGCCAGGCAGGGTCCCGGAGCGCGCCACCCACGGGCCGATGGCCGCATGGGCGACGTCCGAAACCGTCGAGGCGAGACGAGGTCCAGGAGTGCACCACCCAGGCGTCGATGACGTGAGTGGCGTCTGGAACCGCCGTCGAGGTGAACCGTGAGCCGCGGTAAGAGGAGAGGCCAGGCAGGGTCCCGGAGCGCGCCACCCCCGGGCCGATGAAGACATGGGCACGTCCGAAACCGCCGAGGCGAAGGAAGAGGCCAGACAGGGTCCCGGAGCGCGCCACCCACGGGCCGATGAAGGCATGGGCACGTCCGAAACCGTCGAGGCGAGACGGGGTCCAGGAGTGCACCACCCAGGCGTCGATGAACGTGAGTGGCGTCTGGAACCGCCGTCGAGGTGGTGAAAAAGGTGAGAGTGTCCACACGAGGCCGACCAGACATGGTCGAACCTCCTCTCAGGCACCAGAAAAAGCTCAAAAAGGGCCGTACTGTCCACGGTCAAAAACAGGTGGGCGAAATAGTGAGAGGATTCACACGAGGCCAACCAGACATGGTCAAACCTCCTCTCAGGCACCAGAAAAAAAACTCAAAAAGGTCGATAGCCGTTAGCAGCTAGCCGTTAGCTGGGGCCGTTAGCTGGCAGCCATCGGTAGCTGCTAGCCGTCGTTAGCCCCACGTGGATAGCTGCTAGTCGTCGCCAGCTAGCGCCGCTGGGAACGCCCCGAAGAAACAGCCCCATGAGGTAGCAATGGGGTTGCTGGTCGACCCAGCAGGTCGTGCATCGTCCCCCCCGATGCGGGAACGGCGAGCAACGTCTCCAGCCTTCTGCGGAGCACGCCTCAGTCCGCGCGCCGGTGGCAGCCACGGACGTCTCCAAAAAATCCCCGGCATTTCGAGAAAGGAACTCGAGTTCCTTTTGCCGTGTTCGGCTTCGTCCCGGAAACTTCTCAAGACGTGTCAGAGTCACCAGTGTAGTGCCAGGAGATATGGGAGTCGGAGGCGGTGCATCGAAGGTGCAAAAGGGTACTTTATTGGAGAGTAGAAAAGGACATGTTGTCGGGTCGCAGCCCGGGTCGACAAGAGAGAGAGAAAAGGAGGAGGACACAGTATATACACCGGAGGTACAATATGCAATAATGTCCGTGCGGAACAATACCCCCAACCTGTAGTTCCATGTGTGGATTATGTCCCAGTGGTTAATAGGTGGTCACCACAGTGGTTACTTTTTTTTGGCTGGGCAGTGAAGTTTTACACACCGTCTTATTTGACTTTCTCAGGACTTAAAACTGTTTTTTGGGGGCAGACCCCCTTAAAGAAAAAAAATATATACACATATACAAGCTCATCATCTTAACAGTTTATTATGCTCATCGAGTCATCCGTGAGCAGAGCATCAAGTTGGCATGCCTATTACAGCTGAATGTGGCGATTACCATTTTGTTCAGCAAAACGCCTCATAAACTGATTAAGATCTAAAGCTTTAGTGCGTTTTGATTCAATGCTGAGTACAGCCAAACTTGACAGTCTCTTCTCTGTCATTGTAGACCGCAAATACCTCATTCCTTCCGTCTACTTGGATCCGAAATGCTTCTCGCCAGGGCCGGGGGAGGGGTTACAAGGCTCGTGTCTTGTGTTGCATTCACTTGCACTCGGACATTCGAGATTTTCTCTCATAAATGTCCGATGAGCCACAACTTTTATTTCCAAACAAATCTGCCAACTGGGGTGGCAACTAGGGTGGCAAGGCATTTTTCTGAGGTGGCAGCTGTCACCCCGTGCCACCCCGTAGAACCGCCACTGGTCCCAGATATATAAAAAACATGTCTATGAAGTGTTTTGCTCAAAATACCAAAAAGATCACCCATTCTAGCCATGCCTCGGCTCATACCCCTGTGTGCTGATTCCGGGTCTGGGTTAGGGAGCTGAGACGAGAGCTCATGCAGGAGAACTCTACCCAGATACTCAGCTAAACAGTGTATTATGTACCACAAGGTGAGTTCCTTTTTATATCCTGCTTTTTTACACATACTCTCTCCAGTACAGCGTTAGCTCTCAGTGTTAGCGATGCTTGCTAATGTAAACACAGACCATATAACGTCCAAAACGTCTCTGATCGGGCCATGGGCGTAAAGCCAGCCCACATTTCGGCAGCAAATCTGGATCAGCTCCGTTGTGCCCCCGTTTTTAGAGGTTTGGGTACGGAGGAAAAGAGAGGGTTTTATTTTCTGACATTTTGTGAGTTCCCTTACACAAACAAATTCTGAAATATCAGCACAGCATCGTATCCAAAATATCACAAAAAAGTAATCATAGTCAGTGGCGTTTTCTCCTGGAGGCCAAGGGAAGCCAGGCTTCCCCTGTTTTTTTGGATTGTAGTTATAATGTTAATAAATAAATAAAAACACTTTGTTTAGTTTCGGAAATTCTTCTTTGCTGTGTGTTGCTGCCGGCCCGTCTCTCCCCCATTCTCATTGAGTATTTTACAAAGAGTGAAACAGCGCCCCTCTAGATGTTAGATTGCACTCACTGTTGCGAGAGGAGGCCAGCAGAAATTGGCTTTCCTTGGTGAAAAAAATGGAGGGATTGACCAATCAGACAAGGCTCACGTCATGCCCCTGCCAACCTGTGATTAGTCAGGGCCATGTCAAGGGAAGCCAGAGGCGGCTGGCTTCCCTTGCCTCACAATCCAATCAAATCGCATCAACTTGGTCGTGCAGTGACGCGTCCTAAAATCCGGAAGTAAGATGCGCTTGCGTTCCCTCGACAAAAAAGCAAAGGGATTTCTCCATAGTATTTTGGAAAATAGCTCGAAATAAGGTCTGTGGAAAACGAACCTGTTTGATAAATGCACGTTTTGTTCAGCCGGATAATATCCACATGTCTACTCTACTTTTATAATTTTCGAATCATAAATCTCATCGATAGATAGATAGCGTCACTGCACCACTCTCACCGCCGTTAGAAAGTAGCAAGCAACTGAAGCAAGTGCAATTATGGAGGGTGGAGATTTGGAGTATTTAATCAAAAATAATTGTACTAAACTTCCGCTACAGCAGCAACAACAAATACAATCTGATGACAGGCCGATGCCCAAACTGGAGCTGTGTACAGCGAGGAAAAAAGGAGCGAATCGGACGTAAAACGTTAAAGGTTTAGATAACAGGCGGGTGTAAGTCCTGCATCTGTATGATACAAATGTGTGTAAAATGATACCGGGCGCTGTAATCACTCATTTGGCTACAGCGTTACATCTGGGTAGAATATCCTTCAACCAAGGTATTCTACATCCTTGATCGAATGCCCTGGCCGTTGCACTGAATGACTTTGGACTGACAGTTTGATCAACCAATCATATATTGATTTGTAGCCAATGGGCGTATTCTTTCAGAGTTTCCCTCGGTTCCAGGGTATTCTAGAACAGTGGTTCTCAAATGGGGGTATGTTGGAGTACTGCAGGGGGTACGTGACATTTATTTTATGTTAATGAAAAAAAATATACCAATTTCAGGAAAAGTAGCGAAGTTTGAGCAGTGTGGGTTTTATATTAACAGTTACACATATTTCAAAACGCGAAGTGTAATAACTGCAGTGGCCTTCCTGTCACTGAGAATAACAAAGATCCTCAGTGAAGCTCAAGCCCATGTTTCTCACTACATTGTACAACTTATTAAAAAGATCAGTTCAATGCAACTAATGTCGTCTTAGTGTTATTGCATGATGTTAAAATGGGTTTGCCATGAATTTAGTGATGGATTGTAAACATTTGGAATGTAGCATTTAAGTGTTTCTCAGTTACAATGTTGTTGTTTTAATAAATCAGACACCGATGGTGCAGCGCTGTACTGTACCTCTTTATATAGGCTTTTCTTCCCTAACAAATTGTTTTTGCGCTGATCAGGGGGTACCTGGCTGAATTTTTTGAAACATTATTGAAAAAAGTTTGAGAATCACTGCTCTAGAAGGCCCGCTAGTTAACTGGCTCGAGACGGAGGATCTAGATTCTAGATGAATGCGACGAAGCAATTCATGTCGTTTTATTGTTTTTATCGTCAAAATGACAAGTGCAACAGGTGAAGATGAAGTTGTTGCGGAATTGTTGTGAGTACCCTTTTCAAGACGACAATTCAGTGAAAAGACGGACAGTATAATGCCGCGGAGGGGGGGGGGGGGGTGTGTGTGTCTACAGAAGGTCCAGTTGTGATAGACACGGTTCGCCACTGTCAAAAGTATAGTGTATCAAAAATGTATGCAACAAATGCATAGTTTGTGAAAGGGTGTCATATGATGAGTCCGTAGGTCCTCATGTTAAACCTCAGGATTTCCTGATTTTCACTATATAGTAGCCTACACATTGTATGGCACAAATATGACAAAATATGACAAATTGTGATAATGTTGTATGTCAGTTTTTTTTTAAATCATAAAAAACAATAAAGTATAGTCTTTTAAAAAGAAATGTAACACAAGTCATTTTGTTGAAATGACATTTAAACAATATTTCATGTGAAGAACAGGCATATTGTTGTTGTTGAAAATAAATAAATATACGAACATATTAAAATATAATTGTTGTGTTGAAGAACTGCATGAACCTGCTGTTTATTGACATGAATGTAATCAATAAAATCCACACAAACATTATATATATATATATAAAAAACCAAAGACTGATGATATTTTTTTAAATGTCTTTAATTCATCCAGAAAACTCAAGCAGAAACTAAGACGTCCACCTGAGCTCCGGGTCTCTACGGGGTCTTAGCCGCTGTTGTATCCGAGGGAAGGCGCCTCCTGTCCGGGCTGACCGACCATCAGTCACCAGCCGCTCACTTCCTGCGGCGGGAGGCAGCTCCCTTTTTGCTGCTGCAAAGCGCAAAGAGCAGAAACAGAGTCAGATGTGTGCAGTGATCCTCTTATGGTGGGTGTAATTATAGATGGATACCCATTTCATAACATAGCAAAGGGTGGGAAACAAACAAACTACTGGAACAATTTCTTGAAGCTACATTGCCCCCTGGTGTTTAAACAAGTTAGTTACAACAATATACCTAAACAGTTGTTAACTATGTTATTAAAAATGAAATCTGAAGTCAAACCAATCATAAAAGTTAGCCAAATGTTGTATTAGGTTGTGGAGTCTAACTAAATAGAAGTATTGTACTTAATAACGTGTTGAGACTTAAAGTAACCAATTGACCATTAGGCGCATTCACACTGCGGTACTTTTCCCACAAAGGTTCATGCGAACTTAGTTCATGAGAACTCTTTTATCGCGTTCACACCAAAAAGAGCCGGTACTAAAATTAGTTCATGAGAACCTTTTTACCCCCTCGAAAGTCCCTGCTAGAGAGCAGGGACTTTCGAGCGGCTCTTTTGTGAGAAAAGAGCTATATTTCTGATTGGCTGGGCGGATTGCAAACCACGCCCCGTAAAACTCCCAAAAAGTGTTGTGAAGCCGCCATTTTATTATCCTCGCATTAGCATTATTAGCATTAGCATTAGCCCAGCGCAGAAACGCAGAGAGACTAACGTATGGCAACACAAAATAAAACATGGGAGCGATGGAGATGAGGAGGTGTCGGCGTTCTGGCGATTTACTCGGAAGGCTTCAGTAGAAGCTGCTGGGAGTCCCAGCAGCTTCTACTGAAGCCAGTCCTCAACTCCGGGGACTTCCGGCCGGGGACTTTGGGCGGCAGTATACACCGTGAAGTGGTTTGCGGCCTGCCAGTAAACCCAAAGCAGAAGAAGAAGAAGTGACGTCAGCGGCTTCATTTGCCTAATCCACCCCCAGGGACTTATTCCGGTGTGAACGCGATCTGTACTTAGTTCATGCGAACTAAAGAGTTCTCATGAACTAAGTTCTCATGAACCTTTGTGGGAAAAGTACTGCGGTGTGAATGCGCCTATTGGCAATATTCAAATGCACTTGACAGGACAGAAATCTCTATCTTTAAGAAATACTATGAGTCTGTGTTGAACTGTGTGCAGAGTTCATTTGATTGTCTGAGGGCCTTACTGTTTCTGCAGCTCATCAATGCGGTTCCTGAGAGAGATCACCTGGCAGACAAACAGTGGTGTTTAAAGCAGAAATATCAGGGAAATGACTTTCACACCTCGAGAACTTTGATATTATCTGTTTTGAGCTGCAACATGCAGCTTTTTCCACATTAAATGACCACCAATTGAACACAGTCCACAGTTTTGTGTGAATCCTGTTTACCTAAAAATAAGTATAGGGAGAGAAGTTTGGACTAGTTTTTAACTATTCATGGTATCATTGTTAAAATTACCCAAAACAATTATGTGTTAACCCTCAATTACTGTAGAAAGCCCTTTTCATACAAACATAAATACTGACTTGATCATAATAAATGTCAACCAAAGCAATGGAGGAAAAACAAAGAGAGGATTCTGACCTATCAACATGTATCAGTGACACCCTTTTTATTTATTTAAGAAGTGCTGAAGTCTTGCTTATGTTTTTAGAAACCAAAACTAAATTCAACTTATGTATCTAGAAATCTGAAAAAGGTATTTACTTCTTCGACAGATACAGTATGCTCCATGAAATCAATGTAAACGTTTTCAATTGTAGTCTTTGATGTGTGAACAAACTAATACACCATTTGCTCACTGACCTCATATCTCTGTCTCTTGAGCCTCTCACAGTGGTCATATTTAATGGTCTCCAGGTCGTGCAGCCACTCCCACAGCTCCTTCGCCTTATCCCTGACAAACACAAATCAAACGTTCAATAAACAACGTTTAACAGCAGCTGGAAGTGATATGTTGCCTCAGTGAATCTGGGGTGATCTTAAATATGACTTTTCTATTTTCTGATTCTGTTGTTGTTTTGCACAGATAAAACATTATTATCTTAAAGGGATTACACTAAAAAGTCCAAAGTCTGTTTGCGATGTATAATACCTTGAATCCATTATTATCTAATCAGCAAACAGTAATTAGTACCAAGGCTTAAGTAATACTTAATCATATGACTCTATTCTCTCTCAAACCTCAGTCACTTTGGATAAAAGCGTCAGCTAAATGCAATATAATAATGTAATAATAATTAGTTTTCTCTTTCTTTAATATAATACACTGTATTTTTCTACAATGTAAAATGTATTTTTTTTTAAGTCTTCAAGGTGTGTATATTTGTATTAATGGATTTAGTTCTAGAGATTTAACAAACATATTGATGGGACATTCTGATGAATTAAAGCCTATATTTGATTAGAGTTTGGCACCATTAAAGGGACAGTTCAACCCAAACTCAGAAATAGAGATCTATGCAGATTGATGCTTCTGACAAATGGACGTGAACAGCGCGTAGCTTTTTGTGTACAAAGTGGGGTGTATTGTTTATTGGTTGACACTAAATGAAGATACATTTGTGGTGATTATGCAGCAACTAACCAAATAACTTTTTCTTTCAGGAATGTGAAGGTTTTGTGTTGTTAAGATTTAATTTAAACATTTTAAAGATGATTGTGCATCAGTGATCAATGCTCTGGTGTCACGGCTGTATTCTTGACTGTGTGTTTCCCCCCTGTGTGTTACCCCAGATCTGCATCGCTGAAATCATCATCAACTTCAAGAGGTTTGCATCTCTCTGCCATGATCTTTTTCTTCTTTTCTCTTTCAGTCTGCTTCTTGCCTCTCTTCCCTTCCACCTAAAAAAAAAAACAACCAACATTTTGTATGACGTTAAAGCAACAGTTTCAAAATAAAACAAAACACAAATAAAGGAGTACAAAATGACCTTCTGCAGGTGGCTGCTGTAGCCTGATCCCATGCTGCTCAGCACGTTCTTCTTCTTGGCGTCCTCCTCCATCTTCCTGTGGACGTCTGCCTCCTCCCTTTTCTGACGCTCAGCCTTTAAGATTAAGTGTAAAATATGACAGTTAGACAGCTTGACAAATGGAAGGAAAACCACTTAGTTATGAACTGGTTTTAATGTTTCTAGATGCCCCAATCAGTTTAAAAGTAACTTAACAGTGCCTGAAAATCTTGTTTTTTGCTGGCCTCCAGTCATTCAACACATCACTTGGTTGCAGTGATGTAGAAATGTATTCGGTACACTCGGACATAACTGCTAGTTGTGACGTATAGGCAAAAATATAGATCGGTCAAAAGCTCGTACTGTAAATAACAAATGATGGGAACTTGTGAAGGTGAATCTATTTGAACAGATTAGAAGAATTAAGAGGTCAGGAACACGTACCTCTCGCCTGGCATGCCTCTCTTTATCCTTCTCAGAACGAATCCTCTGCTGCTCAGCTCGCTCTGCGCGACGCTTCTCCTGAAAACGCAAATTAAAACGCAATGCTGCAAAGCTGTGCAATAATTGAGCCAAAGTTTTAGTAGTCTGGTTTATTTCTACATATCTGCAGTGATCCTTATGAATCATACTGAAAGCAGGCCTACAGTATAAATATACATTCTGCTGCAGGTTATCTATTGCAGGTAAAATCTCACAATTCTGTCTTTGAGTCCCAGGAGCTCCTCCTCCTCCTTCTTCCTAGACTCAAAGTGAGCGTCGATCAGCGACTGCAGCTCATACAGGTCCTTGTTTTGGCGTTTCTTCTGGATGTCCTGTACGAGGCAAACAGGAAATGGCAGTTATTAACGGACAGGACAGAGGTTGTTGGCTCCAAACCCACAAATGTATACCCAGCCTTTGAAAGTGAAACAGTTATAAGACAGGGAAAGAATGTTCATTGTTTGTGCTTACAATGGTCTAATTAAATACAAACAAAAACACCAGTAAGAAAAGCATATACAGTAACTTGCTGTTGCTGCCCTAATGACACTTGTAAAATATTGTTTTACTGATAAATATTTGGTAACTGTTCGCATTTCTATAGCAGCTTTAATCTAAATTGTAGTTTTTAAGTCTTTGTTTTTTAAGTCTCGAATTACTGTTTGACCTTCTTTGTTGTTGCTTGTTTTTAATTATGCTCTGTAAGGTGTCCTTGAGAGCTTTGAAAGGCGCCCATAAGCATTATTATTATTATTATTATTATTATTAAATGGCTTCACACAACACTACTGTATAACATGCTAGTAGGAGATTATTGGTTTAAGTGACTTACGTCAAAGTCCACTTTCTCGCCATCTGGCATCTTGGGAGCGGGGGGTCTGTTGAAGGGAAATAAGAACAAGAAGAAGTAACTTAAATCTGCCAGCAATGTAACACATAATGGATTTCATGAAGGGAAATACATGGACTTACTTGAACTTTGGCTTCTCCTCTGTTTTGTTTTTTTCAGGAACAGTGAGAAAAGACAGATATCACACTGTTAGAAATATGATTTTGGTGAGAGATTAATATTCTGCTGGTTAATCAGGGGGAGATCCATGTGAACAAGCTGAGTTACATCTGTTTCACATCTCCAGAAGATAACAGTCGTTTGAGTGGTCAGTGGTCCAATTCCTGTGTGTTAGCCTCTGTTGTAAGTAATGTCAGTCCACAGATTGTTCCTTTTTATTTTGAGTTAATATATTGTGCATTAGTGTCAATCAAACCAATAGAATCAGAGACATTTGAGGTGCTAATCAGGATCAGTACGGCGTGTGTCATACATCTCCACATGAACTATTTAAGGGTTTATTTTTGGAACATCATCGCACACCTTTCACAACGGGGAGTTTGACAGTGTAATTACTGTTAATTGATGTGCAAAGAAAACACAGATGGGATTGTAACAGAAACAAATATCCAAGTTTGTGATTAGCTTTTTTCTATGGGACCCTCACACTATAAAAAGACAACAGACAACACGGGAAGAAAAACGCAAGCAAGCAACAGCGACTCAGCAGGAAATACAAACTACCATCTTGATCGCCCTCGTCATCTGGCAGAAAACATTCATGCAAAAAAGAGAAGAAGCAGACATGAGCAGTGGGGCCCGTAACCATGACTCAACATTTCTGAATCCTCTACCCTGATCCCCCACGCCGCTAAAACAAACAGATATTTTCTGGCTTCCGCTAAAGGAAGATCAGTGAAACAATGTTTATATGTTCATGTGCGGAAGGTGAGAAAGGACAGAAGAACGTTAGGGCCAGGCATAGAGGACAAAGACCAGTTGGACCTTTAGTTTGCATTATGAGAATGAAGTCGAAAAGAAAATGATATGAAGTTGAAATGAAATGTTGAGAATAAAATCAAAATATTAAAGTTAGAATGTTGAGGGAAAGAACAACATAAAATGTATAGAATAAAGTAAATATTTAAAGAATAAAGTAGAAATGTAAAGAATAAAGTAGAAATCTCTGCTCCAATTAAGAGAATAAAGCCATCAAGAATGACTCATTTTGGGAATGAAGTTGAAATGTCTAGAATACAACAAACCAAGAGAGCGTTACAGAAAGTTTGACTTTGGGATATTTTTCTAAGCATTTCGATGATATTCTCTTTGTTTCAACTTTGTTCCTTTTATTTCATCTTCATTCTCAACGTTTCAACTTTCTTAGACTAAAATCTTCTTGTTCCCATTTGTTCCCCCTCATGCTTGGCCCTAATAGTCTTCTGTGGTGAAAGAGTCCTCTGCAGACAGGGAAACAGAAACAGGTCTAATCGACGAACAGAGAAGAATACAAATCCACATACCTTCCTCTTCATAGGCGTCTGCATGCAGCAAGCGTCCAAAGCAAGAGCAAACACAAAAGAATCATTAGTGGTGGGACTGGTCAAGCCTGCTCCTGTCCTCTCTACATGGCAGAGCTTATGCAGCACCTTTAACCTGGCAGCCACTGCAGGAGTACCATGACAGTGGGTTTTTAAACAGGGATCTCCAGAGCAGCGAAGTCTGGGCATTATATCAGCCAGCGTACAGCGAGGCCTGGGACTTCTGCAATTGCTCCATTTGTTTGAAGGTGTCTTCACAGATCATAAAAGCATTTCAACAAACAAAACAAAATTTCCATGTAAGAATTGAATAGTGATGACAAATGCTTTTCATTGCAACACCCCAATGCTTTAGAGCAGTTTGCCAGACTCACTCTTCTTCTACTCATGGAAATAAATATGCTAAACATGGACTGAACGGAGGCAAAGAAGAACAACTTTTACATGACTGAAATTACCCATCATGCTTCCTGTTACAGCCTTAAAGATGAGCTTTTTAAGTAAATATTGACAAAAGAACAAAACAAGACAGGGCAGTTCATTCATGTAAAAGCAGCTGATTGTTTTCTTCTCCCTCACAACATTTATATGCATATATTCAAAGCACACATATGACACTGAGCAATAACATGTTTTGTTTGTTTGTGGTGTCGGCTAACACTGATGGGATGTGATATGATAACTGGATATTTTATAAAGCAAAACCCAAATGTTTGCTGAAGTGCACTCTAAAACATTGCTTATTGGAGGAGCCCCAAGACACCATAAGGCACTTTAGGGTTCTTCAATAAAACATGACTAGTGCAACACACACTGGCCTTGTCATGCCAAGCCGACCCGGGAGGCACATGTGATAAACCGCAGCTTTTTGATGCGAGATGACCCAATGTTGGACACTTACATGGAACACAACGAACAAGGCAATTGATTCTTTATACTATTTGTTCTCTTAAACCAGGGGTCGGCAACCCCTGGCACGCGTGCCAGCCTTGGCACGCGGCACCGTAACCAGTGGCACGCGAGGAATAAGTGGAATAATTGTGCAAACATATTTAAATTGTATTTCGGATCCTGAACGAGGCCGCCGCCAGAGCGCGTCTCCCCGTTCCCCGCAGCAGGAAGCCATGCACGCAGCGCAGCCCCGCTCTCTTTAACTCCAGGTGACTTTCTGCCGCTTTCCTCCGTGGTGCTGATCGTTTCACCACAGAGAGGAAAGCACTTCACTAACTGCAGTAGCCATAAGGAGCTGTACAAATGCCGCAGTTTTTGCGTGGCTGTGTATTTAGTTGAAAGCCCAGTGGATCTGCTCATCTCTCATTGAAATAATATGCTACAAAGGGGCGGACTGGCCATCTGTGTGTTGAACTTTCCTGTCGGCTCCCAGACCGTAGTCGGGGAGGGCAGAAGCAGCAAGCTTCAGGTTCAATAACCCACTTTAGCTTAAATGACTGGAGAGAGGGAGCTCTTCTTGGGAGGCCGTTGCATTTATTTAGCTGTTCTTCTGTTTCACAAATACAGACCTCTGTTTCTCTGCTGCCTCGTTTCACTTCCAGAAACATACACACGCTCCCTCAGTGTCGCTCTACCATCCACACACACACACACACACACACACACACACACACACACACACACAAGCCACACCCCTCTCTCTCTCTTAAAGGGACAGCGATCTCATCTCACTCTGCGTGACCCTAATATCATAACATGTGTGTTCTGGAGAATCACAGAACGGACGATCGTCCTTATGATTATGCCGTTAAACCAATTATTTAAATGTGTTTGTTAAATTCGACATCATGTAAGTTGCGCTGACAGGTCCACACACTGCTTCCCCCCACTTCCCTTGCCCTCCTGCTGATAGTTGACCAGCGTCAAGCTCCTCAACACCCCCCCCCCCCCCCCCCCCCCCCCGTTGATAATTCTCGATCGTTGGCACGCCGATAACATTTTTTTTTTTAAATGGCACTTCATATCAAAAAGGTTGCCGACCCCTGTCTTAAACTAATGTAAAATGTTTTTGCCAGAAGAGTGTTCAGCAGCATTGTAGAGTAATGTGTAGTGCTCGCTCCACCAACATTTCTACAGAAAATGACAAAATTGTTCGTTTGGATTTTAAAGAAATGTTTTAGTTAGCTAAACTTACCAATTACATTGTAATTAGGCCTAACTTAGGGGGAAACATTTTTGCACCGTCTCTAAAAGCAGAGTTTCGGCTTTGTGAAGATGCAAATATGAGCAAATCATAAATACATTCTACATTGATAAATTTCATTTGATTTGTTTTGCAGCAAGGTGATGCTGGCATGTCTTTGATGCTACGGTGCAGAGTGCTGAGTGTCCTGCAGGAGAATGGTGAAGGGACTGCCCATGCCACGTACCTTCCTCCTCATGAACCTCCTCTGGCTCTGGCTCTGGTTCTGGTTCAGGCTCTACCTCTGGCTCTGCTTCTACCTGGGCCTCCGCCTCAGGGGCTACTTCTACTTCTACTACCTCCTCCTGGGCTACGGGTACGCAGCATGCACCAAACCGTCGGGTAGAGGGAGGGTGTCGCAGAAGGACGTTAATGAAGACCACAGACATGACAAAAAGTGAGAGATTACTTTAGTTACAGAGAGGATGGATGGGTGAGTGATGGACAGAGCTGCTGGAGAGAGAGAAACACATGATAATGAGAAAAAGTCAGTTGACCTTTCACACAGAAGCAATATTGAACTGTTCCGGCAGAAAACTTGCCGAGGGTGTTGTGTATATTTATTTTCTTGCAAGTTGTTTGCTTCCACAATATGGTAAGTATCATGGGTGCTAATGATCCCTTATTACTATAGTTTACTGCGACATCACTTACATTACATTTTCCACTGTATAGTTTTCTTTTAAGGAAAATATTTGAGGTGATGTAGTTTTTCTATAGAGATTTCATACCGTGTAGGTTTTTACCAAGTTTCAACATCTACTGCTGAAAAATGAAGTAAATGCCTCCTCTTTCCATTTTTGATTAGCCGGCAGTCAGTGTACTCATCTGTTTAGGTATTGTGGTTGGGTTAGGTTTGTAACAAGAGTCTCATCCTTTTTCTGAAAATATGCTACAACTAATTGGTAATTGTGCTACTAATGATTCACAGTGATGAACACTGTTTTCTGACTATTTAAAAAATGTTGTATGGTTTAAATGTCTTTGCATGTTTCCCTATATGCTACAGCCGTTGTTAAGACATTTAAATACAGGCTGTTATTTTCATGGGGTTAAATGTGCTTGCTTTCCACCCTCCTCACTATTTGTATTATAATCTTAAAATATTTTAACATTGATGGTGCGCTCCAGTTCTAGCAGAAAGACAGAATGTCAGACCTCCCAGTCGGAGATTTCAACTAGAACGGCCCCTGAAGTCGAATTTCTGACAAAGTCTGAGACAACCTCTCCAACTCAATGTTAGAATCCAAGATGGCTGTGCCGCATATGCACTAAGTGGAAGCTGCAGTTATATACTGTTTATAAGACATATCACAGTGCTTTCAAACCTTGTGTGTACAGGTCAATATTATGTTGGTATGCGAAACCAATGCTAAGTGCATTGTTATCATTGTTTACTTACTATGGCTAACAATGGCTCCGAGGTAAATCAGATGCACCATTATTTATCCAGTTAGCATTGAGTTTTTTCCTGGTATGGTAGTAAACTGACTGCTAAATGTAAGTTGTTGCAGTAGTTTCTGCCAGCATGACCTATGTGAAGTTTTATGAGAATCATCCAGGTAGTTTTCCACCTTTACTGTTGAAATATGGCCGTTGTGTGAATGAGGTCAATGACAGTTGTATTGATGTGACATCAACATATGACAATGTAGACATGTCACATACCAAGAAATAAAATGTAAAATGAATAGAATCTCACTCACATTTATTTCTCAACCATGTGATTCAAAACATCACTCCGAAATAGTCACCCTTAACTTGGACATGTTTGACTGACAGCTATAAAGAAGAAACATCTACTCTTCCTTTTTGTTTGGACAATTAAATATTTTATAATAATTTTTTTTGGTAGAGGTTAAAGGTAGAAACGATGCAGTGAAAATACGTTTTGATAGTTGTACTTGGCATTCTGGACAGCTGCACATCCTGTATGAAGCTGGTGCAGCATCAAACACTTAAAATTAAGGGTGAAATCAGGCAGCTATCAAATAAGTGCAATAGAGAAAAGTTCTGAAATATGGAATCAATTCAGTCATCTTTACCTTCCTCGTCTTCAGATGGGGAAAAAGAAGTTTGGAAAAACGGAGAGAAATACAACCTTTTGTCACAAATACATACAAAATATTCTCCAAGCTAACCATGATATAAATAACACGTTTTTAAAAGACCAATTCAGTTTGTACGTAAACATTTACAGTATATGAGGCACATTTTATACTAAGTATTTTCATTACATTCAAAATATAAGGTCAATAAATTAATTATATACTGTATACAAATGTCACATCCAAACAAAGCCATTCAAAATCCCCCAAAATTGAATATAAATCTAACAAAATGTGTATTTTGTTTTTCAATGTAGTCAAACAATCTGAGTAGGCTAGTTGCTACTTACCCTCAACATGATCCCTGAAATATAAAAGATAATACATTCAGAATGAAACAGGAAATGCATGACTTTATTTGTTATTGAATGGACATTAAACAGCAATGTGTATTACAATTGACACTTACAAATCCTCTGTGTCGGACATGGTGACAGCAGACTACTTCACACCTGAAGAAAGACAAAGAGCTGGATGAGCTGACACGGTTGAAGTAGAACAGGGAGATCATGTTGATATACAAATATTAAAAGTTTGATCCCCAGCTCAATCTGTTCTTCTTCTCAAATTATCAAACTTCCCAAGTTTTTTTTATTAAACCCAAAAAGTGTTACTTTGATAATAAGCAAAAAGCATCAGCCTGCGTACAAAACCCAAAAAGAAATATGTTTCTGCTATTTGCTTACTTGCAAAGAGTTATATGAAAGGATCAATAGCACTGTCTGTACAGTAAATACAAAACTTTAGCAGGCAAATACTAGCCTAAGCTTAGGTTAGCTTAGCATACTTTCTTTTAAACTTAGGGTCACTAGCTTAGAGTCTATTTAATTATGACACAATGTGCCAATATAACCTCTAGATCAGTGGTTCTCAACTGGTCAGGCCTCGGGACCCACTTTTTACTTGGTCAATACATCGCGACCCAACATTTTGAAGCACTTAAATCTATTCAACAAAAAATACATCATACAACATACAATATTAATAAAAGTGAAATACAGTGCATATATCCCTTATATCCCTTCACAGAACTAAAGTATACTTTAAAAAAAGGTTTAATGAGTTGATGGAATCAAAGCTGAACTATATAAAAAGGCACACATGCTGAAAACCCAACCCCAGAAGGGGGGTCTGGGGGGATTCTCCCTCAGGAGATTTTTAGAAATACTAACATAAACTATGCATTCTGGTACACTCTGAGAAGAAAATAAATAAATCTACTACCCGACATATTAATAATATTTTATGCCATTGTTTGTTTTTCAATTTGTTCTGACATCTTGCTGCTCCTCACAGAGAGAAGAGCAAAGAGGAGATAGTTTGTGTGACTTACTTTAAATTGTGGGTAAGGGTAGATAGCTCCCATTGTTCTGTAACCTGTCTGTCATCAGACCGGGGGTCATATTTCATTATGTGTTCATTTCTATCTGAAGTTGTAACCATGGATGTATAAAAAAGAGTTATACCGCAAAGTTATTCTCCGTGGGGACTTCCGGCAACAATCTTGATTCTGATTGACCAGAAGACTCGAAAAAACATCAGCAAAGATATTTTATTGAGAAGATGATCACTATGTGACAGAAGTTTTCAAAACCGTTTATGGTCTCCGGTACTTCCAGTCCAACGCCGACTGCACGCACAGCGTTAGAAAATCGGGCCTTCAAAATAAAAGTTTGACTTTTTCCCCAAAAAAAAAAAAAAAAATTCCAATTTCTTTTTTTTCTTTTTTTATTCATCCGCGACCCACTCGAAACGGGTCCGCGACCCACTTTTGGGTCGCGACCCACCAGTTGAGAACCACTGCTCTAGATCACCAATTACCATGTTATACGTTTTTTTGTAACAGTTCCATGTACCATTCCAAGTAAAAAAACTAGGGCTGTCAAACGATTACAATTTTTAATCAGATTAATCACAGCTTAAAAATGAATTAATCATGATTAATCACCATTCGAACTATGTCCAAAATATGCCATTTCTTTATGTATAGGCTATTGTTGTGGGAATGGAAAGATAAATGAAAGAAGGCGGATATATCCATTTAACATACAGAATCTATGTTTATTATAACATTTTTCTGCGTGTCAAAATGAAAGACAGCCCACACACCTATCAATCATCAAACCGTGGGGTCTTAATTCATTACGTGTTGATTTCTATCAACCGGGAGTACTTCAGGAAAGTCGACGGGGGGGGGGGGGGCGGCTAGTGGTGTACTTCGTGACCACAGAGTGTGAACGTTGTGATCAGCTGTTTTAGCGCAGTTCTCCAGTGAAGGGGGAGAGTCTCCCTCCGCAGCCGGTTGGCGTAGTTTTGGCACAATTCCGTTGTACAGACCGACGTTAACAGCAGCCCTGTCTGTGCTACGGAGACCGACTGTCGTCCGGTGATCTAACCGCCTTCTGGAAAAGCTTCATAAATACGTCGGTACGCAAATGCGCTTTGTGACACAAGTGACGGTACGCATTTCAGATTACGCACATAACCTGCGTACCCGTTATGTGCACCCTTGTACTACAGCAAAAGTATTCTCCGTCGGGACTTCCTGCAACAACACCACGCCGTTATCTTGATTCTGATTGGCCAGAAGACATTATCAAAGATGAACTATTGAGAAGACGATCACTACGTGACAAAAGTTTTCAAAACCGTTTCTGGTCTTCGGTATTTCCAGAAAAGTGGCTACTGAAATCAATCTTACTAACTGCTGTATGTGCAATTTACTCCGCGCGAGTTGGCAGACTTTATTTTGCTTACTTTAACATCATTTTTCATGGTGGGGCTAAGCCATTTCTTGGTATGGGTGTAGCCTACCCCAGCCATACCCTGGCGCTGCCACTGGTGGGATATATGGGGCGGGCCATTCTGCACATGCGTTAAATGTGTTAAATATTTTAATGCAATTAATTCAAAAAATTAATTACCGCCGTTAACGCGATAATTTTGACAGCATTAAAAAAAACAAATGCTTTCTGTTTTAAAGGCAGTTACATGCTAGCTCCTTGGTGCCCTTGCTGACCAAGTGGTAGATGAATATCCTAAAAATCAGGCCTACTGTTTCGCCGATTTCAGTCTTTGTGCTAAACTAAGTTAAGCTAACCAGCTCCTACTGTAGCCGTAGCTTATCATTTAGCATACAGATTAACCCTAGTTTTAAGCACTGTATACAAAATGCACAAATATTCCTTAAATTAAATACCTTATAGGACCTCAACAATCCCATGTATCATATTGGTACTTACTTCTGTAGCAGCATGTTATTATGCAATTTCCCTTGCATGGAAATAATATATTGCCATCCAGAGTTTAGAAACATTTAGATAATTATGAATGAGGACATATATGGTTCAGTTCAAGATTTTAAATGTAAAGCATGTGATCAGTTTATAAAACATGCCTAGTATACAGTGGCGACTGGTCATTAGGGCACGTCCCCACCTAGTGTCAGCAGAAAGTATTACAAATAATGATTAAAAAAAAAAGCTACAAAAAAAAAGAAATATGTAAAATATATTTTAAGATCATGTTTAATCATCTGATTCGTCTGTACATTACTGTTTTAGTCTGTGTTCTTCTAATTAGTGTCTACAGTGTGTGCCTATTGAGCTGTTTAGAGCCATGTGGGACGAAACCCGATCCTGCCCCTCCCTCTCACTGTCTAAGTGAACGGTGACTGTAAGACCTACACTGCGCATGCTCAGAGTATACTGATTGGCTGTAAGTACGTGTGCCGCGAAAAGTGCGGTGTGTGAAGAGGAGACACTGCAGTGACTCGTCCTAAAACCCGGAAGTAAGCTGCGCATGGCTTCCCTCGACAAAAAAGAGATTTCTCCATAGGATTTTAGAAAATAGCTCGAAATAAGATCTGTGGGAAACGTACCTGTTAGATAAATGCACGTTTTGTTCAGCCAGATAATATCCACATGTCTACCCTACTTTTATAATGTTTGAATCATAAATCTATCGATTAGATTTATGATTCGACTTTTGAAACTATAAGAAGATAAGGAGGACTTTTACAAAAAAGTAATAGAGATTTTTGTCCAGAAGGATAGGCAAATGGACTTCATCTTCAAGTCAAGGTAAGACCACAATTTTATTGAAAATGGGATCTTACTAAGAGAGAACAATCCAATATTTAAATGATACAATTACATTTTTTGGGTATCCTTTTATTGAACTGTCTGTTTAAAGTTAATCGAAGCATCAGACAAAAAAAGCTTTTGAAAATAATAACCTCACTGCACGTCACTGCAGAAGCTTATATAGACATCTAAGTTGTTTGTGTCCCACCACTTTTGTACATATAAAAACACCACTGCTAGTATAGATGAAAATACCAAAGGAGTGGTTAGAATCGGCTCTTTTCAAATACATTTAAATTCTGTCTACAATTAGTAATTTTCCAAAAACGAACTAAGAATAGACCAAGTTAGCATCATTTTACTTTCATTTTTGATACTTAAAGTACATTCTGCTGCAAATACCGTTATACTTCAGTAACATTTATAGGTAAAGGCCTTGTTATTTTTACGATAGACAGTTAGAGGTCAGAGAGCTCGTACCAAACATCTCATCATAAACTGTTGACTCAGCTGGTTGGGAGGTGTTATCTTCTTTGCTGGTTTGTTTCCACTCATGACTATTTGATCCAAGTTCATAAAAGACCACACATCATCACCACTTATGTCACATGCACTATTTATAGAATATTGAATGCTTCTTTCCTATTGATTTGGTGCTGTTAGTGACTTTATATTCCAAGTAGACATTGTGGGTCATAATGTTCCCCTCCACTCCAGCCTTGGCTGTTATGAGTCATATTGAATCCAAATAACGGGGTGTAACAAGCAGGGACAAAATGAGAATTGTCCTCTTTTACTATAGTGGTAGAATGCAATGCAGATAGTTTTGGTTTTATTTACCCAGGATAAGATAAATCTGTCTCTCTCTTTTCCCATTTTGCTTTGGTTACTAAAAGGTATACAACATAATTCAACCCTCAATCACCCCTAAACATTACTGTTAACAGTTTTCAAAGGAACCTCGAATAATTCAAATGAAAAGCAGTATGTATTTTTTCGATTTTGAGTGAATTGTAGTGAATAATATTCAGAATTTAGACTCTTAAATACAATGAATACTGGTAAATACATGGGCCATAAAGTAAATAGGACAATATTTTCAATAGTATTGTTTACACATCTCATCTTGGACACATTTTAGATAGGCTACCACTACATAAAAAGATAAAACATTTATGCATATATATTTTTTTGAATTTGGCTGAACCAACACTTTTATGTGACATGTTTATAGGCTATTCAACTACAATATGAACATACTGTATAGTTCTAATGTATGTCCTTCCTGCCGCAGACCGTTGCTTGAACTATTAGCTATGACTTTTGGTCAAAGTTTAGTCCTATATTGGGGAAATACCTCTCTAATCCGCCCAACCTTTGCCAACCCTATTTAGCATCAACTCAAAAGGGGGGACGAGGGGCATCTCGGCTGGAGACAATGTTGGAGGATGTCTCTTCTCTGTAATCTACATATCATATTTGATATATATATAAATATATAAAAGTGTCTTTGGATGACTCCTTCACACTTAACAGTGAGCACAGCTGCAAAGGACTCAGAGGATTAGTTCTGGATCATATTTCTACCCATCAGCTGAGGAACGGTGTCCAAATAGCTGCTTTAATCCCTTGGCTCGGTCCAGAGGGAGGATCCTCGGCACTCTAACAGCCAATCAGCAGCCGCCTTCAACAAACAAGCTCTTTGATCGACTTAGAGCTGACAGCGGCCTCACCTCTGTGTGTCTAGCATTCACTCAGAACATACCGACACTTCAGCACTCTATATATTTAGTGGTTGTTTATTTTGTATCGGAACACTGAAAATACTGCAAAGTGTTTCATCCTGAAACTAAAACCCGGTGCTGAAACTAATAGATGATGAAACAGGTGAGGCCCCTGATGATAATAACATCCTGAGCCAACTGAGAGCAGATTTAGATTGAAATGCCAATATGAGACATATTTATAGGCCCCCACATCAGTTTGGTGAAAGATGTGACAGCAAACAGACCTTGTGTATCATCACTATCTCAAAACCTCACATCTCTAAGATGCCAGCCTGGTTTTCAGATCGACCATGATGGATGGGTGGCTGTTGAAAGTTTAAAGTTCAAAATAACGAATGGGGGTTACAGGAGGAGAATTCTTCGGTGTATGTGTTTGTATAATGTGAATGTATAAAAGATAAAAAAAGAGAGGTCTCATTCTGATTGAGAGGCTGAATTTAAACAAAAAATCAGACAACCTAGCTAGCTAGTCAATGCAAATCTTTAGATATTCTCACGCTAACAATAGGGAGGAGAATCAGATTTACAAAAACGGAATATGCAGGAGAAAAAATAAATAATATATGCCAATTTCAATTAACAACAATGTAATAAATACATATACATTTAGGGATTCCTAGAATCAGCATTTTCTTTGATTTCTTTTGAAAATAAGATAATGTATTTATGATTCTGGGTTTGGCCTTCCTAACTGTATCCCCAGGAAATAAAGCAAGTTACCAATGCCAAACTTCATTGCCAATGTGACAACTTCACTGCTTTGAAGTGAATGTAAAACTAATACAGGTAAAAAACTGTGTGACGCCAAATTAAAGATATGGAAAACATTAAAAGTAAAATCCATTTACAGCTGCAGTTCACAGCTTCATAGCTGAACACCTCAATGTCACATAAAGTAGAGGTGCAAACTGCTCTAATTTCACAGAGCAGTTGGCAGTATATCACAGTACTTTATTTGCCTAAGATTAGTCCAAAACACTTATCTATTTTCCCCCAGAGCTATCAAATGATGGTCTACGTCCTAAAAAAGGTAGATGGAACACATGATTGCATTACATAAAGTGACACTTTCATGACACATTTTACGAGTTAATTGATCTGGTCTCAAGAAACCAAACTCCTGCTCTTGGGACTGTTAACCATCCCAAACATAAACTACACATGTTTGACATGCAGCAGAACATGTCTATGTCTATTTCAAACCTCCCTTCTGGGGTTAGGCCTGAAGAGGGATTTATCTTACACCTCCACAGCCTCTTTTGTCCTCCTGCTTGCAAATGCGACTTTAAAGAAGAAACAAATAGTTGGAAACATGTGGTTAAGTAGTCATTTGAGGTTAGGGTAGGTAAGTGAACATCTTACCTCAGAGAGGGAGAGAAGCTCCTCGGACGATGAAGATGAAGGTCTGTAAGAATCTGACGGCTCTGCTCAGAGAATAAGTCCTTGTGTTATAGTGATACTTGAGCTCACCAGGCCCTTATTGGCTGGGGGATGAGACTGAGGTGTGTGTGTAATGTATTTGTTTTTGTGTGGAAAGGATGGGGAGAGGAGTGCTCAGGTTTTGAGAGGGGTAGGCATGACCCTGAAGAAAGAGATGGGTGAAATACTATGGATGGAAGAGGAGGGCTCAGGTTTTGGAAAGGAGCAGCTGAGAAGCTTCTGTTGCTAAATTTACAGTGATAGAAGGCTGAGAGAAGGGGGTTACACATCAGCTTGGCATCCAGACAATGGAGGGAAAGTGTGTGTGTGTGTGTGTGTGTGTGTGTGTGTGTGAGTGTGTGTGTGTGTGTGTGTGTGTGTGTGTGTGTGTTTGCCATACACTTCATCAACCAGTCAGTCAATGGGTCAGAGTGTGCAGACTAGTAACACAGTGATAGGGTGTTAATATAACTGGACTACAAACAGAATGTTCTCTGTTGGTCAGTTAACTTCAATGAAGCAGTCTAAAGACACAATAACAATTGTTTGTTGTTCCATCGTATCATCAAAGCTTGCCCCATTTTCAACTGAAGGCGACTCTCGAAGGATAGCATTTAACAAAATGCCGACAAAATTCTTTCAATTCTATTATTATGTATTGAATGCCTCAATTGAAATTGCCTGTGTTGAACATTGAACAACTATTATAAATATAAGTTGTAATTCAATTATAAATATAACTGCATTTTGTTATAATTCATTTCATAAACAGTTATTTATTAATTGGTTACACTTCCTTACCAGAGAAGCCATAAGTGAGCAATGGATATAAATGGAAGATTGAGATTATGTTTGTTAAGTATGGACACAGCAAATACATTTTGTGAGATATAAGGCTGTCTGACTAACGGGGTCTATCAATATAACGAGGGAATATTTAGAATAACATGGCCGGGTGCTTTCAATAGCCGAAGATACAGTCTTCTTTAATCAAACTGCGTCTTGTTTGGGCAGAAAAGTAGTAACACTCTACTCTGAACAAAGGTAACCGGTGTGACTCACGGGCATGCACTGGGATTTGCATAACACGGCATAAAAGGTAAATAACAGATTAACATGAGTGGGATAGGACTAATCTAGAAGTATTTCTATTTGGAGCGTTTTCCAAATGTGTTAGGTGGGAATATTAAAGAATAACAACTACCCATATTACCAAATCTGTGGCACATTGTGCTCCATGTTGCTAACTTGGTGTTTCTCCGCACTTGCTTATTTCCGTGTCTGTATTCAACGGCCAATTCTGAATGTAAAGTAAAACATAGTTCTGTGAATACATTTCCAGCGCTGCTGCTTCAAAAAAGCCCCCTTTTTAATTTGATACAATTTAATTTGGGAATTATAAAACAAACCAACGACTTAATTCACTCTGATTCACACTAGCCAAAAGGACTATGGCTTGTGATGGTGTTCTAAAACATACAAAAATTAACCAACATTATCAGGAGAAGTTTTAACAATAACGTCAAGTTTCACATATTACTGCTCGGCAAATAGTTAGTAGTGGTCTCTTTTACCCAACTGATGAGTATACATTTAGATTTTGGGAACCAAGTAGGACATGTAAAATGTTGGCCCAAATATCTTTATATAAAGTGGGCAAGTATTACATATTGCAATTTTGTGAAGGTTCGATCTACTTTGAGGGATTTGAAGCTGAGCGGCAATGAGGAGGAGAGAGCTAATCTTCATTTACAGTATTAACTTAAACACAAGGTGATGGTAGCTGTGTTGACTTGAGGATATCAGAGTAATAGTTAGAGATGTCAGGTTATACTGACAAAGATATAGACCAAAATGAATATGTCTCAGCAGCTAGCCAACTAGTACTTGTGAGTGGGCGTCTATTAAATAGCCACAGAGGGGGAAGCACGAATGGAGTAGCTAATGGTCAACGGCTAGCCAGACCATGTGCTCTGCCTGAGCTAACGCAATGCTCCATTGTATCAGCTAATCTCAGACAGCCCTGGTGGGGAACTGTATACTAACAACCAACTAGAGCTAAATGGAGCGTGAATGTTGCACCTAAATTCATCAGGCTGTAAAGCTAATTGTTTGTTAACACGTTGTATCCTCAACACCTTCGCTAGCTAGCTGCCTAGTGGTGGTTGTTTTTCTATCAGCTCATTTAGTAGCCAAAATGTATTAATACAGCTTCATGACAACTTCACAAACGTTTTTGGTAGGAAGAAGCATTAGATACCAAATTTAAAAATAGTATTAAGCTGGAACTACTTTAAACTCATACAGTTAGAGAAGGTTCAAAAGCAGTCGATTGATTTTACAGTGATATCTGCACTACTCATTGACTAAAAATACACCAGATTATCCTTGTTAATTACACAACATTGATTGGTTTAAATTGTGTGCAATGCTTTTGTATTTTTCCCCTTCGATTCGGAGAAACAAATATTTTTTCGGAGTAAAGGATGGCAGAAGACACTACATTACCCAGAATCCCCAGCTATCGTTTGGACTACACCATGTGCTCTGTTTGACAAACCCCGTTTTTTTTCACCATTCATTCCAATGGCTGCCGTCTATGTCACGTGATCTTTCTCCCTGCAGAAAAAAAAAACATGGCCGAACTTCGTTTTATTCTCGGTGGAAAATGCCTATTTTAAAGTTAGTTTGGCTATTAAAATGCATTTTGATGTCATTCGATGCGGGAAATATGAGTTGTTATTTCAGATTATGTGTGCAGTGGATGTACATGATCTTTAGTTTGCTAGTTATTACGAAGATTACTTCAGGAAATTGCGTCCATAGAACGTTTTCATTGTTACCAAGGTGGTTGCTAGGGTCGCTGCTATCGATATTATTTCTGTTATGTTGTGTAACTGTTTAATGGTGTTATCTTTATTGCTACCCCCTTCCACGTCAATGTATAGTGTTGGTCCACAGCGCAAATATATTAGTTTAACAAAATCCACATCTAAAGATAGCCTACGTTATTTCCCCCTGTGCAATTCCAGTCTCACATCTCACAGCACATCGTCATTAACAAATACCGGAAACAGACCGAAAACATTAAAAAAAAAAAAAAAAATACTTTATTCCGAGTGTGCTTGCTTTTCTCTTTGAAAGTCATCACATAACGGCATTGTAATACACGGTTCGGCTGCATTAAATATTACATATCTGCCGTAGTTCTGTATTTATAGAGCCCTGATGAGAAGACTTCTAGAAAAACATGAGGAACTGAAAACGTGACGTGGATCATAAATATATCAGCCATTAAACAACATCTTACATTTCTTTTCACACAATACGTCTCCTTGCAGTATCAACACTAATTCGGCTGACTTTTATATTTGATCCAATTGGTAGATAGGCTGTATTTACACCATATAGGTGCACAGCTGATGCACACCTAGTGGTTAAAGCATGTTATTGCATTTCATTATTTTAATTATTAGATATTAATAGGATCCCTATAAAGTATATTCATTACTCGTTATTCTCTACTAATAGTTAATTAAAGACTGTTAATTAAAGACTGTTGCACATCCCTTTCAAGATTTCAAGATTTTCTAAGGTGTATTGACATATCATATAGGCCTACACAACTATGGTGTAGTTATGCATTGAATGAAAAACTTGGGTCGCAGGTTCCTCAATAGTGCATTACAAGACATCTATCAATATTTGTGCATACCTCCAGCAATGTTAACTATGTTGAAGCACTTATTTTAACTGATATTATACATAATGTGTTATACTCTTATAAGATGTACGTAGATATTTCATCTCCGGCCTTGTCAGGTATTGAACAATCAATAAATAAAGAACACAGAATTGATAAATATAAAACATAGAATTTGTGTGATTATACTAAATGATTTACAAATAAACACCACTGCATATTTACAACTCTTACACATGCTGATGTAACGCAAATGTTCCAACTTGGGATCAATAAAGTATATCTTATCTTAAGCTGATCGATGGCTACTGCCATATTTGCAAAATGTGCCTCTGAACCTTGACAAGTGCATGTTTCAGGCTTATCAATTCATGTAATGTAATGTTATCAATTAACAACAGGGGTCACAAACATAAGACCAGCTGTTAAATAAAGCTCTGCTGACCTTAGCTGGCATGTGTGTATATATATTAAGGCTGCCCATTATGGGCACAACATTTTTTCACCCATTTATTAATTATATGTTTTAAATTTGAGTGTTTCCTATCCCCTAAACCTCCAGGGATATACACAGTTTAATACTGGCAACTTCTTATTATGGGAAATACAAAAACGTCTTTTAAAACTACAACTCCCTGTAGAGACGTGCCATAGATAGAGAACATGTTGCGAAACAGAATAGCCAGCATGTGTAGTTCTAGCCGACACAAACGAATGCCGTGCTTCCATGAGCGTCATTACCAGTAGAAATACATTGCTTTTAAAATCGTGCTGTGCAACACGAAAAAAAGGGGAAAATCGTGTTGGTGAACACGAATCAATAGATTAAAAATCGTGTTGGTGAACACGAAATGCCATAAGACTGGGTTCGCTGCTCAATGCTTCACAACACTGCCACTGGTAGACCAACCCAGTCTCACAGCATGTCGTGTTATAGTCACGACATTTAATCTATTGATTCGTGTTCACCAACACGATTTTCCCCTTTTTTTCGTGTCACACAGAACGATTTTAAGCAATGTATTTCTATTGGTAGTATGTTTCGTGCCTGCACCACGTCTTTTTGTCCGGTCAGGTCTTGCAAGACCGGAAGCTGTGGGGTTCATAAAAACATGTTCTTACTCAATATCAAGCCACGATTATTGTTTTTATTTTAAATCGTATAATGTCGGAGTTTTTTTTACGTCCGCGAGGAAAATAAATGGGAGCCTGAGAATACTGAAATCTGTATTTTTAAAATCTTTTTTTCCTTCTGATTTGTTATTCTTTTCTAAATAACACACTGTTATTTACTCAACAATAACAAACAATTATCCTTGTTTTTATTTATTTGTTTAATTCTATAATATCGGGCTTTTTTGGCGTCCGTCAGGAACTGAATTTCAAAATAAAGTCACCGGAAACAGACGTAGGCCTATAAGGGACATTTCGAGCATCATTGCGATACACAGCCACTGAACTGATTACCCAAGATCCTCAGCTATGGTTTAAGCTTGGTGATTGGATGTTTTAGCCGCAATGCACGTTGGGATATGGTGTTTATGTGATATGAAATCCCCAAAACATTTCTGAGTTTAGGATGGCCGAAGACACTACACTACCCATAATCCTCAGATATCGTTTGGGACTACAGTCCCGTTGCTTGACAAACCCTGTGATTAATCTTCAAGCTCTGTGATTGGATGTTGGAGTGGCAGTGTGCCAAGGTTACGCCGAGCGTCAGACAGCTCTTTGAAATGGAATGAAACCCACGGCAGACTATCCAAAACTGGACTCGAACGGGTCCAGCCCCCCCCCCCAGAACTACACATGCTATGTGTTTCGCAACATGTTTTATGGCACGTCTCTACTGGGAATTGTAGTTTTAAAAGACGTTTTCCTCACAATTAGAAGTTGCCCGTATTAAACTGTGTAAATCCCTGGAGGTTTAGGAAGGGATAGGAAACACATTGGGGTTATCAAACGTAAAACATATAATTAATAAATGGGTGAAAATTGCTTGTGTCCATAATGCGCAGCATTAATATATATCCACATGACAGCTCATTGGTACTTTGTAATTCTACTCCACTACAATTCAGAGGTTAACCTGGTATTTTTACTCCACTACATTTATTTGAGTTACTTTGCAGATTCTGATTAATGATGTGAAATAAAAACAACCCTTAAATCAGACTTTAGTTACACCTGAGTAAAATTCAGGGAAGGTGATTGTCAAATGCCAACAATCAGGCAATATATTTGGTGCTTGAGAAGACTAAACATTTATCTGCAGATCCCTATAAAGCATATTCATTACTCGTTATTCTCTACTAATAGTTATTAACTTTGTATTATTTATTAGTGTAGGACACTTATGTATATATAACATCTGAAGATGTATAGTTTTATTCATGTTTTCACATAATTGTACAGGATATTGCTATATTATTTCACATGTTTTACTTCTACACATTAATATCTCATTTGTAAAACATCATAGACAGAAAGGTATATCCGTCATTTAATGGTAAGCTATTGCAATTCTGAATCCATAGATGTGTCTCCCATCACCCAAAATTCCCTGACTATTCTCTCAACTCAGTATTTACATTCTTATATTCAAAGAAAATCAGTAATATCTTTAAAAACTACAAGTCCCTGTCTATAAGCTGTGCACCGTTATGGTGTAAATATAGCCTATTTACCAATTGGATCAAATATAAAAGTCAGCCGAGTCAGTGTTGATACTGCAAGGAGACGTATTGTGTGAAGAGAAATTGGAGGTGTTGTTTAATTGCTGATATATTTATGATATGATATTCAATTTCGGTGGCATTTCTTTCAGTTTGTCTGGAAGTCTAGGGCTCTATAAATAAAGAACTACGGCAGATGTGTAATATTTAATGCAGCCAAACCGTGTATTACAATGCATTTATGTGATGACTTCCAAAGAGAAAAGCAAGCACACTGACTCGGATTAAAGTATTATTTTATTTTTTGTAAATGTTTTTCGCATTTCATATCGCATAAACAACATATCCCAACGTGCATTGCGGCTAAAACATCCACTCACCAAGCTTAAACCATAGCTCAGGATCTTGGGTAATCAGTTCAGTGGGTGTGAATCGCAATAGAGAGGCGAAGTCCCTCCCTGTCAATTTAAAAGATAATTTTGAAGTCAAAATAAAAAAAAATTGTCGTAAAACTGTGAAGTATCACATTTTTTGGTGTGAAACCGCTCAATGAACTACATCTCCCGTCTCGCACCACACGCCAAGACGGCCGTCACGTTGGCACATTCCACTTCTTTCTTTCAGAATGAGGCGAAAAGTATTAAAAGAGGTTACAATCACTACAAGTCTGTGCATGTTGGGAACTGTACATACACAAAAGGGGAGTTAGTCGGTTCCGTAAGAACCAGCATGTGGGACCGGGATTCTGAGATTATTAGTCTTTCTAGTTGCGTATTTTTCATAGTCTTATATTTCAACAAACTGTGACCTTTTTGACGTGGAAATAATTTTTTAAGATTGACAAACATCATATGTGTAATTCGTGGCACAATTAAAATGGGATCAAAAGATACGTTTTCTCTCTCCATTGACTTCAATAAAAAAAATCCGAAATAAGGTTGTAAAAATAAGGTTAAAAAATACAGATTTCATTATTCTGAGGCTCTGAGCCCCATTTATTTTCCTCGTGGACGGCAAAAAAACTCTGACATTATACGATTTAAAATAAAAACAATAATCGTGGCTTGATATCGAGTAAGAACATGTTTTTATGAACCACACAGCTTCCGGTCTTCCAAGACCCGACCGGACAAAAAGACGTGTTGCAGGCACGAAACATACTACCAATAGAAATACATTGCTTAAAATCGTTCTGTGTGACATGAAAAAAAGGGGAAAATCGTGTTGGTGAACACGAATCAATAGATTAAATGTCGTGACTAAAACACAAAATGTCGTGAGGCTGAGTTGGGTAGACAGAGGCTCTGATGGAATTACATGTACATTGAGTCTGTGGTAATTTAGGCTTTTTGTACACCTGCTTAAGGCCAGCAAACTATTTATTTTTTAATTATTTGTTAGATACTTTTTTTTATTAAAGTAGAACAATTATTTGCAACACAGTGCCAAATGCGCTTGGTGCTAAAATACAACAACAATGTTGCTCCACCTACAATGTTACTGTACTTTTACTACTCTACTTTTGTATTTCTGTTGCAAGAACTCTGATCGGTAGAATAATCCTCCATTATTCCAGAACAGCAATGGTCTTGTCCCAGCCCACTTCCTTAATAAGCCTCATAGACATAAATTCCACAAGAGGCAGTAAAGTGTTATGATGTAAATGAATACAGGCTGAAAGACAGGCGCCGCATGGCAGCACGTGTTAATAGCAGCAGTTGACATGCGTTGTAACTTCAGTCAAATCACAACTACACACAGTCTAGGTGGTAAATAAAGGAAATGCTCACAGCATTTCAACCCAAACCTTATTAACACACTACAACATTGTACATACAACTTTACCCCCAGCTTTGGGTTAAAACTCCTAAATGTTTTAATCTTTAAATGTGGCAATCATTTATGACTGTCAGGTTTAGTCTATAAGGTGTGCTTATTTGTAGAAAATGTGTAAAGGAAACAGATATTTTGTAAAAATAACTCAAATCTAAATCACTTTATTAAATAGAGCTTCATTATTTAGACTCATAATACATATTGGTCAACCCCCCCAAAACCAAAGCCATGATAGAGGTTTTAATGATAAACAAACCCCTTTATGGTAATTGGCCTCATGTACTGATTACCTACTGAATTTCTCCTTTCTGGTCTGCTGAGCAGACACAAACAACCTCCTTCCCTCAGGTGGAGGTATCCGCAGATCGCCTGTAGGGGCTGCACCTCAGCCATCTCAGGTGGCCTGGAAACCCCCTGCCCTTGCAACACACACTGAAGGCAACTGTTTTATTTTTGGAATGGCCACGGCACGGCGGCTCGCTCCCTAAGGCTTCAGTTCACTTCAGGATGAGTGGCCCTGTGGCACTCTGAGCCGGGATTAACAAGCAGAGAGCAGTTTGTCCCGACAGCCGCTCGCCAAAGGTAAACCAGTCAAACTCAGTGTCTGTTGATTGCCAAGATGGTGGTACTGCAGAGTTGTCCTGACCAATTAGCCGGGTGCTAACCTGGAAACGGTGCATTGAATTTGATAGAAGCACGTGCACTGTCTGAAATCTTAAACGCATGATGCATTTCAGACATAATATCTATGAGAGGAAGTGATTGCAAAGCATTGTTTACCATGTTGTATGATTAATGACAGGTAAATGTATGTATGAGACACAGATAAACAAATCCTGCACTTTAATTATAATGGCATTTCACTTTTAGTTTTAAAGTATTCCATTTGTTTCTGTTGCTCACTTTTACACCAAACTTCTTTTTTTTGTGCAGTCTGCCCAACAAAACAACACCTATTTCCTTTCCCCTCTAAGGTAAGTGCTGCTCAGATTGATATTGAAGCAATGTGATGGTTACCAAAGAGCTTGATCTCCATTCTGTTTAAAAAAGTTCTTTAAAGCTGGAAAGATAGAGGTCATGGCCAACAGCTATCACCAAGCTAATCTTATACTTTCCCCTTTTGAGCTGCCCCAATAGAAGCCTCCCAGATATCCAACCCCAGAGCCATAAAAGGGGGACTTCTCATGTGTCAGCTGCCGTCCTTGTCACTGTGACTGGAGGAGTCCCTTTGACAACAGGGATTCATGTTAAACATTTGTCCATACCGAGGCCAAAGCCTCTCAGCTTTTGTTTTTCAAGACAGGGATAACAACTCCCAGGAGTTATATCTATGTTGCAACTTCCACACTTTGAATATTTAGAACAGATGTTGTTGCAGAAAATAGCCCATTGGGTAAAACTATCCTTCTTTCAGATCAAACTATTACTAACATTACATAATAGTACTATTTCAGATAATCATCACTCTGAAACACAAGGATAAGCTCACAGTCGGAGCAGCTCTGAGAGGATTTGGGTTCCGGATAGATTTCCAGCAGACTGTTTGTGTGAGTGCGGGATAGCAGGCAGCAGGTGTCAGGATCAGGATCCTGACACCTGTGGCAGTGTCAGGATGTTTGCTCTTATTTCCCCCGGTCTAAAATAAGAACGTAGACCTTATCTAGTGTTACCCAGAGATAAACTTCAATAATCAGACAAAGGAAACAATTCAGCTCAGGTTGCGTCTTTAGTAAACCAAGTCAAAGGATGTTAAATGTCACATTTGAATATTAAATATATTTTGTTTTCACACGTCATATGTGAAAATCAACTGCGGCGAAAACTACAAACATAATATCATCTTTATCTATTTAAATTCTGGATGCAGAGGAATGTGTGTAAGATTTATTGTCAGTTTATTATGCTTCTGACCTTTGACCTTCTTATAGTTTGCTTGTAATGCTAATGTGGAATTTGGTCCCGATTTACTGCTGCACACATTTCAAATTTACTTTGGTTATGAAGACTAGCTTAATGCTGCCACCCCTCCTCCCAGCACAAACCGAGTCACCCTCCTGTAACTGTCAATCATCCTCCTTCGAGTTTACTTTTATTTCCTTCAGAGGTCATTTTTAAATCCGACAGTCTCCTTGAGAAACTATTTTCACAAGTAATTTGTCATCATTTCAAAGAAGCCTGGCCATAAGTTATAGCTTTACATGCCTTTCTATTTCCAATTGTGACGCTCCTTGTAGCCGAGCAACTTCTTCAGGACCCAATTAAGAATCTTAAACATGCTAATGAGCTGGTTGTCATGAGAGCTCGTAGTTTTCTATAGCCAGCTGCCGACTTGTCTCTGAGCCATTTGCACAGGTTAAATCAGTGCAGTTGGGAAGCAGCTGTATACACTATACTAGGAACAAAGTAGGAGACAATAAGTTTGCCTACACATTAAACGACAAAGGAAGCAAAGACAGACACCATCCAATAGCTACATTATTGATAAGACAAACAACATAAATGTGTTTAATTGATATGATTTCAGCTTAGTAAAAGGTCTACTGAATACATAAGAAGTACAAACTGAAAAAAGACTCTTTACTTCACTACCTGCTGTAAAATGAGAAGTGTCACAAGAGATGTATCATTAGAAAAGGATTTTTCAACTTTAAGCTTGAATAACAGAAAATTATGAAGTGATAGTGGCTACTATTTGTGCAGTATCAATGTTGGTTTTCAGAATCCAAAAAGTCCAGCATGTGTTTCACAGATCTTCATAGAATTGTCCAGCTGAAAAGGGAAAAAATATGTCTTATTAAAAACATGTATATATTTGTTATTAACACAAAGAATGACCTTAATCAAATACCTCAGTGATTATTTTTGACAGCTCCTGAGATGTCTGAATGAAATAGTACTTTCCTATATGACTCTGTATTGGAATAAAACTCAACATTTCCGACTGCTTAGTGATTAAAACAAAATTCAATGCAACCGGCAACTCTTTACATTCCTGCTCTGATGTCATAAAAGATAATACCAAAACAGCAAGGTGATGCGTTACCTTTTCATGAGAAGTTTTGTTGGATCGTTACTTTAATCTCCAATTTGTATTTTTGGGAAATAATTGACTCATTATTAATTTTGAGGACAAATGGTGTTAAAAGCACCATTTGTGCTTTTAACAGCAACTTTGATAAAACTGACTTTTACCTGACCGACTTCTTTTGATTAATAATTTGCAGGTTTTGTGTTTTGCTGTTATTCTAGAAGTAGATTTTTGGATGAAAACAAATTGACTGATTTTTCACATCTGTCTTGCAGGAGTCTGAATAATGCTGATGGATGTCGGTTACGGTAACGGGCTGGAGCCTGACCTTTCCCAGCCATATCCTCCGGCCTTAATGCCAAAACCAGGCAAAGACAACGCAAGGCTTCAAAAACTCAAGAAGAAGAGAGCCAAGAAAAAAAATAGCCTCTCTCAGACACCCATCCCCTTTCGCTCCTGTTTGTCGCCTGTCAACGAAGCAAGCACAGACCTTGAGCACAGTGACCAGTCCAGCCCACCAAGGACACCGGAATTAGTCTACATTGCAGACCCTTCAGTGTCCAGTTTCCCTTTTGACTCCTTCTGTGATCCGTCCGCATCTGCATTCCCTCACCCTCGGAGTAGCCCCTACCCGAAAACTGGCAGCTTCCCCACTCAGTCCTATATAGGTCAGATCAGGACTTCTGAGGAGCAGGTGGCTCCGCTGTATGAGTGCTCCTCTTTCTTATTTGATGACATGACTCCTTTCATTATGCCACCTTCGATTTCACCACCCCAATCACCACCACGAAACCCTCTTGCTTTCAATTCAAACCGGACACCAAATTCCCATTGGTCCATCACAACAGTCCCTCCAGCCTCTGTGTCGCAATCCAGCCCTAAAATATCAACTCACAGTCTGACCCTATCCCCAGCCGCCCCTAACTGTGACCCAGGCCCAGCTCCTTCTCTGGTTGCAGACCTTCCTCCTCCTTCAGCACTGCTATCAGTTTCAAATTCTCAGATACAACCTATTATTTCTAGCCAGAGGGAGACAAACGCCTGTTCAAAAGACAACCCTCAAAGCCACCTAGCCTCTTGGACTACAAGACCTAGTGATAATGGCAACTTTGTTCCAAGCCACATGTCTCCGGAGATAACCGCCTCAAAAATATCACTGGTTGATGCAGTGAAAGACACAAAGCCTGACGCCACACAAAACAGGTTTTACACATCCAAGGCAACATTTTATGAGATATCTAAACCTCCCTCCATGCAGGACCTTATAGTTATAAATCCAAACTACCAGGCAGCATTGTTTTCTGACACACTAAGAAAGAAAACAGATGTGTCAGTGGTGGAAACAGATGACACACTGAGTGTGCCAATGTCCCAATGTGGAAGATCTAAGACTACTTATTGTGCACCGGCTCGAGTTTCCACACCTTTCATTGAAATATCCAGACCTATCCCCCTTTTATTCGCTGCTTTCAACTCATCCCAAGATCTACAAGCTCCTGCAATTCCAGAAGAAGCTCCGAGACAGAAATCAGTGATTCAAACAAGTGGTACAATTGAACCTCCAGCTGCCATAGAAGAACAGAAGCAGACTGATCACATTGATTACATTAGTAATATCAGACAAGCCAGCAATTACAAAGAGATAAATGTTCAAAATACAAGGAGTACAATAAATCTTTGCTTTGCTAATACTGAGCTGTACCCCAGAGAGAACTTGTCATCAAGTATGACTGCACTTGACTCTGCCATGGTAAAACCAACACTAATACAACCAGTCATCCTTAAGCTACAAACAAACCCCGTTTTGGAAAGTGGAGCTACAACTTTGCCAACGGTCCCATCATTTTTATCCACTGTACCACACCTCAACCCTACGCCAGTGATTTTAATGCAAGCACCATCCAGTCCAAGCCCCATTATCCCTTATCATCCTCCTGCGGCCAATGCTCGCAAGTCTTTGTCATCACTTTTGGAGAGTCAAATGTCATTAGCAACCTCAAAGCCCAAATCAAGATCAACATATTACGGGCTTACTCCAACTCAGTATGCGGCCTATGGTGGGATAAAGACTGCCGCATCACATTACAGCCCTGCATCCCTCCGTGCAAATGAAACCTCTTCAGACAAAACACAGTCAGCTGTAGCTGTAGATGGAACAGACCTCTCAAAGCCTGATTCAACAAAACAACTGAATGGATATCAAGATCAACCATCTTCAATGGAGGTTTCTACTGCTAACATTTTAAAACCCATAAGGGATTCTGAGATTCCAGCTGATCGGACCATACTAAGTAGCAATGATGTGTTTGAGATCGGGTCAGAAGCTCACAGTATTGGAATACAATCACTTAAAACATCTAAGGTGGACACAATAAAACCAGAGCTTCCTCTTGGCTTGGCACAGCAATCAATGCAACAATCCACAAGTGACTTATCCACACCAAAAGCCTCATTCTCTGAGGCTCCAATACCAATGCCTAAAGCAGGTGAGGTACACACACAAAATACGGCACTATTTTCTATAAAGGCAGAGATAAATACTAATCCATGCTTTACTGATAGCAGTAGTCTATCAAGTTTTTCCTCACCCTTAGTGAAAGTAGATTCAAATGCAGAAACACATCATGGTTCAAAGGGGAAAGATGCCATAGAGAAAGGTGTTTATCTCGAGAAAATACCTACAAAAGTAGAATCCAAGATCACCAATTACAAACTAACAGAACAAGTACAGATAGCTTCAGTGAAGTCTTACCAGACTGCTAATGGAGTCAGTTCATCAACAGCAAATGGTCTGAATGTTCAACAAACTGACAAGCCTGTTAAAAACCAAGCTGACCGTGACAAAAGTATTCAGTCTCTTGCCACAGATTTAGAGCCCAAAAACACAGGAAAGGCCATCATAAATGGTACATTTATCACAGGATTACAACAAGCCACCAATCTGATTTCAGGAACACCACTGCCCAGTAGAGGGGCTCCTGAAACTGTTTTACATACACACAAAAAAGAAGTTAATCAGTGTTTCAAAGCAAGCAGTGGAGTTCCCTTACCCAATAAGGCATCCACTGCAGAACTTACCCATGACAAAACAAATAAGGGGTCCAATTTCTCAAATATATTCTCCAAAGAATCAATTACCACTACCACAGGACCCATTTTTCCTCACAAACCTGTTATATCATCTGTATGTTCCTCACACTATAGTACCTGCACAGCATCTGCAGCTGTCCAAAGCACAAACATCAATCAACAACTCAGCACTAAAGTTAAAATTCACAGAAAAAGTCAAGTGGAAGGCAACAAGATACATTTGCCTGAAGGTCTCTTAACATTTTCTCAAGCACCAAGTGTACCTAATACACCTGCTGTAAATGATAACTTATTGGGCAAACTTACAAGAGCAACCACACTACCTGACTTTTCTGTCACTGCAACCAAATCACCCAATATGTCAGAAATGACCTTGAATGTGCCCACAAAAGAGTCCCCAAAGCTAACCAAAACTGTTGAGAATGTACATCCAACCCCACAGAGTAGCAATGTATCAAATGGCAACCATAACGTTGTTCAAGAAGCAGGTTACTACACAAACTCAAGCAGAGCCATAGTAAAGACCACACAAGCAATTGAGACAAGTGTAAGCATCCCTGCTAAAGTTGCAATACTATCAAGCCAAGTCAATACAGAGCCTAAACTCCCCAACTCTAATAGTTCTGAAACTAACGGAGTCTGTAACTCAATATTTGATAAAGATTTTGAATCCCTATCCACTAATGCTATAGTAGACTTATTGACAGGAAAAACACCAACAGATTGTATTCCCAGTCTACCTTTAAGAGCAGAAAGCATTCAAATACAATGGGGTATTGAAACAAGACCAGGTTCTAATTGTTTTAAAGGAACCACAATGCAGCATATGCCTAGCAGTGAAACCAAACGGTCAAACAAACCATCTTCCAAACTCTCCAAAAAACCATCTGCCAAATCTCCAAAGAAGCAGTCCGCAGGATTACTAACTGTCAGCAAGACTTCCACAGAGTCAGCTGGAAAACCAGGAAATGTAGATACTATTCAACACAGTAGACCTGCTGCAGAAACATTACAGTCAAATGAATCCTTTCATGGCAGCAATGTCCACAATGTTCTTGCAATTGAAAAAAGTCTTCGCATCCCTGATAAAGGTGCAATACTTGCAAGCCAAGTTAATACAGAAACTAAACTCCCCACTTATTATAGTTTTGAAACTAATAGAGTCGGCAACACAACATTAGACAGAGAATTGCAATCACTATCCACCATTAATAAAGTAGACTTATTGAGAGAAAAAACACCAACAGAGTGTATTCTAAGTCTACCTATTACAGCAGAAATTATTCCAACACAATGTGGTATTGAAACAAGACCAGCTTCTAATCTTTTAAAAGGAAATACAATGCCACACATGCCCAGCAGGGAAACCAAACCGTTCAACAAACCGTCTTCCAAATCGTCCAACAAAACGTCCAGTAAACAGTCTGCAGAATTACCAACTTTCAGCAAGACTTTCACGGTCTCAGCTGGACAGCCAGAACATGTATATGCTATTCAACACAGTAGACCTGTTGCAGAAAAGTTACAGTCAGACAAATACTTTTGTGACAGCAATGCCAGCAATATTCTTGCAATTGAAACAAGTCTTAGAACCCCTGCGAAAGGTGCAATACTGTCAAACCAAGTTAATATAGAACCTAAACTCCCCACATTTAATAGTTTTGAAACTAACATAGTTGGCAACACACAATTAGAAACAGAATTGCAATCACTATCCACCAATGATAAAGTTGACTTAATGACAGGAAAAGCACCAATAGAGTCTATTCTCAGTATACCTATTAGAGCAGAAAGCATTCAAAGACCTGGTATTGAAACAACACCCGCTTCTAATCTTTTAAAAGAAAATACAGTGCTGCATATGCCTAGCAGTGAAACCAAACAGTCCAACAAACCGTCTGCTGGATTACCAACAGTCAGTAAGACTTTCACAGACTCAGATGGACAACCAGGAAATGTAGAGACTATTCAACCCACTAGTCCTGCTGCTGAACTGTTAGAGTCATACATATCCTCTGGGGGCAGCAATATCCACAGTATTGTTTCCACTGAAACCAAAGTCGCTGACACGCTTCATAGTGTGCCTATTACAGACCGAGCAGTGATTAATAAACCATCTTTTAGTTCTGTGCAGGCCAGTAAAACTATCATGCCGTCTAGCCCTACAATGAGGCATGTCAGACAAAGAAGCCCTCAGCTGAGATCAGACGGGACTGAGATTCGACAGCAAGCCATACATGCAAGTCCTGTTCATGGCTATGTTGCTCAAACTAAAAATTACACAAATGTACAAGTAGATAGTAAACACACTGCCAACATTATTACTGAACATGGATCCTATGAGACTTCTGCAGATCAATGTCTTGCTAAAAACACTGTAAAAGAACCAACCCCTCGCACCAAGCCAATACAAGTCAATATATCTATTAAAAGTCCACCTATAAGGACAACACATTCTGTAACATCTAAGACTGGGACAAGTGCTTTCTCCTCTTCTGGTTACATCATGGCTAACATGTCTAGTATCAGTGTAGAACAGCAAAGCATTGCTAGTCAAATCGCGTTGTCTCAGGATACTTTTCAAACCACTATACATTCTGTGAGCTCTCAGACTGGAGTGAAACAGTTGAGGCAATCAGTCACTGAAACAAAGACATCTGTAGAAAATAAAATTCACACTGAAAACACTCAAATCGTCTCAAACATTAATTCAACTAACCATGCTTTCGCAAATATTCAAACCCTTGCCAAAGCCAACAGTGATGCAAAAGACACACTAATCGCTCCTAAAGTTACTAAACCTTGGGCCTCTCCTCTACCTGAGCCAAAATGGCGTACTACACAGATTCGGACCTATACTCCAACCTTGCTCCCGTCTTCTCCAACTCCGGTTTCTTTAAAGCATAAAAATGAAAATAAACCTTTGCCCGTCACTGCGAAAGATCAGACAAAACCTCGCTATACATCTCTTCAAAATAATACACCTACTAACATTGTTGAGCCATCTGCAAAATCATTAACCGATAATATCAGAAAACGAGACAGAAAACCACCCACAACTAAGGATGTTTCTTCAGTCATGAATCACAATGCTGAGGTTAATGTAGATTCACAATTGAAAATGATCAAAACAAAGGTAGAAACTAATTGTAGTCAGGAAGAAACAATCTCCTCACTGAACAGTTTTTCTAGCACTCCAATACAATCTACTGTTCATGTTTCAAACAAACCGACTCTAAAAACACAGCCTCATGATCCACACATAGAATCAAGACCTTCGACTGTCCCTGTAGAAACAAAATTATCAGATGCAAATTCGGATACTTTAAAGTCTACCCCCAATCAGGGCCAGATTAGCATGCACAACAGAAATGTTCAGCCTTCAACAGAGCTACCACTAGAGAACATTTCCTCTGCAAAGCCAGCAACAGATACTGTCATGAAACCATCCATAGTTAAAGCCGCTGTGATTGACTCTGCCACTCCCGCCCCTCTGCCTCAGGCCGCAGTCTCAGTCAAAGCTCCATCCCCAAACAGAGGAATGTCACCGCCATCTCCGCAAAAAACTGGGCTCAAAGAGAAGGAAGTTCTGAGGACCAAAGCTTCAGCTGCGCCGACGGAAGCCCTGGCAGACAACCCCTCCACGAAGTCAGCGACATCAACTGCATCTTCAACTGATGACAAGAAGGATGTGACAGCATCAGCTCAGCCCAAAGCACCCCAGAAGCTAAAAGGCCTAAAGGGGAAGCTAAGTGGATGGACACGGCTCAAGAAACACATGGTCGTGGAGCCAGAGGAACCTACGTTTCCAATGCTGGAGATCAAATCACAGGTTGATTCCACTGCCAGCAATGAGATAACAGATCAGGGTGGTGATAATTTGTCCCCAGACCAATGTGCTCATCGAGAAGTGATTAGTGACAAAGAAGGTCCCAGGGCATTAAAGATGTGGGATGCCCTGCTCTTTCAGATGTTCTCAACAAAAGAAAGAATCATTCAACAGCTCAACACCACCAAGATAGATTCAGAGAAAAAAAAGGAACCTAAAGACAATCAAGCAGAAGTTCCTTCTTTTGTCAACCGCCTTCCGATTTTGTTGTACAGCCCCCGTTTTGATGCTAGGAAGCTTAAAGAGGCGGCAGAGAAGCCACTCTCGAAAATAGCAGCAGTATTTGAAAAGGGACTGATCAAACGCAAATCTCAGGAAGATGAACGAAAGGACTTCAACAGGAAAGCGAGAGGATTTGGTTCAACAAACTCTACAGATATATAACTTGATATGTTGCAAAAGTATCTTTTGGAATGGCAATGATTGGTAGTGTGTGGCGAGAGAATAAAAACAAAGTGGATTTAGTTCATTTAATAATTATAAATAAGGGCTGAAGTGAGGAGTTTGATTATTTAAGAGGGGCAACAAAGTATGATTGATTTATTAGAACCTATAAGTTGTAGTTGTATGTGTACAAGTAAATATGTATGATATATTATAACTCTAAAAAGTAACGGATAAAAACACAGTGGTGGTATAGGTGGGGAATCATTGCACTTAAAAGTAGTAAATATGACAATAAAGAAACAAGATAGATGATGAAAGCAAGGAATATTATGTACGCTGCAACTTTACTTGGTTGGATTGTTCTTTTTTCATTTGATGATAGTGTAGTTGTGGAGTTGAATGCATGATGTGTAGATACATTGATTGATAATAGATTGTTTCATTTGTAACGCTTCCTTTTTCTATTTTTTCTAAAGAAAGTAAAGCTTTCATTGTACTCCGCTGGTAGGCAGTTTTTAATATCTGTAATAAATAGGACTTTTACATTCCTGGAACAACAGGGCAGTTGGATTTGAAAGAAGGAGAAAAGGCTTGAAGGTATAAACAGAACAGAAGAAGGTTTCTGCAAGGTATGGATGGGAATTAATGGACAGATGTTCAGGCTGCCGACCAGAGCAGGAAACTACAACCACACAGGCTGGTACAAAAGAAATAAGGATCCCACAGGAGGTCAAAGTTTAAATTTGGTTTATGAGTAAATACTTTCAACACAAATTGTCATTAGCCTCCGCTCAGTTTATATTAAGTGCTAATTAGCAAATGTTAGCATGCTAATGCTATAAACGTAACGTAATGGGCAATGTAACGTACATTGCCCAGCCATAGCATATCCAAAGGGATACAGCGTCTGAATTCTGTTTTATAATTAAAAGTACCGTTTTTTATCGTTTAGTAAGTTGGAGATCCATTGTGACCTCGCAACCTCAATGAAATAGAGATACACTAATTGACCCTGTTGTGGTTTGTAATTTCTTGCCTTGTGATGGATTGTCCAGGACTTGTGAACATTTTTACTGAATTTAGATTGTTTCTAGGATGTAGAAGTGGATGCCAATGAATGATGAACATGATGATGACAATGATGATGCTGAGTCCTGCTGTAGGAAGACAGACTAACTAAATATTGAGGGATAGCTATTGAATAAGTACAGATATTAGAAGTTGAGTGGGGCACTCATTTTGAGGATTTGGTGCTGCCATAGCAAGCATTTGCATGTTAGTTTTGAACCTTTTTGTCTAAAAAAATAGCTGTTTTCCCAAAGATGATCATCCATATGTGGAATTTGGTGTGAGGTGGACTTCCTAAAGCTACCCAAAGCCCCATTTATTACTCGAATGCTCAAGCCATAACATGTTTTATATTAACTGTGTGATCAAAGGTGCATAAAGTTAAATGTGAAACTTTTGTCTTGTATTTATATTTATATTGTAACTAAATTCAACTGTAGCTTTAAAAGGAGACACAGACATCACTGCTGAAAAGTAAATTGTTAAAGTATAATGTCTGTGGTTCTTTATATTTGTGTTATTGTCAACTACTTCCATGAAGGGACCAGAACCAACAGTGTTAGTACTCTCTGACTTCCCAGTGTTATATAGGAATTCAGTCTTAAGCCGCCCCGCCCCTACCGACAATGTAAACCGATAGTGATGACTCACACACATACACTTTAGTTTTTTAAAAGTTCAAACAATTTCCATAACTTTTGTTTTTGATTTAAAACATTAACTCAAACAGTGGGAGATAGTACATTTGTGGAGGACTATTTTAAGCCGCAGGTTAATCCACGTTTGCTGCAATAGTAGAAACCATCAACAGGCGGTTTGTGATCCCTAGGGATCTCTAGGGATCACAAATGGTCTGAAAGCTTGAGCTCTTAAGCTAGCAACAGACAGTATGCACCATACAAAGGTATGTCTATGCATGGCACTCAAGGCCACAACATTTTGTTGAAGGCCAGTTTATTATGCAGCTCAACTGTACATATTTAGTGGGGGTTCCTGCTATGTATTTATTTCAGCTAAGGTTGCCTTTGGCTGAAACGCAGGGTGAAACCCCTGTTTTACTAATTGTTTGTATATGGGATTGAGTATGTGAGTATTCATGGTAATGAAGGAACATGTTTTTCAGTGCAATAGTTAGGCTCATTGATTTGCCTTCAATAGTTTTGGGTCAGTATATATCATACTTTGAGACAATAACAATACTTGTTAGTACATCTTTCTTTTTAGGTGTTGGTCTTTTCATGGGATGTTCTGACTATAACAAAATACAGAATATATTGAGACTTGACTTGTTTTTGGAGGACAGTTTGTAAAATATAATCTTTTGAATTAGTTAATGTTTCATTTTAATTCCTTTTTTTGGTAATAAACATTGTTTAGGCCAATTTAATGTTAGTGTCTATACTTGACTATTCTTTATATAAATAACATTTATCTTCAAGCTAGTTTTGCAGGTTAAATTAAACAATAAGTCTCTAAATATGTGGCACATTTTGACTATTAATTATATGAAAGATGAACAAATTGATTAATAAAGAAGTCCTTAATAAATATAATAATAACAACAACAAAGTTACAAGCATAGTTACAATCCAACGTACATGGATGTAGTCTTACCTGACTGGCAGTTTGTATCTTCACTGTTGCTGTCCACAGGAACCTTCTCATACTTGCCGTGACCCATCACCACAAACTTAGATCTTTTCCAAGTTGAACCTTCCTGGAATTCAGTTAATACATCAGTTATCAAAACAGATTCATAGATATTATTCAACAACTTTAGTGTGGAATTGGATTCATCGGAAACTTTTAACATCCAACAATATGTGACAGGTATAATAATAATACATGTTATTTTTATAGCGCTTTTCCTGGTGCTCAAACCACTTTACAAGCAAGTAAAGAAGGAAAATAACAACAAAAGTAAAACGTGCTAAGCTAGGTAGAATAGGGGCAAGGGGTAAGTGGATTAGCAGTTGAAGGCAAGAGTGAAAAGGTGAGTTTTGAGTGATTGTTTGAGTCTTACATTGGTATGAGTTGTAAGCACAGACTTTAAATAAAAGGTTGTGAGCATTCAAACCAAATAGTGTTTTTCTGGTCTAAACAAGTCATGCCAGTGTTTACAATATACAGTAATTATACATTTTAGAGAAGAAAACAATTATTTAAAAAATAACCCATTCGAATAACAACAGGACTCTGAAGGGAGCTTATTCACAACTTGGACCTCTAGACCCCCGTGGAGTATTAAAACTAATGTGAGGGGTCTCAAGATAACAACAGCTACATTTGATTTTTCTGTTAAAAAACACAGACCATCTGTTTTATTGAAACAGGGCCCTAACAATTCTAAAGATACAATCAAATGGGAACTCTTCTTTGGTGGAACTGATCATAAGATATTTCCACGCTCAGCCATAGGCAGTGACAGCAGGGTCACAAATAGACATGATCTCATTGTAAAGGATTGAGAGCCAAAAGGTTGGGAAATACTGCAGTAGGAGGTCCCGGTCCCCAGGCATGGAACTACACTCATACAACCAATTTCTTTGTACACATCTGGTTTTGAATGAGGCTATAAAACCCTCAATGTTTTCCATTGTCTCCTTACAGTGTAATGGTAAAGAAAGCAGAGTTATGAGAGTATGAGATTTTAACAAACTATCCTCGGTCAGCTCTGAACATTAAATTGTGCATTAGAAAAACAATGCTATTCAATTAATTTAAAGCTTATTAGATTTAGGTGAACTCTAGCCTTTAATTCTTATGTTTTAAAACAACACCGTGTTTCATGTACTGCAAATATAGCAACATACAGTACACAGTTTGTCATCTCTGCAGCCACAAGGGGGCAGACTCTCACTGACTGCTCTGTTCAGCTGAGTTGAAATGATTTACACCAGATGAAAAAAGATGGGTGTGGTTGCATAGTGGGGAGGAATTCTTCTTGAATAGTGTCATAAAGCAACATGTATATGAAAGTTAAGGAAGGGGGAGATTACATTTGATAGAAATAAACAGTTGTTCCAAAGCTCATGTCACAGAACTGAAAAAGGATCGGTTCATGGGTGAAAAGCTTTGTGAATCGTGTCAGACATGATACAACAAAGCAAGACAGTGAAGCAGAGACAAGTATCAAACAATCATGTTCATTGAGGATCAAATTCAGACTTACTCCTTGTCTAAAAGGTGAGCTGCACCTGCTCCCATCTTCACCTTCTTTCACCCACTGATTAATGAGATTGGCCACGCCTACTTTTAAACCATCTGCATCCTGAGAAAGATAAGAGGAAATATTATAATATTTGTAATTCTGTATGTTTCAAGTTCACCTACATACATGTACCATAGATGTTTATATTAAATCCAATTCTAGACCTTTCCTGGACAAAATATCATATTATTTCTGATGTAATACTTCATGTGTCATAAATAGTTCAAATTCATTAATGTTTAAACTGGAATCTATGTAACAATGTTAAAGGGGCCCTAATGTAGTTCATATTTGCATTTGTGCCTCTACTGTGACATGTCTCCATCCTTTAATGTTCAAAAAGCTCTTTATTTTTCTCATACTGCCTGTGCTGCAGCACCTCTTTTCACCCTCTGTCTGAAACCAGAGCCCAGTCTGCTCTGATTGGTTAACTGGTCGGCTGTGTTGTGATTGGTCAAGAGCTCAGAGATGTCCCGACCCTTATCACGTACAATGTGTTGGAGTGGAGCCTATAGAAGCACGTCAAACGGCAGCATTTCGGGCAGGGGGGGAGTGTGTGGGAGAGAAACCCCCTCTGGAGGGAACTTTGGGATTCAAGCCTTTGCAGTCCATTTACATGCACTAAAACCTAAGGGAAAACCCCAAGAAGCATTTAAGGGCTTATTTAGAATAAAATATTGTACATAAAAGATTTATGGTCATGGAGACAATGATAAGCTTCTGCCTGTTTTTTCATTTGGATTTGTAATATAACACAACATTAAAAAACAGGAAAATTAAACTTCTGAACAATTCGTCAAAACACCTGAGTGAAAGGATGGGCAGTTATCAGTTTAACTGTAAAAAGGTAAATTAGGATAAAGAAAGAAACGTCATCATTTACCTTAGATGGTGTGACTGAGGTGGCGTTTTGCTTCCAGGCTTCCCCGGCCTCAAACAGGTTCTTCTTGGACGAGACGGCTTCAGTGGGACTCGTCAGGTCCGTCAGCACCTGGCTGCCGGACCTGCCTTCCTTAGAGGCGACCTGTGAATGAGATCCGGTTTGAGAGTTTAACATAATGAGACACAGAAATTGGGGATCTTCCATATTGTAGTTCAACAATACATGCTGGTTCCTCACACAGATTATTTATTCATAATTTGATCTCATTGTCGGAATATTATGGTTTCTCTTTGAGTCAAACAAAGATGCATTATCCTAAACTGTGATATAGTACTGGCAGTTTTTGGAAGTACTGCAAGGGTTCTCAAAAAAGTCAATAAAATAAAAAAGAACCATTGAAAAGAGTCACTCAGTGGGGTTTCACCTCGAGAGCATGAGTGTACAGCTCCAGTTTCCTGTCAATCTTTGAAACAGCAACAGGTGACAGCGTCTTCTTTATGCTGCCGGTGCTTTAGGAGAATGGATACGTGTTAAGAGTGAAAGTATATAACTGTGAGAAATCTGATGATGTAAAAGTATATTCTTTTATATAATTAATAATGTAAAACAAGATAAGATTTATTCTTATAACATTTCCATAAGATGGTGCAGCACTGGAAACAACATTCTTTTACATCTACTTCACAAGACATTTTCACACACTTACCTTTTCCTCAGTGATTCAGTTCTCTCTATGATCTAAGAAAGAGACAATGAAAGGTTAAAACTCACAGGGATTATTACACATGTATGGGATTTGACCTTCAGTAGCAGACTTTTTATTTAAGCACCTATAAACCGGCACAAAGTTGATATTTCTTTTTTTCTCACAGATCAAGACAGAAACGTATGTTGCTAGATTGAGGGTGAGTGTGTGGAAACCCCCCATGATCCGGAACAGGATGAACCGTTCAAGGTGTTGTTTACTCAGCTTTCCAGCTAACTTGGTCATCCTGGAGACAGCGCTCTTTAGTTTTATCATTACATTGTTACCTATTAGACGCTATTACCCAAAGCGACTTACATACTGTCTACTCCATACTGTGCACAATCCCAACAGGAGCAATTTAGGGTGAAGTGTCTTGCCCAAGGACTCTGTGTTTGTTTATGTGATTGAGCTTTGAATGACACGAGGTAAATAAAATATGAAGACAAACATATTTAACAGCATTTATCAAAACAAATAGCTTGACATGGGTAAACCCGGGTTAAAACATTTCTAAAATGAGCAAAGAAAATCTGGCAGTTTAAATAATACAAAAGATAGAACAACCAAACAACAAAAAGAAAAGTAATAATGACAACAATAATAAAAACAATCATAATAATATTTTGAATAGAATAGTGTGCTATTTGTAAGATTTCTTTGAATTTACATTTCTTATCCCATTACAGCTTCTGACCTTGACCCTTTACACTGGTCTGCTGCAGCACTCACCTTACATTTACTGTCGGGGGGGACTCTGCTGTTTGCTTCATCCTGTGAAGAGACACAGATTAGAGCAGGCCCGGCAGCTCTCACAGGTCATTTGAATGACTATAAGTACAGAAGAACTCTGACATGCAGCGCGTTTGTGAACAAAACGTTTGTACATTTAAATCAGTGCAAATCAGTCAGCTGACACATGCACAGCACTTACTGGGTAAAACTGAATGAGGAGTTTCTGGTGGGAGAACAGCGAGGAGTATGAAAGAGAAAAAAACATGTTGGCATGGTTAACATGGAAGCATAGGACTGGGTGAAGTTTACAAAATCCCATACTGGGATATTTTCAACCAAAAAACGCTTTAAAGAACCAAATCATTTTGTGCAACAGAGACCGACAATCATCTCTACCGCAGCTACTTTCATTAACCAAATCAATAGATGCTAGAATTCATTCCAATGCCTTTTGAATTTAGAAAATCATACTGCACACACCCTCTTTAGTTTGATGACATACCTTGAACGTGGGGCTCATCGGACCGTAGTTTAACGGCTCCTCGCCTTCGCTGCTGCTGCAAAGAGAGGCTGCAGATCCTCTGTTCAGCTCCTCAATCCTCCCGCTCTCCATTGACCTCTAGAACAACGCCACCATACAAATATCAACCAATATGTCTATTGTTTTAATACAGTAGACTATCAAAAGTCGGTATTAGCAGTATTACACAGTCTTATTAGGTTAAAAAGTATAATCTGGAGCACAGTTTTCCTTAATGCCTGTTCTTTCTCTGGATAAAGCCGTTCAGAATGTGTGTTCGCACTGCTCCCCTATAGCGTGTTATGTGGTGGCAGAAGACTAATAAAACACCGGCAAACCAGTGGTGCTAAACGTAGGAATTTGTTACAACATCTTACATCATTGCTGCTTTCAGGCATTTCCTCACCCAGTGAGCCAAAGATACATTCTTTTACTTTATTACTTTCAGATTTAAAGCCAAATTCAATGAACTGCGAGTTTTAAAGAAAAGACACATGCATGTCTTTGATTGAATGTTTCATGAAACGTTGGGAAAAACCAGACATGCTTGGTTTTATGTCAGCAAACTATTGCTTATTAGCATCAAGTATTTTATATAATAATAAGAGTAACATTCTACACAATGCGAAGGAGTTGGACATTACTAGCAATAAACATTTTATAGATCCGGTCATGAAGGTAAAAAAAGTTGATCCTGATGGAAGCACAGTTTTAAATCAAAATGCACTAATAACGATGGATATAAACATGAACAAAAATAAGCGTTGTATGTTTTTGGATTCAACAACAGTTGAAAATTAGCCTGCTGGCTAATACTGGCTCATTTACAGCAATGTCAATTAATGTGCACTGTCCTTTAAATAAATAAATAAATGTGTGTTTTGATGGGTGTCACTGAATAAGAAAACTCCACAGGTTACCCTTCATTATAAAAAAAAAGGTTTGCTTGGGAGTCTGCATTTGCTCAACTATCTCCTTTATAGATTGATAATTATAATTATTTTAGGATAAATGTAAAACATGCTGATGACATTTAAAAAGGGTTAGTTCCTCTTCTGGGCATGCGTCTTTCAGAAAACTTCATGAAGATTTCACCATTAGATTTAGTTGTTTCTGTTGTAAAACAAAAACATTAAGATTCATGCTCTGACAAAACAAATGTCTCTCAATTCATCAGGACATGAGATTATGACTTGACAAAAGGTCAGGGAATCTCCAAAATAATCAGTTTATAGTAAACAAAATATGGAATTTGATAAATTCCTCCAGGAACCATCAACATTTTCACAATCTTGTCCGAGAAACATATTTTGTGGATGACTTAAAAGAAGGCAACAGAAAGACAGACCGACCCGATAAAGGCAAGTGTTACAGTTTGCAGAAGAGCTGATATTAGTAGGAATAGCAACAGTGTTAATGGAAAGTCAACCTTGTCTCGAAGCTTGTACTCTTCCTCCGTCTCCCTGCGTCTATGCTCCCGGCTGTGGTGGAGGTCTTCCTCCTCTTCCTCCTCCTCCTTGGGTCCCTCCTCCCAGCTGTGGTGGAGGTCTTCCTTCTCTTCATGTGTGAATCTCAGCTCTTCTTCTTCTTGGTCATCCTCATCTCTGGGGTTTTGTCTGGTTTCAGCTGATCTCCGCTCCATCTGCAGAGCAGCCTGTACCTCTTCCTTTTGCTCCTCCTGCTCCAGCTCTCCATCCACCCTGCAGGCCCCTCCGCTGGGTTGGATATAATTTTAACAGTTTATAAAGACATTTGAATGTTTGGATCCCAGGATAAAAACAAAACAAATACTGACTAAAGGGAAAAGACAGATAGAACTAGGCAAAGAGCGGAGAACTCACCGTGGCTTCATCGTCCCGGCCGCCAGGTAGGACGTCCTGTCTGCTGGTTGGCCCGTGGCGTGCTGCGATCTGTTGTCCTGTGGCAGGAACACCGTGGAGCTGTACGACGTCCTGACTTCCTTTCTATTGCTGGACATCTACAATTATAACCAAGCAGGTTGCATGTTAATCTATAGTGACAATATGTATCTGAGGAAATATTTATACGAATTTGAAGCTTGATATTGCCAGCCAGTTTCAGAGAAGTGTAGACACACATTTTTTAGTAATGCCGTTAATTAATAGCGATTCAAATTCATAAGTTATTTTCTGAATTATTTTGTATTTTGTATTGAGTAAAGCACCAACTTTGATAACATTTTGGGGGACTTCTTGGAGGAATTAGATCATCTCCTCTCACACATCCCTGAAACTGGCCCTCTGGCTGTACTTCTCGGAGACTTCAACCTCCAGACGGGGAAGATAGACGAACTAACATCTCTGTTAACCGCCTTTGCTTTCTCACTGTCTCCATCCCCACCATCTCATAAAGCTGGCAATGTCCTTGATTTCATATTCTCAAGGAACTGCACTTCTTCTAACCTCTCTGTAAACCCGCTCCACACATCCGATCACTTCTTCCTTTCATTCTCTCTACCCCTTTCCAAACATAACAAACTAATCTCTTCTCATCCTGCACCTGTCCGCCGTAACCTTCGTTCCCTCTCCCCCTCTACCTTTGCCTCATCGGTGCTCTCAGCCCTCCCTTCCTCTGACTCGTTCCAACTCCTGCCTCCAAACTCTGCTGCAGAAACTCTCCTCTCTACTCTCTCATCCTCTCTGGACTCTCTCTGTCCTCTCACATCTCGCAAGGCTCGTCAGTCCCCTCCTGCTCCCTGGCAAAATGACGCACTGCGTGCTAATAGAACCGTCCTTCGGGCAGCAGAGCGGAAAGAGTGGAAATCCAAACACCGTGACGACCTCCTAACCTATCAGGCTCTCCTCTCCTCTTTCTCTGCTTCGATCTCTCAGGCAAAGAGCACTTTCTTTCAAGATAAGATCCAATCTTCCTATTCCAATCCCAAAAAATTATTTTCCATCTTCTCCACCCTCTTGGACCCCCCCAAAGCCCCTCCCCCCTCCTCACTTCTGTCAAGCGACTTTGTTAACCACTTTGAAAAAAAGGTTGATGATATTCGGTCTTCTTTTTCTGACTCGCCTTTACTCACCGCTGGGTCACCAGACCCTCCTTCCACCCACACACTAATCTCCTTTTCCCCTCTCTCTCCAAGTAAGGTTCTTACCCTCATTACCTCTGCCCGCCCTACCACCTGTCCTCTGGACCCTATCCCTTCAAACTTCCTTCAGACTATCGCTCCTAATATTCTACCGTTTCTCACCCATTTCATCAACACTTCTCTAACTTCTGGTCACTTTCCAAATAGTCTTAAGGAGGCAAGAGTAAACCCTCTCCTAAAGAAACCCACTCTCAACCCGTCTGATGTTATAAACTACAGGCCTGTCTCTCTCTTCCCGTTCCTGTCTAAAACACTTGAACGCGCTGTCTTTAAACAACTCTCCTGTTATCTCCATCAGAACAACCTTCTGGATCCGCACCAGTCTGGTTTCAAGGCAGGTCACTCCACAGAAACTGCCCTCCTTGCTGTCACTGAGGAACTGCACACCGCCAAAGCAGCATCCCTCTCCTCTGTCATCATCATGTTGGACCTGTCAGCTGCATTCGACACGGTGAACCATCAGATCCTCCTTCGCACTCTCCAAGAACTTGGAGTTTCAGGCTCTGCACTTTCCCTCCTCACCTCATACCTCAAAGACCGTACCTACAGGGTAACTTGGAGAGGGTCCGACCCTTGTCAATTATCTACAGGGGTCCCTCAGGGCTCTGTTCTTGGACCCCTCTTCTTCTCCCTGTACACAAACTCGCTCGGATCGGTCATTAGCCCGCATGGTTTTTCATACCACTGCTATGCTGACGACACCCAATTAATTCTGTCCTTTCCCCGCTCAGAGACCCAGGTCGTCGCACGCATCTCTGCTTGTCTAGCTGACATCTCTCAGTGGATGTCTGCTCATCACCTCAAGCTCAACCTTGACAAGACTGAACTGCTTTTCCTTGCGGGAAAAGATTGTCCCACTCTTGACCTGACGATCAACATCGGCACCTCTGTTGTTTCCCTGACTCAGACTGCAAGGAATCTGGGAGTAATCCTAGATAACAAACTGTCCTTCACTGCAAACATCGCTGCTACAACCCGTTGCTGCAGATATATACGCTGTACAACATCAGGAAGATTCGTCCCCAGCTGACCCAGAAAGCCACCCAGGTTCTGGTCCAGGCTCTCGTCACCTCACGCCTAGACTACTGCAACTCCCTCCTGGCTGGTCTACCTGCATGTGCCATCCGACCTCTGCAGCTCATCCAGAATGCAGCGGCTCGTCTGGTTTTCAACCTTCCTAAATTCTCCCACACCACGCCGCTCCTCCGCTCCCTCCACTGGCTTCCGGTAACTGCTAGAATCCACTTCAAGACACTGGTACTTGCATACCATGCTGCGAATGGATCTGGCCCTTCCTACATCCAGGACATGGTTAAACTGTACACCCCAGCGCGTGCACTCCGCTCTGCATCAGCCAAACGACTCGCTGCACCATCGCTGCGAGGGGGACCCAAGTTCCCATCAGCAAAAACACGTGGGTTTGCTATCCTGGCTCCAAAATCGTGGAATGAGCTCCCCATTGACATCAGGACAGCAGAAAGCCTGCACATCTTCCGGCGCAGACTGAAAACTCATCTCTTTCGACTCCACTTCGAGCGATAGAATTACTAACAAGGCACTTATATACTAATAAAGGACTGGCTTATCTATAGCCAGCTGAGTAGCACTTGAAATGTTTGGCTCTATGATACCTGATGTACTTATTTGATTCTGTTTTCTTCAGGGTTGTGTCTTCCTGGTCGTATGTACTTATTGTAAGTCGCTTTGGATAAAAGCGTCAGCTAAATGCAATGTAATGTAATGTAATTTCCATGACGCGGTTACTGCCTTACTTGCAGCTGTTAAGAGTTGTACTCATTAAAATACTAAAATGCTCACAAAGGCAATGCCACAATGCAGGTGAATTATTGCAGGTATAACTGTTTTTAGTACATTAGTGAGGCATGTGGCAACTTAATGTTATGGCCAATATTTGCCCTGATCAGTTGATCACCAAAGCCACTACAATTCATCAAGAAGGGTAAATATATCTCTTACCCAAATGTCATACCAAATGCAGAAAAATGAATATATAAAACTGAAGGCTTGACAGATTGCAATTTTTGATACAAATAAACATCATGCCAGGAAGAGATTGTTACTCATTTCTAATAAAAAGGGAATACAATTGATGCTGTAGGAATGAGCCTGATGTCAGAAACATTGTGAACATTAATCTAATCTATCCTACTTCATTTTCATTTCATTTTTTTATTTTGTCTTATGTCCTATATATAATATGTTGCATTGTTGGAGGAGCTTTGGACTTAAAGAGCCTGTGACACGAGTTTCCCCCATATTCCAAACCCATCAATTTGAGTAAATATTGTCCCCTTGAAACCTGTTACTGAACTGATTTTGGATATTTGTACTTTGATTAATTAATCTGCCCTTCAATGTTGACCATGTTCTGGATCTTCTCGGGGATTCTTCAAGTCCCGCCAAATTATGTGTGACGTAAATGCGGGCACAGCGCTCCAGCTGCACCGTTCAGGATCCCAGCATCTGCATGTAAACACGATGGCGCACACAGCAGCAAGCTCAGACAGCGATGACAGTTTAATTTTGAACATGTCTGAGAGCTCATATGAGGCTGAAGGATCGGTTTATGTTGTATCTGTTAGAAGTTTAGGAATTAGGTGCGTCAATATGGGCGATCATACGGTCATGTAGCCAGTGGTGGACTGGGACTAAAAATCATCCCGGGACTCTCGACCGGCCCACTTCGGTACCTCTAGTAAATTGTCAACGGGGGGAGTGGGGGATGACGACGTGCTAGTGACTTATCCCACCGGCCCACTTCGGTACCGGCCCATCGGGATTTGTTCCGATGGCCAGTCCGCCACTGCACCCAGCCCACGTAAACTGTCAACGGGGGGAGCCTCGCTGCGGGGAAATGGTGGACCTAGTGTCCCGATCGGAGTGGGAATAATAATGATAATAATAATAATCCGTGCATTTTATCCATTAATTTCCAACATTGTGGTAAAAAACCACACGTTTAATCCACGTTGGTGTACTACAACTACAAAAAGCATGGGTTTGTTTTCTCATCAGGAAATGCAGACCGGCTCAAACAAACGATTTTTAATCATCATTCTCACGATCATTTAATGTATCATATGTTCGCCGAATTGACATGAAAGCACTAATAAATGTAGTTTCATCCACTTGAGTTTACAACTACAAAAATAATCGATTTGTTTTTATATCACATCCGACGGGAGGAAATTCAGCAGCTCTCACTACTGATTTTTAATCCTAATTTAATCATCATCTTCACCACGATCATTTATGTTTATGTTCGCCGAATTGACATGAAAGCACTGACGAATATGAATATACTGTAGTCAACTTCATTAAAACGTTATTAACGTGCCTAAACTCAGTAATTCACCATTTCTACGCATGACAACACACTTTGTCCGTGTTTGGCTCTCTGGCCGCACAGTGAAGCGTTCCCGCATTGACGTCACTTCCGGCTTCCCCCAAAACTTCAAAATGAGTCGAAGGAATTTCCCCGCGATGTTCGAAATTATTGATATTTATCGGAACGGTATCGCATCTTCTTTTTTAAACTGACGGTTCGAGATGACTAGTAGCCCAATATTTCATTGCACAACAGTTGTTGGGATGCTGTCACAGGCTCTTTAAGATGTTCATAGCCATAACTACACTGTAGCTACTGTGCATATGACTATAAACCTGGGATCCTTGAATCCTTGAACAATACAGACTCATTGGTAAAGAAAGCCCCAGTATTACAGTGTGGATCTGTTGGCCGGTGTACCTTCTCTGGAGGTCTTGCTGAAGTTTCCTGTGACCTACTGCTGTGTCCTGGCTCACATCCCTCCTTCTCTTCACTGCCCTGCTGTTTCTTCTCTCCAGTCTGATGCTGTTTCTCCTCTCCAGTCTCATGTTGTTTCTCCTCTCCAGTCTCATGTTGTTTCTCCTCTCCAGTCTGATGTGGTTTCTCCTCTCCAGTCTCATGTTGTTTCTCCTCTCCAGTCTCATGTTGTTTCTCCTCTCCAGTCTCATGTTGTTTCTCCTCTCCAGTCTCATGTTGTTTCTCTTCTCCAGTCTCTGGTTTCCTCTGTTGTGTTGAAGGTTTCTGCACTCGGGCTCTGCAGTCATCCTGCTCAGGACGATTCTCCAACCTGTGACTCCAGTCGCTGAAGCCCTCGTCCTCCTCCAGAACCAGGCAGCATCTGGGCTTCAGCTCCCCGTCCAGCCTGAGAACAATTGAAACACGGTTACCTTTGAGTAGCCTGGCAAGAGGTGGGGTCAAGATCTGGTTGGATTTTGAAAACATTTAGAAGTAATACAACCATATCAGTGGTTCAGCTGATTTATTGGAATATTGGAGAATGAATGACTTGGACAAAAGTTCTATTGTTGAGCCACTTGTCAAAATCCAACCTGTGTTAAATAATAGTTTGCCAAATATGCATGTTAATTCAAATAAAATCATGCATTTTGCTTGTAGTAGAGTTCAATTGAAGTTGTAATTGAGACAGTGTCTCCTGTTACTGCTGATGGGCGACTGAGTGTCACCCAGAGGTTCCTCACAGTGTTGATCTACAGTGTTCATCAAGGCGGGAGGTGGCACACAGGACATGCCGCTCAAGGCACCATGGCAACAGAGACTGTGCCCGTGGTAACAACAAACAAAGAGAAACTGCAGCCTCTTGTTCCTGGTCAGCGCAAATCAGCAGACCGAACCTCATCAGCACTGACTAAACCCCCAAAGGCTGATGTTTTCTTTCCCGGAGAGATTTAGTTGGTTTCTAAACGTTGACTGAGTGTGTTTAATCTTCATTTGATTAACGCTGAGAGGGGGTTTGGCTGAACAGTGCAAACTTCGTTTCCAATGTCTCCAGTGCAGTCAGTTGATTTCTTTTTTTTATGTTAATGATCACTATATTCAGTTATTTTCAAAATTGGATTTGGTGCATATTATTGCACAGAAAATTATGAATTTGATTTGATCTTTTGAATAATTTTAATAAAGCAATGACTTCTGTATCTTGTACTCACATCTCTAAAGGTGGTACTACCATAATGTATACAAGTAAGTAAAGGTACACAAGTATTTGTTTTAAAATATGCTTCAAGTACAAGAAGTAAAATACGTCTTATGCAGAATATGTGATTTTTGGGTCCAAATTATTTTTGCCTCATATGTTAGCATCATTTGCTGGTAAAGATGAAGCTAGCAAATATAACAACTTTATATTTATGATGATAAACATGTATTAGTTTATTGTTAATATGCAAAGTAACTTTAATAGTTGATGGTAAATGTAATATTTAACCTGTTAAGCCCCAAACCTGTTTTTCAGGTCTCAGGCTCGAAAATGACATTCCCAGAACAAATGACCATAACTGCACTTCTAAAAGTGGAAAATGATTAATCCTTTTTCTCAAAGTAATGATAAATCTGTGAGTTGGATGTAGAAAAGTCAGAATCAATATAGATGTTTTTTATTTTAAAGAAAATTCTAATTGAACATAGTAAAAAAATGTAAATTATAGTGTCCGTCCAAAGATTATTCTTTACTTATAGTGAAAACCACCCTTGGATGATGGGTTAGTAGACTAAAAGCTTTAGGAATCCAAAGTACAACATATAATAAGTACCCTGTATCAGCGACGTGCAGTCAGGGGAGGCAGAGCCTCACCTGTCATACTCCAATGTAATGGAAAAACAACTAAAGAAAAACTAAATAGTAGGGCTGTCAGTCGATTAAAATATTTAATCGCTATTAATCGCATGATTGTCCATAGTTAATCGCGATTAATCGCAAATTAATCGCACATTTTTGATCTGTTCTAAATGTACCAAATTTTGAATACTCTTATCAACATATGAGTGGACACATATGCGTTATGCTAATGTTTATTATCATTTGGACAATGACAAATATTCTCATGAATATTAAACACAACAACCTCTGAACATTACAAATATTCGCGTGTGTGTGTGTGTGTGTGTGTGTGTGTGTGTGTGTGTGTGTGTGTGTGTGTGTGTGTGTGTGTGTGTGTGTGTGTGTGTGTGTGTGTGATGGATCGTTGGAGCTATGTGCAACTCAAGGCATATGCTCGAACGGGAGCTGCCTGGACGCTGCAATCATGTTGCGCACTATCCGTGCTGAGTGTGCTGACTTTTCGTATCATGTCCCACTGTCTGGCTTCCTGCATAAAGTCAAGTGCTCGGCGCAGTTGTGGCGAAATGTCGCTCCTCTGTTTTCATTGAAACAGCTCCTTATATCCGTTAGCGCAGCTAGCTAGCACCAGATGCTAACAACAGCAATACACGTAAGGTATGCCTCGCTCGCTCGTGCCACACATACACACACCCTCCCGGTCCTCCCGATGGCCAGTCGGTGCCTGCCGGTGAGCGTGGAAGTGTGGTCTGCCACAAGCGGGCGGCAGGAGCGGGGCTGTCAGCATCAGCTTGTAGATAGTATTTTAAACTGGATGCGCTCTGAAACTACGGGGCGGCCGAGGAAAAAAAATACACATGCGTTAATCGCGTTAAAATAATTAGTGGTGTTAATATTTTTTTGCGTTAACGCGTTATTAACGCGTTAATTTGACAGCCCTACTAAACTGTGTTGTAAATGTGATTCATGTTTGATTCCAATCGCTTTTCATAGTCAAAATCAGCAAATTGGCCGAGCTCCGCTACAACTACATGGGAGCGAAGAGGAGTGAGGCAGGGACGAGCTCTGCCTCTCGTAAGCCCACAGTAACTGGCTGGAGCGCGGGCACTAATGTAGCGCGGGCTCTTATTTTGTGAGCGCGCTCAAGCCAGTTACTGTGGGGTAAGGTGAGGCACAGATGAGCTCTGCCTCACCTCAGAATGCGTCACCCCACAGAAACTGGCTGGAAAGCGGGCCCTAAGCGCATGCCTGCACCATCTCACTGTATGTCACCAATGTAATGTTTGTAGATCCCTTTATTACATTTATCTTCGCCATCCATAGTCTCTAAACAACTTATTTCACGTATATATGATATTTAGGCCCGCTGGTCTCATCATACAACGGCAATGAAAAAAGCACCAGGAGAGGCAGCCATAACCTCTGCCACACTGAAGGGGGCGCAAGTGAGCCCACAGGTTCTTGTTGCTACTGTTATTCTACGCAGACGCAAACAACAAGCTCGACTTTTGAAACTACAGGAAGATAAGGAGGACTTTTACAAAAAAGTAATAGAGATTGTTGTCCAGAAGGATAGCATGGACTTCATCTTCAAGTCAAGGTAAGACCACAATTGTAATGAAAATGGGATCTTACTAAGAAAGAACAATCCAATATTTAAGATTTTGGGTATCCTTTTGTTGAACAGTCTGTTTAAAATGAATCGAAGCATCAGACTAAAAAAGCTTTTGAAAATAACCGAACATTTCGATTAAGGTCAAAATATAATATTTGTAAATCTGACTGAAAGAGTCAGTGCCTCACCAGCCATGCACCTCACCACACGTCACTGCCCTGTATCAAGATTGATGCAAAACAAGTGACATTTCACCTAGTTAGAGAGGTTTAGAAGAAAAAAACTCCATCTCTGGGGTCATTTGGGTGGAAATGGGCGTTTTTGCCATTTCTCTGGAACCCATTGGTCGATTTTGATGATTGACATCTCTTTTGAACCGTTAGAGCCAATAGAATCGAAAGGGAATTTCCACATACACACCAACGTTACCATTGAGAAGTGTGGGCTATGTGCATGCAGTTTGCCTAAATCTTACGCTCTGAAATCTGAAAACTGAAAACTAGTTTTATTGCTGATGGATTATCAGTCGGGGTGTAACAGTATCCGTATTGGTCCCGTACCGTCACGGTTCGGACGTCATGGTTTGATGCATGCAGTCACACGACGAATACGCCTTTTTTTACGAGTGGGAGAAAAGTCTTCATTCAGGGCAGTATCTTGACATCAGCCATTATAGATAATATGGCCATCTGAGTGTGTGTGGTACCAGGGGCGGACTGGCCATTGGGAATACCGGGAGTTTTCCCGGTGGGCCGGTGCTGTGCGTGGGCCGGAGGGCCACACAAATAAAAAAATAATAATAATACATTTTATTTATTTTTGCATAAATCCTACCGGCCCACATTTGTAAGTGTTCCGGTTGTGTATACAGTATAATATTGTAGCGAGCCCTGGGTTCAGAGGGAGGGGCTTGCATAGGGGAGGGGGGGGGGGGGGGTTGTCAGGGAAACGGGGTTCAGTGGCCGCACATCCATGGGCTGCACCCGTAGGATAGAAAAGGGGGAAATTACGTCTGACTCAGAGGTCGCGCGGCTGTGGAGAAGAACGTGTTGCCCACATTCTGTTACTGAGTTTAGGCTAGTTATCTAGCAGGTTTATTGTTTTGGGTGCAGTCACTTTTGCTTCCACTTGCTGTTCAAATAAATGTTGAAAGAAAAAGTAAATCTGTTTACAGTTCTGTTTCATATGGGCGTTGAGAGATGTATCCATAGATTTAGTACCTAATTTTGCTCTCAAAGTGCACCAGATTGATGCATTTAACTTCAACATTTTAAAAAAAAACTCCCCCCCCCCCCGGACCCCCCTAAAGGAGGGGAGGTCCACCACCTGCCCACACCCCCTGTTAAATTGTCCCACCCACATTGAGGATGCTTCCTACACCCATGTTTTATTCCATGTGTCAAGTCAGGCAAATTGGGTTCAGATGTTATTGCATCAATGATCTGTTAACATTAAAGTCACTAAATATATGCTGTAACTATTTTGCTCTAGGCAACTCAAGGGCTGCTCAGGTAATGTGATTACTATATGAATAATGGTCCAAAATAACATAAAATGCATAGTTTTTTTTGTTAAGTAACATACTTTCATCGCCGGCCGGCCGATACATGCCGTACATTAAGTGGGCCTGTCTGTCAATTAATCCCCGGGCCACTTTTCCCCCCCAGTCCGCCCCTGTGTGGTACTGTTTGTTTTTCACAGTGTAATAAAGTTAATTATTCAAAATGTATGGAGTTCCTTATTTTTAAACTGAAACTTGCACTACTGTTCAAAATAAATAAAAAACAAACCTGGAATTTTCTTGTTGTACCAAACCCCTACCGAACCGTGACCCCCAAACCGAGGTACATACCGAACCGTGGATTCTGTGAACCGTTACACCCCTAATGATCAGAAATCATTTCAAAGTGACACAGACACATTGGATTAACCTATGGATTAACCTTCAGCAGCGATTTTTATCGTTGTAATGCCATTGAAGACAACTTTTGATGAGACAACGACCAAGATAAGCCATATTGCCATGTTTGCTACCTAATCCCATGTGTTGTGATGTCTGTTTTTGTTTCTCATTTCACGAGTTCTTATCATGGAGTGATCATACGGATACCTATCGATTCTGTGTATTCTCGCGGTGCTAGTCCATGGGTTGGATTTGCATTTACGATAAGTAATAAGGGTTTTATGAGTGAGTTCTGTGCTAATGGCGTTAGCATTTTTTCGCTATGGGCTAATTCAGAGGCTCAGCGTTAGTCTTGTGTTTTTTTGAGCTAAAAATGGTTCATATCATCAGTTAGTTGAGTTTCTTCCCGTTACATGATATGAAACATTCATAGTTTATTAAATATTAAGAAGCCCTCAGACGCTGTTTCCTGCAGATTATGCGTTTTTCCGCCCACCAGCGGGTGGGTGGGGTTCAACAGGTTAAGGAGTTCAAGTATCTCAGGTGCCCTCCGTCTCTGGAGTGCACATGTCTTGTTCTCGAGTGAGGGGACCATGGAGCCGGAGCAGCGGGAGCTGTATTGCAGAGGCTTTATCTCAACGTTGTGATGAAGAGAGAGCTGAGCTAGTAGGCAAATCTCTCGATATATCGGTCCATCTTTGTTCTTACTCTCAGCTCTGGTCATGAAGGATGGGTCACGAGTCACGACCAAAACAACGTGGTCGTGAATAAGCATCCAAAAAGGTTTTCTTTGGAGCGTGGCTGGCAACTCCTTTAGGGATAGGGGGAGAAGTTCAGTAATCCAAGAAGCACTCAGAGTAAAGCCACTGCTCCTCTGCGTAAAAAGGAGCGAGTATAGGGGGTTTCGAGCTCCTAGAAAAGATGCCACCTGGACGCCTCCCTAGGAAGGTGTTCCAGGCACGTCCAGCTGGGAGGAGACCGAGGGGCTGACCCAGGACCAGGTGGAGAGATTATATCCCCATGCTGGCCTGGGAACGCCTTGGAATCCCCCAGTCAGAGCTTGTTGATGTGGCCGGGGAAAAGGAAGTTTAGGGCCCTCTGCTCGAACTGCAACCTCCACAAGTCAAATCCTTATAGCTATTGGAGATTGGGAAGAGGATGAGGACATTCCTTAAAGGAGACATGTCATGCTTTTCCGGTTATTACCCGTCCCCTTGTGTGTTATGAAGGTTTTTATGCATGTAAACGGTCTGCAGAGTCAAAAACCCTCAAAGTACACCCTGTAGGGAGTAAAACTCTAACACACCTCCCCAAAACGCCTCGTTGGAGATTTCTCATGTTCTTCCTGGGCATTGTGACGTCTGAATACCCAGTAGCCAGGGTTAGAGCTTTGACCAGGCTATCCACAGACTTCCTCACACACACACACACACACACACACACACACACACACACCCCCCCCCCCACACACACACACACACACACACACACACACACACACACGCACACACGCACACACACACACACACGAACACACACACACTCAGTGCAGGCAGCTCTGCTGATTTCTCCTCCTTGGCTGCAGGCTGATAACAGACAGTTGGGATCGCGGCGAAATGTTCTCTGCAGACCCATTCTCACAGCGTTTATCAACCTTTTTCTTACTCAATATCAAGCCACACTTATTGTTTTTACTTCGGCTGTGAGTTTGTGTGTGCTCAGGATGAGTTTCGCTGTGTTTCGCTGTGTATCGCTAAACAAGGAAACCACACCTCCACGGAGCTCAGCGCGATTCACAACGTCCCGACCAATCAGAGCACACTGTGCTCACAGGGAGGGTGGGGACTGGAGCTATTGGAGCTACAACGAGCCGTTAAAGGCAGAGAGTGAAATTCAGTGAATACACGTCGTTTACAGAGATGCTGTTTGAGAAACCAATGTGAGTTTGGAAAATTGCACAATATAAATCTATTCTAGTATACCTCAACAATGGAATTATGACCAGTTAAGCCCCATGCCCCTGGTACCGGGGGCAAAACGCAACATCTTGCAAGAAACAGCGTCTGAGGGCTTCTTAACATTTAACAAACTATGAACGTGTCATACCCACTTAACGGGAAGAAACTTAGCTAGCAGGCAGTATTAAAAATGTTTACCGAAACAAAACACAACTCTAACGCCGAGCCTCTGAATTGGCCTTGAGCGAAGAAATGCTAACGCACTTAGCACAGAACTCACGGTATAAATACTTTATTACTTATCGGATCTGCACAACCAAGATATTCCACAGATTCTAGCGGTATAAGTATCATCACTGTGCGACCAAAGCTCGCAGCAGCTCAGGCAAACCCAGACAACACACACAGCTTTACTGAGCCAAAACGGCAAATATGTCGTACTTTTGCTGATTTCTGATCAAAAGTTGTGTTTAATGGCATTAAAACAATAAAAACGCTGCTGAAGGTCAATCCAATGTGTCTGTGTCACTTTGAAATGATTACTGATAATCCGTCATTCCATTTTTGTCAAAACCCCTCAAAAGATTTGGGTTGCGTTCCAATAGTCCATTTAGCTTAGGAACCTTCCAAACCAAGTGAAATGCCCCGGAAGTCCCTCAGTGGCAGCCATGATAAGTGCCGTTCCAATTCTCTAGATGATAGGAAAGGAGGTTTCAAACTTCCTTTATAACCTCCTTTAGCTTAGGAACCACTGGACCTCCCTTACCGAAAGGAGAGGAGAAAATGCTGCCCCACAATGCATTGCAGCCACAGCATTTGCCGTCACACAACATTCGGCCATTCACGGAAACAACCGATTATGACCGAGAAATTATATCATGAAAGTTATGGTTCTTATTAAGCATTTTAAAACATATGTGGTAAGTTGCCAAAGTGCTTTGTTTTGAACGTTCATCAGTATTATAATCAAAAAGAGAAATATGAACGTTAGTTTTTACTGAAATTATCAAATAAAGTCAACATTTCACTGAGCTGTGTGGGGTTTGTTCAACTTTTAAAAGATGTTTGAATGGTGATGTACACAGTGATAGATGTTAAGGACTAATGTTTATTATAAATACATTTGTATTTATTTTAAGATATTTTCATACAATCATACGTATTGGGATCATTTGTATTAATGTGGACCGGAGGGTGACGAGCATAAGTTTCACTTTCCTTTTTTATTTCAATTCCAACTTTGGTCATGAAGAATATGTTTCTCTGTTGTCCTCGTTCATAAAGCAAAGCAACAGCATCAGAGCACGGTGCAGAGTCTCTCGATGAGTTTACAGTAGTCCCTCGTTCTTATTAAACATCCATGTTGTAGTCCGCTGTATAGAAAACTGTAGTTTCCATAGTTTCCCCACAGCAGCAGACGCACATTCATGACTTCCGCTGGCGCATCATAAACACGTCGGATAGTGAAAGTGCAGTCGGATTCTCTAAAGTACCGCAGTCTCTTCTCCTAAGTCCTTTTGAATTCTCCTATCCACTATCCCTTAACCCCGTGACGTTTCACTCAGAGGTCAAGGAATAGGAGATAGGGTTAGAATTTAGGAGCTGATTTTTGGATTATTGGAACGCAACCCCGTTGTTGTTTTCATATGTGTGAGGAATACAACCCAGCTTCCGGTTTTGGGTGTGCTGGCATGCATTCACCAATGGTAATGTTTAGATGGATTTTAGGAAACGCCCCTCGATTATATTGGCTATATTGGCACACACAAACAAACGGCTCAATAAACATGTCCCTTCACACGAGACCGCTCAACCCACTGGAGACGCTGTAGTACATATGCCGGGCCTGTAAGTGACGCTATACTTCCGCCACAAAATACACCAAGAACAGCGAAGAAGACCCCCGAGCAAACCTTCTGTTTATTCTCCGCGGTGGATGAGCGACATGTAGTTCATGTAGTTCTCCATGTCCACTTGTTGCTGATGGTTGTGGTAGAGGAGCTGTAGATTTTGCACTAACATCTGTAGCAGCAGAGGTGGGGAGAGGCGGGGCTATGGCTTCATCATTATCAGGAAATGATCGTATAGGACGTACACACGGAGCCGTTTGGCCCCCCAGAGCGTTCCGTCCGCAGATCAATCCACCTTGGGACCCATTATCGTTTTAGGGGTCCGTTTCCGCGGTTCCGTTACGGCCTCGTGTGAACGAACGGGCAATACGAAAAAGAAAAGTAGCGGATACAACCGTTTTGCAGGATAAAACATTAAGCTGATGACTAAACCAGCTCACAGTGGAGTGTTTAATGAGCGAACTGCATTCTGCTTCAAGGTGCTGTAAATGAGCATGCTCAGCCGCTCACAGTCTCAGGTGAGGAAGACATGTCCCTTTTAGAGACGTCACTTCGCTGACTGGTTGAACACAAACTGCAGCTCTCTCAGCGCCTTCACCTGCAGCATCACTGAGCTTAACCTACTGATTGCGAACAAACAAACACGTCTGTTCGCCTGTAATCAGCCCTGCAGGTAATGGAGACTCATCTGTAATCATCTAGGACAGTTTACACAAACAAACGGGTCGCCCTGCCTCCAACATCAGAAACACAGGTCTCACATCTAGCACAGTTAAAGAGATACAATCCAGATGTTATTCTCACTAAACACCTTTTACTTATCTGGACACCAATCGTTTGACATTTCAGGAATTTGCAATTTGGATTTCTCACTAAAAGATGGATAGAAAGTTACCAAACTATATGGCAAATGTAAAGCTACAGCCAGCAGCCAGTTTCAATGTCCACCTTCAACCAGGAGCGCTCTATTACCTTTTTTCCAAATGAATTCCAGCTTTCACTTAACATTTTTTTTTAAATTAATTTGACTTTGTAACCCTTAAGAAATGGTACCTGAAAAAAGAAATTAAAATAGAACAGTGCAGATCCATTGTGCGCAATAATGAGAAAATGAACATAAAGACAACAGATGGAAACTCTTCGACAGAAAACTATATTTAAAAACAAAGTGTGTGCGTGCATGTATTTGTATGTGTCCCTGCTTTAAAAGGGGCCCTATAATGCACATTTTTCTGGTACATGTTTGTATTTTGTATCCTTTACTGTGACATGTGTCCATACTTTAATGTTCAAAAAGGTCTTTATTGTTTTCATACTGTCTGTGCTGCAGCACCTCTTTTCACCCTCTGTCTGAAACCAGAGCTCAATCTGCTCTGATTAGTTAGCTGGCTGGCTCAGTTGTGATTGGTCAATCGCATAGAGATGTCCTGCCCCTTGGCCTATCTATGTGACATCACTATGTTACGCCTTTGCAGACCATTTACATGCAACCTGTATAACACACTACAAGAAAGGGACAAACCCCAAGAAAGCTTAAAAGGGCCTCTTTAATCTGTGTGTCTGAATGTTCTACTCACTCTGTGTTTTGTGTACGCTCTGATTGTTGCGGGGGCTCGGGCCAAGAGGTGCTCCCCTCCCCTCTCTGCGTCTCTCTGGCTCTCCTCCTTCTTTCCCGCTCCACCTCCTCAGCATCCTCCTGGCTCCGCTGGGCAGTCAAACTGTAACCAACACAGACATTAACAGGCTGTCACCACTCTCTTAAAATACCCCCAAAACACTAATTGAATACCATATAGGAGCCTTCCAACATTATAGAGGCTCCAAGGAAAACACCTTGAATACAACTTTCTTCGACTTTTGCACAATTCCATCTAACAAATATATTGTAGATGTCTTGTCCGTAATTGTATGGGCATTTTTTCCAACTTCGTCCTGACACATTTTGTATCTGGACATTACAAAAATACACTTTTGTTTGTTTGACCAATGTTTGGCTACCCAGATGAGACAGTTACTCAATATACCCTGACCCTAAACCTTAAGTTCATCCTCCTTAAAGGATATAACCGGCAATAGAAACAAGACAAACTTTCAACTGTTAGATTCTACTTGGCTCGAAGCATGTGTACAACCCAGCAGTGCATTGGGGTTTCTTTAAATTGGAGCCTTAAGCGGCCCTATAATGCACATCTTTCAGGTTCATATTTGTATTTAGTGCCTGTACTGTGACATGTTTAGATGCTTTAATGTTCAAAAAGGTCTTTGTTTTTCTGCAGCACCTCTTTTCACCCTCAGTATGACCCAAAGCCCAGTGTGCTCTGATTAGTTAGCTGGCCGGCTCTGTTGTGATTGGTCAATCGTATATCATGAACAATGTGTTGCAAGTCAATAGAAGCATAAGTGTTACAAAGTGATGTCAACATGTCGCTGATGTTAACAAAGGAGTCCAATGGAGGTGTTTCAGGCAGGGGGGGGGCAGTGTGTGGGAAACTTTTGGAGACCATTCACATGCACATAAACCTTTATAACACACTACAGGAAAGAGAAAACCCTAACAAAGCACAATAGGGGACTTTTAACCATAACATAAGTAAACCAACATGTTGTGGACAGAGGGCTACACTATCAGATGAAGGTAAATTCAGTGTAATCAAAAATCGAAACCATGTTATCTCTCATCATGTACAGATTCACATTATTTATTTAATTGCTAATATTGAAAGGTTACAATGGAAAAGTTTATATAGAAGGGATTTTCAGTGGATTTTAAAAAGCAAAAGGAAACAAAAAGATGTTCTCTTCTATTAAAAGTCCATTCAGCTCTTCCAGAGAGAAATGACTTGATAACAATAACTCTCTTTATTGTCCAAGCACATCTGGTGGAGCTGGAGCCAGCTGCCGTGCTGTTTCACTTCATTAACATCTCTGGAGAGAAACAAAGACAGAGGGGGCGGAGGTGAAGAGACGGAGGATGGAGAAAAACTGGAATCTTGACTAGCCGCAACATCATCTTTCCATACTGATAGAGTTCTGGAGAAAATCTGCTCAAACATTTGTAATAACAAGAACCTTGGCTTGAAACCAGCTGTCTCTGGAGAGCACCTGTTAAAAACACATTTTCCTAATTATGTCATTGTTTTGAAAGGATAATTACAGTTTACAATTTTAAATCACACTGTATTTTCAGACATCTGGCCACTAACGTTGTGCACTCATGCATAACTGCTGAGATCTTAATAAAATGTCTCAATGGGCAAAAAAAGAAGAGTTGTAAGTAAAAATAGCACATACTGTAGGGTTAGCCAAACTTATTTGAATGCGAAGACAAAGGTTAATTGCATTACCCAAACAGTTGACAAACTTGCAGACTTTTTACACTTTTGGTTTTTAACTGCAATTAAAGTAGTTAAGACAATCTGGCTAAGATGTCATGGCATTTGGTAATTGTCAGAATCATGGAGCTCCTTTAGCTTTCTGTAAATGGCTACATGCCAATTTCCATATCTGCAATCCTTAATGTCAACCTGTTTATATTTGTGGTATTTGGCATTTGTAGCTAATTGATTTGTTTGTGTTGCTTTTTTACTTATGTTGTGGTGCTTTCCAAAAAATGTATCTCATACCGTTCGATGCTATCAAATTTCTTTACACTGTAACTGACAGAAACGATGTATTTTGAAAACTGAAACAGGTTTTGTTGGTGTAACAATTCCTCCTGTTTTTAGATCATTTCTATTATAAGTAATGGGAGACAAAATCTACAATTCTTGTTCTGTGCAGAATACATATTAGAAAGTTTACAAATGAATATGAAGCTTTAAGAAAAGCCAGTTATCAATTCATTGTGGTGAATAATCTTCCAACGTCCCCTGTTTTTGTACTAAAACAGCCAAACTTTGGGGGTTACTGAGTTGTTTTATTAACAAAGACTACTGAAGCCTCATTAATTGGCTAAATACATTTGTTTGCATGGTTGAACTGGTAAAAACATGCTGGTAAAAGCAGATTGTGAATTAAGTCCCAAGACTGTAGCAGTGTAAAGGAAAAAAAAAAAAAAAAAACCTTGAGCATGTTGGTTAAACAAATATATAAAACATGCGGACCAGTTGCCTTGAAAATATGATTAATTCTCTCAACATGTGCTCATGAAACATTTGGCTGAATGAAATCATTACTTCAAAGTGCAAAAAACTAATTCAAATATAAAAATCCCATGCAGATGATGTCATTTGTTATGGCTGTATGCGAGGACACTGGCCACGAACGGCTGTGAGTCAAACATTCTGCGGTATCATGTGGTAAAGTGACCTACATACGATCACACTCACAAGAGTGTGAGAGAGACATATTGGCAAGAGTAAGCCTTTAGTTTATGTAAATCAATTTGATCTGAGATGAGAAGTATGTTTTGGACGTCTTTTGGGGATGAAATTGGATCAACTGGAGATGAGGTCTGGACATCATCATTATTGTAAGGCACCAAGGGATGACTATGATATCCTCAAAGGACCTTATCGCGGCTGCTGCATGTTTTAAAAACGTTGTCTGCTCATTTTAACAGCATTATTCAACTTTTTATGGTTATGTTTTGGAACAGACAGTGCTTAGGTAATGCTAAGGAAAGATTGTCATCTGGTTTAATACAGAAAAAGTCTGCAGTGACTTGATACGCAACATTTTTTATTAATTTTTAATAGAAACCACGTTCTTTCCCTAACCTAAACCAAAGTGCTCATATTGCCAAACCAAATTACAGACAGGACTCTGGATGCACTTTGGTGTTAAAGGCCTGAGCTCTGCACGCCCTCCATCCACCCTGACCACCACTGACTCGAGGGCGGTAGCTTTTCATTCACTCAAAAAGACAATCCTCTGAACATAATCCAGGCACAGATTTACGTTTGACGCCACAGTGTAAATGGCAAAACAATTAAGAGCCAACGTTCTAGGGAACAGGGTTTCTTGCGCAGAAAATATAAAACACAGTCAGTTCCTCCCAAATCAAATCAAATCAAGTTTTATTTATATAGCACATTTATAAACGATTTTTGGTGGAGCCAAAGTGCTGTACATATAATAAAAATAGCCTAGAGACTCCGAGGAAGTTTCTCTCCCATACACTTCCCCCCTGCTTGAAATGCCACAACAAACCTTCGCGACAGTGACATCCATACTGTACGTAAGACTTGCGCTTCCTTTGTATAGTGCTCCAACACATTGTATATATTGAGAGGCTAAGAGGCGGGACATCACTATGCAGTTGACCAATCACAACAGAGCCAGTCAGCTAACCAATCAGAGCAGACTGGGCTCTGATTTCAGACAGAGGGTGAAAAGAGGTGCTGCAGCACAAGCAGTATGAGAGAAATAAAGACCTTTTTGAACAATAATCATGAAAACATGTCATAGTATAGGCAAGAAATACAAATATGAACCTGGAAATTAGCTTAATAGGGCCCCTTTAAATATTTTGGGGCTTAAATATCCTTAATTCTATCTTTAAACAAATCTACAAGTAAAAAAGAGTCCTGTACAGGGATGACAGGGATGTTGACAGCTGAGGGTATCAAGTCATGGTCCTCTATCAAATGCCAGTACGTTAAATATCAATAACATAGAGCATGACTGCTCCACTTTTTCACGCAACAAATAACTGCTGTTACAGGGTATTGTCTCTGCAGGACAATGTTTACTTCCAGGTACCTTTAGAGCCTGCTGGGTGATTTAACTTGACGCTGAGAAGCACAAATGTGAAAAGACCAAATGATGGAGGAAATATGTCTGATATGCATCACTTTTTCCACCATTTACACAATGAGGCAATGAAGGTCGGGGGAACTGCATTTTCTTTGTGTGTGTGTGGGTAGTAGCGCAGGAGGGGATTCAGGACTCAGCCAGATGATGTCATGGCCATTAAGGAAGTTGCAGCCATAAAAGAAGCCATTGAACTCTGCAGCAGAGTGTGATTTTTTATAGTGAAGTCACATAGCAATGTTCCACTGATCACTGAGGAAACAAGAAACTCACTAATAATGGGGAACAGTAGTTAGGAGAGAGAAGAAAATAACAAAGAAAACAACACATTAAATTAGGTTCCCGGTGCCTGTTAGAGGAGAGGATTTGGAGTAAGTTGCCAAAATAGGTCCAAGGAGAAGTAAACAGTGAAAGGGTATAAAGGAAAAGAAAAGCTTACGATCAAATGAGGGGGAATTGAGTCCTGGGGCCTAATTTATAAAACAACAAGTCCTCCAACTCATACGACCAAATATGTCGTTTGTTCAAGCGCTTAATACGTCCTACTGTATAATTACATTTTAAAGTTTTCGCCCTCTAGTGCTCCCGTTGAATGCAAACGTTACAGATGGTCGTTTATTCACAAATAACCCTCTCTGTAAAATCCTAAATTGTAGGATAGTTTGGCCATTAAAACGCTTTTTGATTATATTTCTAGCGAGAGGTATATATTGTACTTTTAGAATCCACGTCCAGTCGATATGTAGGATCTGTAGGATATGTAGGTGCGTTTTGCACCCCGGGCCGCTGTTTTGATATTCCGCTGAAGTATACAGTGTGACGTAATATCTCTTCTTTTTTTTCGAAGGAAGGGGGGGGGGGGTCAGAGGGCCTAGGTATAAAAGTCAGGGCTCGCCACTGCTTTTTTCAGAGGTTTTGATAGGCTAAAACATCGATTGTTTTAGCCGCAATGCATTTCGGGATATGGTGTTTATATGATATGAAATTGGAAAAACATTTTTTTTAAATAATACTTTATTCCGAGTGTTCTTGCTTTTCTCTTTGGAAGTCATCACATAACGGCATTGTAATACACGGTTCGGCAGCATTAAATATTACATATCTGCCGTAGATATTTATTTATAGAGCCCTGATCAGAAGACCTTTTGATAAACTGTAAGAAATGCCGCCAAAACAGAATACGTGACGTGGATCATAAATATATCAGCAATTAAACAACATCTTACATTTCTTTTTCACACAATACGTCTCTTTGCAGTATCAACACTAATTTGGCTATCTATATTTGATCCAATTGGTAGATAGGCTATATTTACACCATAACGGTGCACAGCTGATAGAAAGGGATTTTTTTGTAGTTTTTAAAGATATTATTTATTACCTTTCCAACTCCTCATGCAGTTGACTGTTACAGGTCTATACAGGTTCATGGTACAATGCATAAGCTTCAAATCGAGAGACTGAAACTGTATTTTCCTTTACCGTTCTGTTTTAATTTCACAAAAGTTAATAGTCATATTATGTTTGATATTATTATGTTTTATTAACTACACCACTGGTTTTTTAACCCGCGCCGCCTAGTGGTTAAAGCACGTTATTGAATTTTGTTGTTGAATACGTTTTATTTGATGAAAACATTTAAATATTAAGAGTAGCCTACATACAAAATTGAAAATATGAAGAAGATACTGTAGTGATCTCTACAATAAAACAGTTTAGTGCAGGACGTCCAAAGATATTAACAGGAGGATGTGCAAAACAGACAAACTAATAAGGCTTTATTTAAACATTAAAGAATACTTTAAGTTAAGGTCTTCTTTTGAATAAGAAAAAACCGTTGGGGGTATCAACAGATAAATATGAAGTCTGACAAAGTACTTAACGTCTAATATATTGCATAGTTTATTTTGGCACTTGACAATCACCTTCCCTGAATTTGATTCAGGTGTAACTAAAGTCTGATTTACGGGTTGTTTATATTTCACATCATTAATCAGAATCTGCAAAGTAACTAAAATAAATATAGTGGAGTAAAAATACCAGGTTAACCTTAATTGTAGTGGAGTAGAACAAAGTAGTATGCTGCTGTTACAAAAACATTTCTCAACTTGGAATCAATAAAGTATCTTATCTTAAAATGATCGATGGCTACTGCCATATTTGCAAAATTTGCCTCCGAACCTTGACAAGTGGATGTTTCAGGCTTATCAATGAACAACAGGAGGGGTCACAGACATAAGACCAGCTGTTAAATAAAGCTCTTCTGACCTTAGGTATCATGTGGGTATATTAATTCACCCATTTATTAATTATATGTTTTAAATTTGATAACACCACTGTGTTTCGTATCCCCTAAACCTCCAGGGTCTACACAGTTTAATACTGGCAACTTCTAATTGTGGGAAATACAAAAACATCTTATCAAGAGACGTGCCATAGAACATGTTGCGAAACACAAAATTCCATTCCATTTCAAAGAGCTGTTGACGCTCGGCGTAAACTTGTCGCACTGTCACTCCAACATCCAATCACAGGGCTTGATGACTAATCACGGGGTTTGTAAAGCAAGGCGGATGTTGTAGTCCCAAAGGATAGCTGGGGATTCTGGGTAGTGTAGTGTCTTCGGAAACTCTAGTGTCTTAACTCCGAAAAGACTATTTGTTTCTCTGAATCGAAGGTTAAAAACACAAAAGCATTGTACACATACAATCAATATTGTGTAATTAACAAGGATAAACTGATGTTTTTTAGTGGATGATGAGTAATGCAGTTATCACTGTGTAATCATTTGACAGTGAGGGGAATATATCCGGTTTTATTATGAAAACTTCGAGACCGGAAAAACTGTTTTCACCCACGCTAACTTTACATGAAAGCTGGCGAGACCTCAGATCATCTTCGTAATATCTATCAAACTATAGATCCTACACATCGACTGGACGTGGATTCTAAGAGTATATACAATTCTCGCCAGAAATCTAATCAAAAAGCATTTTAATGGCCAAACTATTCCACAATTTAGGATTTTCAAGAGGGTTATTTGTGAATAAACGTCCCTCCGGAGCGTTTGCAATGAACGGGCCGGGAGCATGTTGTTTCTTACACGACCACTAGAGGTGCTACACTTTAAAACGTGACTCTGGGTCGTAATAAGCTGCTGAACAATCAACCTATATGGTCGTTTTTTGTAGGAGGACAGGCTGGATAAAATGCTTTGTGGACAGCAGGTGGAGGTTCATTAAATGTTCCCTCTCCTTAGGTGTGGGCAGGCCTCCGTTTAATACCTGAACACACTGTAGTGGTCGTGTAAGAAACAACATACACTTTAAAGCGTGTCTCTGGGTCGTAATAAGCTGCTGAACAATCGACCTATATGGTCGTTTTTTGTAGGAGGACAGGCTATTATAAAGCCTTGCGTAGGATTCACGTGGGAAGGTTGCTTATGTAGGATAAAGCAAATAAATACGCACAGACATTTTCCGATCCTGAGGAAGATTATGTGTATTTTGTCATTAACTTTTTTCGGACCACTTATTTATTTTGGTGACGATCCGACCTCCATGCTGCTACTCTGGTTCAAACTGCATCCACCAAACAATGTGATTTTTCTCCACCTCCCCAAAAGAACCAAAACCTGACACGGTGTGAAATGTATTTTTTTAGCTGTTCTGTCGTCATTTCCTACGATCTTCTTCATGCAGTCAGTCAAAATGAATGAATGAATGGGCGTTTCTTTGACTATTTATAGGCAAATATGGGCGTTACGTGAAACCCGCAAAAGCTGCGCCGCATTTCGAGTTGATTGTGATTTATAAAGGGAAACCGGCGTAGGACGTGCCACACGCACGTCCTACGCCGGTACGCAGTGTTTGATGAATCGGAAAATGTCTGTGCATATTTATTTGCTGCTTTGTCCTACGTAAGCAACCTTCCCCCATGAATCCTACGCAAGGCTTTATAAATGAGGCCCCAGATCTCAGTTAGGTGTCGACAGCATTTGGCCACTTTTTGGACAATTTATCAAACATATGTCTTACGTCACCTTCCCCTGGTGAAGGGGAGTTACTCTCCCGAGAGGGTAGAGGGAAAAGTAAAGGTATACCAGGAATGGAGCACATTTGAGAGCCGCTGTCTTATACTGTAGCTCTGTTGTACGACACCACTGTTGCTGCAGTGCCAAAGAAAAGTAAAGCATTTCAAAGCAATACACAAGACTGCTGAAGACTCCAACGAATAACACAGCTGGAATTATTAAATGTGGGTGTGAAGCTCTGGAAACCAAACTAAATGTTGTAAAGACAAATGTTATCAGTGTACTTTGCAGGCAGTTTACACCACCAATACATTTAACATGATTATTTATAACTGATAATCTGATGGATGATGTTTAGGGTATACCCTGTATAGGAGTTGTTAAACTCGTCTCTGCATTTACTATAATCACCCCTCCGAAAGATATTGGCCGAAAGCTTAAAAATGGAATAAACTATATTGTAGAACGTGCTCTGGTCTTCTGTATCTTTGTTCTTTGCTTAAATGTTGTTTGGTGTTCCACATGGTTTGATTCTAGGACCCTGGTTGTTTGCATTTTGAGAACACTGTATGTTTTTAAAAAGTGTCATGTGTGTCATGCCATGTCATGCATTTATTCAACCGACAGACAGGTAGATACATTCAAGTGTCAATGCAGCAAAATACAGAAGAAAGTATTATTATATAAGAAAAGTATTTAAGTGTTATTAAAATAAATCCCAAAATATCACAAAAGAGTATTATGCATGTATAACGTCCACCATACAATACAATACAGATATTCAATTATATTACTATATTTAAATTTAAACTCCAATCTGGCCGAGGTATTTACCACTGGTTGATACATGTTTCATTATTTTATGTTGACGTTATGAAGGTTGTTTGTCAAAAAAATAAGTTACTGAGTGGTGAACAATTTTCAAATTGCACAGAGCAAACCTTTAGCAAATTCAATTTATATCACAATAAACGTTTACTTTAATTTTATACTGCAGGTATGGGTGAAAAATAAAAGTAAAACCTGTCATTGTCATGTGTCTCACCTGATGAGATTCTGCAGGAGCTGTCTGCTGGAGCTCTTTCTTTTGATGGACTCTGACATGGTGGATGGTCTGCTCCTGGTCTGTGGGCCTGGTTCTGGTGCTGGTTGGTGGGCAGCCTCTGGTCCTGGGTCTGACCTTAGTTCTGGTCCTTAGATGTTTCCTACAGCTGCTCTGTTGTTCTTCTTCGTGTGTCTCTGTGGCTCATGTTGGCCTCTCTCTCCCTCACTCTCTGATCGCAGCTCTCTCCTCCCTCCATGTGGTTTTCATTGAAGCGTTTGACCCCCCCTCTCTCACCCTAACAGGGGTCATGTGACTCACCCAGGGGATTGTAAGATGATATCATAACAGTGGTTCAGTGTCAATATACTATGCATGTATATTGTACATATTCATATTGTGAGGGAGTAACAGAGTGTGTGTTAGTATACAGTGATCTAATTAACACGTTCCGAGACTCCAGCTAATTATAGAGAGAAAGAAACACTAAACTCCCGCACTGCGCTTTAAAAATGCAACAACAACTGTGACATGCAGCTTCATCTTCTCATTTGCTGCAGCGTCATCTTCTCATTTGCTGTTTTTTACAGAACACAAAATACATTTGCATTATTTTAACAAAGCAACCAGTTAAAAATAAAAAAATGTTTACCTGAGAAGTTATTGATGTCTCTAAAGTCCTGACTGCTAAAGCAACATTAACAACTTATAGTCTTAGTAAAAATGCACAGCATGCACTGATTGGGTCGTAAGATCTCCAGGGAGAAGTGCGTAACGTTTGTTGTACGATGTTGATGTCAGAGTTACTGAAGTTTTGTCCTCTGATATTATTTGGCAGCTCTGCCTTTGAGTCTTTCTGATTCATGGAGGTTCCAGATAAACATAAGGCTTAACTTGTTATTGCTATCTGCTGCTAGTATAAGGCCTAGCTGCCGTTAGCTAGCTAGCTTTTAGCACAGTTAGCTGCCTTGTCTATTTTAGTTGCACTTGATTGATGTTTAGCAGTGTAAAAACGTTGTCACCCTCTATTTTTTTATCATTCATAAGTTATGTCAAAACATTTTTATTTCGTGTGACTGGTGTATGTCTAAATTGCACTGTATGGGGGATAATTTGGAAAACTATGTCATCTTACGTAGTTTTAACAGTTTAAGTTAAGCCCCAAGCCTGTTTTTCAGGTGTCAGGCTCGAAAATGACATTTCCAGAACAAATGACCATATCTTCCCTTCTAAAAGGGGTAAATTAATAATCTTTTTCTCAAAGCAATGATAAACCTGTGAGTTGGATGTAGAAGAGTCAGAATCAATATAGATGTTTTTTATTTTAAAGAAACACTGAGACCCTCACCCTGCACCCTGAGTCTCAACTGTGTTTTTCAAGCCTTTCCCTGTTTTTTTGTATTAAACAAAACATTAAGCTTTCCCAATGGTGTGGTTTTCGTTTTGTGAAAAAGTGCAAATGCAGTGTTTGTATATAATTACATCACATATTTTTTTGTTGTTGGTCGTGAAATTGCTCTTGCTGACTTGAGCCAGCCATTTTTTCCTCCGCTCTGTGTCAGTGGGGAAGCTTTACATTCGTACTCCTTTCTCGGAGCGTTTGAACATCCCCAGGCAGCACAGCAAACCATGGTGGAGACTAGGAGGCAGCACAGCAAACCATGGTGGAGACTAGGAGGCAGCACAGCAAACCAGGACAACACGGAGGAAAAGGCACAGACAAACTGCATGATATGCTATTCAATGTTTATTGAATTCCATGTATTTGCAATGGATGTTCCTAAAACAACACATTTAACATCATCATCATCATGCTGCTGCTGCTGCTGCTGCTGCTGCTGCTGCTGCTGCTGCTGCTGCTGCTGCTGCTGCTGCTAGTCCTTTGATAGTCACCTGTCGGTCTCCTGTCCTTTCTGAAAGCCATAAAGATGACATTAGTCATTTAGATAACTTGTGTCCTCAATTACCATGGGATTACTGAAGCTACCATGAATTTAAGAAAATGGTAGAAATTAATCTAATCTGAATTTTAAAGCATTACTTTAGATCCCCTCCCTCTAAATAGATCAATAAACATTAGAAAGTGATGCTCCTGACTACCATACAAGTTTAAGAAGATAATATTGGTTTTAAAGAATTCAAAGCTATAAATAAACAGCAACAGGCTCTTTAACCAAGGCACTGTTAGCCTGACATGTAAACTAGTTGCTCACACTAATCCTAATATTATCACTTAATATTAGCAAATTCTATTTTATTTTTTAAAACATATTGATGTAAATACATACACATATCGATTTGTTGTATAAATATTGCAAATCAAAACCTTTATTCACTAATAATTACCAAAAATCGTAGTTCTATCTCCTGTTATCATTGCATTCACATTGCCCGCCATGAACTTCCGGGGAACGATCCTCGTCTACATGAACCACGTGACGATAACCGTTTTTGGACTTCCGTTGTCGTAACTCTTCTATCTATATTGCGCTGCACTCGGCCACGTTAGTGTTGGTGCCTCCGGGGGAGTTTTCATGAACATATCGGACTTATCTTATGGATTGCTGTGTATTATACTTGTGTTGTGTAGTTTATACTTTGTTCCAACTATTTTAATACCTGAACACTCTGCTGCTGTTAAATAATTTCCCAATTTGGGATTGATAAAGTGTCTGTCTGTCTATTTATTTTATAGATAAAAAAACACATCTATGTATTTTCAAGCCAAAGGTGATACACAATATAAACTGTATACTATTATTTTTTCAAAGACATTTTACATTTCAAAAGCATATATTGCTATGTTTAGGACAAACAATTAAAGACTGCTTTAATTTAACAAATTCTACAATATAAAAGTGGCAGATTTGCTTTATTAAACAGACCAGACCTAGGCTGCATACCAACACAATTAGGAACATGCTCACATCTTACTACACTGAACGAAAATATAAACGCAACACTTTTTTTTTTGCTCCCATTTTTCATGAGATGAACTCAAAGATCTAAAACATTTTATATATACACAAAATAACCATTTCTCTCAAATATTGTTCACAAATCTGAAAAGATCTGTGATAGTGAGCACTTCTCCTTTGCCGAGATAATCCATCCCACCTCACAGGTGTGGCATATCAAGATGCTGATTAGACAGCATGATTATTGCACAGGTGTGCCTTAGGCTGGCCACAATAAAAGGCCACTCTGAAACGTGCAGTTTTGCTTTATTGGGGCGGTCCGGGGGGGTCCGAAAACCAGTCAGTATCTGGTGTGAGGGGTAGGGTTAGGGTTAGGCTTAGGGGTAGGGTTAGGGTTAGGGTTAGGGTAATGTTGTGAATCGAGTGGCCTGTGTTCGTCATCCATAACATACGCCTGCCCATACCATAACCCCACCTCCACCATGGGCCACTCGATTCACAACATTACCCTAACCCTAACCCTACCCCTCACACCAGATACTGACTGGTTTTCAGTCCCCATGTATGTTGGTCTGAAGAGCTGAAGCATTCATACACAATGGATAAAAACTGTGTTGTCTCATTCTATATCCTGTGAGAAAATGATATACATGTAGCATTCAAAACTCAACATACTATTCCTAGCCTGAGGAAGATATGAATAATCAACAGATTTGAATGGAATCTCTAACATTTCCATGTAGAATAAAGACAAAAGAGTGATTATACAAATTACATTTATTGAAATTTGAACCAGAAGCTGAAGTCTCAAAGAATGTTTTAAAGACATAAAACAAAAAGGTGGATAATAATAAAATCTATTAAATGTATATGTAAAGACATTTGGTCAAATTAAATGACACAGTGATAACAGCAACGCCAGCGTGGATGAAGTTGGTGCAGGTCTTTCTTCATGCCCCCCCCCCCCCTTCCGTGCTGTCCCCTCAGAGGAAGTGGGAAAACGGGATAATACTCTGGACACCACGCTGTCTCAATGATCCACACTGTTAATATGAGGAAAATAAATGTTTTAGGAAATGAAAAATATGAAGTTCACAAATAAAACACAGCTCAGGGGCAGTCATGGACGGTAGGTTTTCCTACAAAGTTAACTCAGCCTCCATTGATTTTCATATCAAATTAGCGTGTTAATAAAATAAGCTATCATGGCTTATACTTGCATATCTAAACAGAATCATGAAAACCTGTTGGTAGAGTCAGGCACACGAGTCCGTTTGAGTGTGTGCGCCGGTGTCTGAACGCTCACTCACTGCTAGCTATGTAGCTAACTGTTAGGCTACTACCTTGCATTGTTATGGATCTAAAGTTAGCAAAAGCTAAATTTCATAGCACAGCTTTACTTCTCACTTAACACAATAAAGAAACAGACCGTATAGTACAGCACAAACAACACATATGATCAATACTTACATATATTTTCACTTGTAGTATTATCATGATTGAAATGTTGGTTCTTCTGGGGGTGTTCTATCCACGCTCAGCTACCGCACCGCAGCTGCCTGCACTGTACAATCGCTGGAGGACTGAGCTGTCACTCAAAAACTGAGTAGCCAATGGGGACGCACCCCTGAAAGTCCCGCCCACCTGGGAGGTTTGTGGCTGAAGTCGAAGGTTGCGTTCCAATAGTACATTTAGCTTAGGAACCTTCCTAACCAAGTGAAATGACCCGGAAGTACGTCATGTTAAGTTCCGTTCCAATTCTCTAAATGAAAGGAAAGGAGGTTTCAAACTTTCTTTATAACCATCCTTTAGCTTAGGAACCACTGGACCTCCCTTACCGAAAGGAGAGGAGAAAATGCTGCCCCACAATGCCTTGTAGCCGCAGCATTTGCCGTCACTCAACAGTCAACAAACGATTATGACGGAGAAATTATGTCATGAAAGTTACGGTGCTTATTAAGCATTTTAAAACGTATGTGGTAACTTGCCAAAGTGCTTTGTTTTGATCGTTCATCAGTATTATAATCAAAAAGAGAAATATGAACGTTAGTTTTTACTGAAATTATCAAATGACTGGCAGTGGCTCAGTCAGTAGGGGATTGGACTGTGAGCCGTAGGGTCGCCGGTTCAAAGTCCCTGACCAGACCTAAATATGGAGTGTGGACTGCTACTTGGAGAGGTCCCAGTTCACCTCCTGCCCTGCCGTGGTGCCCTTGAGCAAGGCAGCGGACAACCCCCTTCCCCCCTCACTCCCATTGCTCCCCGGGCGCTGTGCAATAGCTGCCCACTGCTCCTAGTACTAGACTCCTGGTACTAGGATGGGTTAAAAGCATAGAACACATTTCACTGTGTGTGCTGTGTGCTCTGCATGTGTGACCATTACAGAGGGTTTCATCCCTCCCAATATTATTATTATAAATAAAGTCAACATTTCCCAGTCTTTACTGAGCTGTGTGGGTTTGTTAAACTTTTAAAATGTGTTTGAATGGTGATATACACAGTGATAGATGTTAAGGACTAACGTTTATAATAAATACATTTGTATTTATTTTAAGATCTTTTCATACAATCATACGTATTGGGATCATTTGTATTAATGTGGACCGGAGGGAGAGGGTGATGAGCATAAGTTTCACTTCCCTTTTTTATTTCAATTCCAACTTTGGTCATGAAGAATATGTTTCTCTGTTGTCCACGTTCATAAAGCATAACACAACAGCATCAGAGCACGGTGCAGAGTCTCTAGATGAGTTTACAGTAGTCCCTCGTTCTTATTATACATCCATGTAGTAGTCCGCTGTATAGAAAACTGTAGTTTCCCCACAGCAGCAGATGCACATTTATGACGTCCGCTGGCACATCATAAACACATTGGATAGTGAAAGTGCAGTCGGATTCTCAAAGTACTGCAGTCTCTCTCCTAAATCCTTTTGAATTCTCCTATCCACTATTCCTTAACCCCGTGACGTTTCACACATAGGTCGAGGAATAGACGATAGGGATAGACGATGAGCTGATTTTTGGACTATTCGACCGCAACCCAGCAGAAAGAAACTATTTAAGCATTGTGGCTGGCAACCTTAAAGTACTGCTGCTACCACATTCTATGCATCAATAATTATAATCCAAGATTATATTAATATACAACATCATAACACTGACAGGCAAATGATGTATCATGTAGCCTATATCTGTATCTTCTAACTTGTATTGTAGTAGCTAATTGTATCCTCATTCTAATGTTGTGTTATCTAATGGCTGTAGTAGTATGATGGTACAAAATAAAGTTTTGTATTTTGCAGTAGCGGTAAAAAGTGGTTTATTATCAAATGTAGAACTGTACAATGTAAACAATAATTAAAAATAGCCACATCGTCCAGGGTCCTGTCCGTTAAATACTTGAAGAAGCTATTGTCCACCTCATGCAGGAAGCGTGGCAGCAAATTATGTGGCAACTGAGTTGGTCTTCGGTTTCTTAATTCCAGATCGCCATGATGTAAAATAAATGATTGCGTCCAGGTGAGATGAAAATGAAAAATAATAGCCGTCTGTGTGTGCCTTCTTCACTTCCGTTTCGCTTCTCATGCACTGATTCGCTAAGCTGAACAGCCAATCAGAGTGATTTATTTTGCCGACAGCATGCAATCGGGGGTGGACACAACGGTGCCGGACACATCAATCTGAGTAGGGTGACAGGACGCTCATCGACGTCCAGACATCTATCGACATCTATCGACGGCCGAAATCGGCTTGGTGTGTAGGGGCCTTAAGAGTTGATATCCTACTTTTCAACACAACATTAAACATGCGTGCTGAATTTTAAATGTCAAGTTGAGTTTTTGTAACTGATTAGTTTTCCGTTGAGTTCCAAGTAGCAGAGAAAAAAACCTGGAAGTGACTCATTAATCAGTTAAGATTATAAATAACTGTGGGTATAACATTCACAAAAAATATTTAGGTCACCAGTGTAAATTAATGTGTTTCTTGGATTTCTTTTACAATAATCTTTCACACACAGTAGTTCTATTATATATATATATATATTATCCATTAAAAATAAGCTGGCCCAATATACATTTTCTCCTAGTGTATTTGTTGTGCACCGACAGAAATGTTAAGAGAGTTTCATTTTCATGTTGTTTTATGTTTGTTTTGTCACTCCATTTACCTCTCATTCCAGGCTTCCTGATTGTCCACCCCTTGTGTGTCTCCTGTGCTCATCAGCACCAGCCCTGCCCCTGATTGTGTCTTGTTGTTGTGTGTTTAAATTCCTCAGTCTCCCAGTGTTCATTGTCAGTTCGTCTTGTCTCATGCCAAAGTCAGGTCTATGCTCTCTTTGTTATCAAGAAAGTTTTGTTCCTCACAACGTGAGCGATTTTCTTTTGTTCTCATTTTGTCATCTCATCCTGAGATTAGATAGTGATAATTTTTTGTTCATCTTTTGGAAAAATAAAGAATCTTACAAATACTTTACCTCTGTCTCCGGGTCGTGCAATTGGGTCCTATATCCTGAGTGTCTGAGTTCATAACAGTATTTTTCGTACATGTTTTATTACCAATACATTTAAAAGTGGGGTAGGTAAGTTTGAGAAACCGGCTCGAGATACACTTTTTGTTATATTCCATGGAATGCTCTCAACATCCCGATAGCAATGAATATCTTAAGTGCTTTGACAAAAAATCCATACAAATCTGTGGAAGCCGTAGTACTGTAAAAAGCACGACCAATCATTTTAGCCGGCCCGGCTAAAGTAACTGGATGGCCTACCTGCCTGTCAGCCTTCCATCTGTGCACAAACTTATCTCGTGCCCTCATTGGTCATGTGCGCGTTCGTGTGTGTTGGAGGAGGGGCTGAGGAAGTGGCAGATTTTTTCCGGCTGTGTATTTTCAAATTCTAGCGCACTCGAGCTGGTTTCTCCAAAATTACCTAGCCCACCTTTAATAGAATAAACAAATGTTAAAGTAATTTAATTATGTATAAGCAGTGCAAACTAATTTTTTTAATAGAAAAAGGAAAATACAAATTAAGCCCAATTAAAAACCAAAATATCATCATGAAAAAATGTACTGTCTTCATAAAAACCTAATAACCAGCACATAATTGAGTTGAATTGAGAGCTTTAGATTGGAGAAGGCCGTGGTGTATGAAGCTCTGATATGAGCATTAGCAGCAGCAGCCTGAGAACGAGGCTGAAGGAATAAAGGGTTTTTGGTGGATCTGGTTACTGTTCAGCAGGTTATGAATAAGAAATGGCAGCTCAGAACAGGAGCAGCTGCTGGATGCAACGAGCTGATCAGACTGTCCAGCTCCAAATACTCCAAGTGTGTCTGTCTGTCTGTTTGTCTGTCTGTCTATGAAGGTAGATATGGTACAAAATGCGAGAGCTTGTAAAACCTGATGTGAGCACTTGCAGAAAAAAAATCTGAGCTTGTGTGCATGCATTTACACTTGTATAAAATATCCACGTATCTGTGAACCAAATTTGAAGTCACAGTTTTTTAGCTTGTAGAAAAAAAATTAACTTAGTGATGAAATGTTCACTTGCAGAAATAAATATATTAAATATATTTTCTTGGTTATTACAACCTCTGAAATCAGTCATTAGAACTTCACGAATCTGCTCTGTGGCCAACACAGTCTCACAGCATTTTGTGTTTTAGTCACGAAATTGATCTAATTATTCGTGTTCACCAACACAATTTCGCAATTTTTTTCGTGTCACACAGAACGATTTTAAAAGCAATGTAAATAATAACAAATTAGAAGGAAAAACAGATTTCAGTATTCTGACACAGAACGATTTTAGAAGCAATGTATTTCTATTGGTAGTATGTTTAGTGCCTGCACCAAATAATAACAAATTAGAAGGAAAAAAATATTACAAAAATACAGATTTCAGTATTTTGAGGTTCTGAGCCCCATTTCTTTTCCTCGTGGGCCACAAAAAAACTCCGACATTATACAATTTAAAATAAAAGGGATAGGGTTAGGCTTAGGGTAAGATATTGAGTAAGAAAATGTTTTTATGAACCACACAGCTTCCAGTCTTCCAAGACCCGACCGGACAAAAAGACGTGGTGCAGGCACGAAACATACTACCAATAGAAAATACATTGCTTTTAAAATCGTGTTGGTGAACACGAATCAATAGATTAAATTAATTTTGTGACTATAACACGAAATGCCTTGAGACTGAGTTGCTGTGGAAGTATAAATTGACGAATCTGCGGCCTTGACTTTTGCTACACTTCTTGCGATGTATGTGTTGCTAAAGTAATTTTCATATTTGGGGGGGTGGAGCAAAGGGGCAGAGCTATCAGAACGATGAGGCGCAAACTCGGGTCAGTCACACAGTCACAGTTGCCCCTTTCACACCAACGCAGCTCCCGTTCTAGCTCCGTGCTTGCACTCTTCTGGTTCGGAACCGGTTTTTCTTTTCAGCTCCCATTTTGTTCACACCGCCCAGAGCCCGACTGGTGCTGCTGCGTCATGACATCACCGTTTATGTCACTGATTTTCTCCCCAACGGCGCTCACAACAACAACAACAACAATGGGGGACTGCGTCGGGTCGATGATCGTGTTACTTTTAATCATACAAAGCCAGATTAAATTAAATAACTACTTCTCCAACCTTATACTTTTCTCATTGTTTATTAATGTGTTTCAACGGCATTTACCGACCACTGCAGTGATGCTCGTCCACTGGAGTTTATTCTCCCGTTAACTCTGTAAAGTATTCACTCTCTGACTGTCGCACAAGCAGTGATAAATATCCCCAATTCCCCATAAGTGAATGTGTTTCAGTATGAATTGATGCTGTTTGGCATCACAACGCTGTTATGAAAGTTTCTCTGGTATAAAATTAGTGATGTTAGCATAGCAACCGAAGCTAAAGTGACTATATTGACTACTTGTTGCTATCCTATTGTGGCATAAGCTGTTTTCTACAGGCACATTTTACCGGCGTATTTTTCATTATGATTCTACTTGTGATAGTCGGACATGACAACCTGTGCAGCCCATGTAATGATTCCCTCTGATAATGTTACGCCCCTGATAAAAGGGAAGAATTTTGACAAGAGTCAAAGTTAGGTTTCATTCTGCGGCTACGCAGTGTTTGTTCATGTAACCATGTAGACCAGGGATCACCAACTACATTTGTCCAAGGGCCAAAATGTATCCAATAGACACTATCGCGGGCCGGGGGGGGGGGGGGGGACGGGACAGGTACTGCATAAAGCTTAGCAGACTCTTCACGCTAACGAAGGATCACTTCTCGGCAGGGTTGGGAGGGTTACTTTGTAAATGTAATCAGTTACTGATTACTGAATACATGCTCTGAAAGTAATCAGAATACAGTTATAGTTACGTGTCTTAAAACGTGTTCAGGTTACATTTAGAATACTTTCTTTTTCCATAACAGATGGGTATGTTTTGGTAAACAGGAGACACTTGTTTTACTGTTTTAATGGCTTATCAAGAACTCAAACACAACATCTTGGTGTCATTCTGGACAGCTCCCTCTCATCTGCACCCCACATAAAAAACATCACCCGGACTGCATTCTCCTACTGTAAACCTTTCCTTAGAATATGTTATGAATTGTAAGGCGTCCTTGGGTGCTTTGAAAGGCGCCCCTAAATAGAATGAATTATCATTATTATTTATTATTATTATTATCTGAAACGATGTAATAACTTTTAAAACTTGTTCCAGTCACTTGCCTCATGCATTCAGCAGCAGCAGGCCATTCACTTTGATTTTATCCCGCTATAAATGTCATCATTTCGACAATAAAGAAATGCTACATCAACGTTATCTTGCACATTTTATCTAACTATCTCCGTTTCTAACTTTCAATATATTTTAAAAGAGATCTCTCTCTCTCATCTGCGTGCGGGGGCGGGGCCTCACAGACAAGCTGCATCTCTCTCTCTCTCACAGACACGCTGCAGCGCTGTGCAGTGTGCACACAGTTCTGCCGGTAATGAATATTACATTTTGTGAGGAAACTTTTCCACCAATAATTCCAATAAGTATTCCAAAATGTATTCACTTCAGGTTTACGAAAGTAACTGTAATCAGATTACTCGTTTTTCAAATGTAACGCCAGCTGAATACAGTTAGCCTACTTGATTTTTGTATTCTGATTACTTAACGCCGTTACATATATTCCGTTACAACCCAACCCTGCTTCTAGGCTACTGTCCCGCAGCTCCTGCCTCTCTGTTGGACTCTGTCGCAGCGGGGCTGCTGCTGTGATGCGGAGCGCACAAAGCAGACTCTTCACAACGAAGGATTTCTTCTTCTTCTTCTTCTTCTTCTTCTTCTTCTTCTTCTTCTTCTTCTTCTTCTTCTTCTTCTTCTTCTTCTTCTTCTTCTTCTTCTTCTTCTTCTTCTTCTTCTTCTTCTTCTTCTTCTTCAAGGAAGGGAAGGTTTTCGCAGTACGCAGTCTACTGTCCCGCAGCTGCTGCCTCTCTGTTGGACTCCGGTACTGCACCTTACTCACGAGACGTTGTAAAAAAAAATGGGTGGGGGGCGAACGCAGTAACCACTCCGCCAACGCCACAGTCACCCCCGTCGTGCGGGCCGGATGAGAATGTCTGGCGGGCCGGATGTGGCCCGCGGGCCGCCAGTTGGTGATCACTGATGTAGACGTTACACATTCTCGGCTATCACACACATCAGCCCAAGCTGATAAAACGTAATAATAACACACTCAATATTTCACACAACTACTTTAAAACACTCCTTACACATGTTATGTTATAGTTTGGCCCAATTTGTTATGGTTTTGTCTACCTGATAAAAGGGAAGAATTTTGACAAGAGTCAAAGTTAGGTTTCATTCTCCGGTACTTTACTCGAGTGGGGAAAGTACCGCGAAACTCCCCAGATCTATATGTGGGTGGAGACAAGAGCAATCGATCTCCGGCTCCCAGATCAAGGCCATCTAGTCGATCACAGTTTAACAGATCACACGTCTCCAAAACAAACACAAACAAGCGCAGACAGAATACCTTCTCATCCTTTCCAAACATCCTACAATTAAACTACATTAACAAAGGTCAAAGGTAACAGTTAAAATACTGTCAATGTTACAAAAACAATCTATTACACACTCCCCTGCTAAAATTCGTCCGACATCTCAAAATCTATAAACTAAAGGTTTTAAACCTGAAATGTTCAATTTGATCTTGAGGTGTGTCAATAAAGTGATTAATTTTGGCATGAACACAATAAATCTACTGAACTACTGTTTCTGTTTGTGTCAAACGGTCTCAGTCCTACCATTCTCTATAATACACTGTCCATGTCTGTTTTGTGCCTAGTATCCCTGCACATATAATGGTTGGGCAACTTGAAATGGATTTGTCCACATTGTCACTAGTTGACCTTCCCTAAATAAACTTGGTTGATACTGGCAAAGCATTCCATTAGCATGTGCTGCGCTATAGCATGTTGGAGTCCCAAGTTGTTCATAAGTGAAGAATCTAGGGGCTCGCCTTTCCCTCCTTGGTAGATCATCTCTTTGCTCCCTTTCATCTCCACCTGAATCTGAGTATGGGGATGTTGGGTTCTCATTCTGTGCTTCCTCAACAGGTTGCACATCTCCACACTCACAATTTTCCTCTGCACATCTTCTTGTGCGTTTGTTATAGGCATCTCTTTAACCACAGGCTCATCTGTACTCAACACTGGTGTGTTCTGTTCAGCACCATCTTAGTGTTAGACTGCTCCATGGTTACATCAATAAAGGGCATTTGAGAATGTTCTACTGGCTTGTAGTAGTACTCAAACTCCTCTTCGTCATCTTCCTGTTCCCGAGATGTGTCTTCAGCAGCTGTCTCTGTCATCCTTCTTTCATTCTTTTGCTTGGACACTGTCTTTGGCTGAATTTCCAGAGGTAAGTGATCACAAGGTAGCAACAGATTGCGATGCATTATCTGTGAGGGTTCTGCTATGTTGTCAATTATATTATCTTATCAATGATATTGTGGTAATTAAGGAGTCTCATGATTGAAATACAGTGTTAATAGCCAAGTTGTATGTGCTATTGAAAGGTGTTGCATTTGTTGACTGACTCGAGTAAAGTACCGGAGAATGAAACCTAACTTTGACTCTTGTCAAAATTCTTCCCTTTTATCAGGGGCGTAACATTTGGGGGCTCGTCAGGGACGAATGTGACGAGGGCCAGCTGTCCCCGATCATCATTCAACCCATCTTCACTACAACTAGGGTGGACGACGACGTGTGGTGGTTCAATAGCTACGGAGAGGGACTTGTATACAATCTGAGGTCAACTACGGGTGCCAGGAGAGTTACGCTGTCTCATCTGCAAAGTGAAGGTTCTACATTACACTGACAATGTCCACAGGAAAAGAGATTGAAATGGACTCCTCAGCGCTAGAAGACTTGAAGCTAGAAGTTGGTGGTAAACTGTACACACTGACAAGGGATGATTTGATTGAAGTGTGTGATTTCCTAACTATTGCCGGGTCAACTTTTGAGTATGTATCAGGTAAAAGCCGTTCGTCTCTCATCTCACATGTTAGAATGCACTTAGTGAGAGAAGAGCTAAGTGAACTTGAGGATCAGGGTATGGCAGAGCTACTTGTTCTAAAAGATAAAATAGTTGAGTTACAACAGGCTGCTTTATTAAGAGAAGATAGAGGAAAAGAGCAGAGTTCAGGTGACAAACAGACAGACGTGGTGCAGGAACATGTCATACAGCTGTCAGAAAGAGAAAGTTTGCTTAAAGAGATAGAGAAACTACAGTCAGCCTTAACGTTTTCACTACAGGCAAAACCAGACCAGACCGGTGGGGCCCAAAGGTTAGTGAGTGGGGAAGGTAATACTATTAAACAAGACAATGTGACTGTCCAACAGACCCCCCAACCACGTGTCTCATTACAGTGGAGCAGAGAATTCAAAATATCAGGCCACATTGGTAAGCCAGGTAAAAAAGACAAACTTACATTCTCTAGTCTAGCACATCAAATTGAGCAAGGCATGAGCAAGGGATTTCCTGAAATAGAAATAGTGGATGCAGTGATAACCGCAATAGCACCAGGCCTACAACTATGCAGCTATTTGGAGGGAAAAATCAACATGACTTTACCTACCTTGAGGAGGATACTCAGGTCCCATTACCAAGAAAAAGGAGCAACAGAACTGTACAAACAACTGACCTCAGAGGTCCAAAGTAACAAGGAGACTCCACAAAACTTCCTGATCCATGCTCTGGATTTAAGACAGAAAATTCTGTTTGCTTCACAGGAGGCAGAATCTGGTCTAAGATATGATCCTGTCCTCGTAGTATGTTTCTCCACACTGTTCTCACAGGCCTGCAAAATGACAACATTAGAAGTGATCTTCAGCCGTATTTGCAACAGACAACATCAAGTGATGAGCTGCTCCTCGAAAAAGTTAACATTGCTTGTGCCAACGAAGCAGAGAGACAAAATAAAAATAAACTACTTACCCAGCAGCGGCCAACCGCAGTGCACTCAGCTCAATCCAGCGAGGCAGCGATTACTGAAAAACATAGGCGCTGAAGTTGCACAAATCAGAGAGTCAATGCGACAGCCTAACCAAGCACAGCCACAGTATTTCACCTCACCTATACCACAAGAATGCATCCCCCCTCCTCAGTTCCAGTATCCACAGCAAAACCGCTGGCCACCCCCAGGACCAGGGCAGAGAGGAGAGACAGCTCAATACCAAAGAGGGTTCGCACCACAACACAACTTCTGCGGCCCAAGTCGTGCACGCTTAAGAAAATGTTTTGGCTGCAAGCAAAATGGAAGTGAGTATTGCACCCATTGCTACAGGTGTGGTAGTAGTGAACATTTTCTCGCAGGTTGCAGGCTGAGAGGAAACGGACCAGACAAAGAGGTCCCTTTAAACGAAACAGGGTTACCCCCACGGGACAGGGAGTAACCAACAACAGTGTAATGTCCCAACAGCATTGCTCATACTGTGGTGTCCCTGAAAACGAACAGAAATTCAGAAAATGTGCATCGTGTAAAGAAGTCAATTACTGCTCTAAAACCAAACTGTTATTCAGTGCTCTTACCCCACTGATCACGATATTGAGTTGGCAGGAAGAACTGTTGTGGGCAGAGTGCAGCAAGTCCAGGCTGTGTATCAAACTACAGTGTTAGAGAAACCAAATCAGCATCCTCCAGTGTCAGTCAATCAAGTGAATGCAAAGAGTGAACATGATGCTGACATTCCATGGAATCCACCAATTAACCTGAGTCATCTAAGTGAAACCGAGAAAGTAATGGTGCAAGATATGCTTTGTGAGGAATGTTCATCTTTTTTGAAGTCAGATGATGATATTGGATGTATTGAGAAGCTGAAGTTGAGCATATCACTTACAGACACAGATCCTGTAGCACGAACGTACGTGTCCACTATATAAGGAGATGAAAGACTATCTACATAACCTTATTGCACAAGAATGGGTAAAGAAATCCAGCTCACCATATGCCTCACCTGTTGTCTGTGTAAGAAAAAAAGATGGCAGCTTACGTCTTTGAATAGATTACAGAGAGTTAAAGGGCACCTATCATGCAAAATGCACCTTTGTACGTCTTTTATACATGATTATGTGTCCCCGGTGTTCCGGGGAACTCACCAAGTGTCAGAAAACACAACCCTCTCTATTTTCCTCCTTCGCCAAATTTCTAAAAAAGGGGCTGCAACGGATCTGAAAAAAATGGATCCACATTCCGACACTTTTCTACGTCACAAAGACGTACTCCGCTTATTGGTCAACTCTCCACCTATCAGGGGAATGAGCCACGGCCACGTGCATTGCCAAACCTCTCATTCGCATATAGGCTATCGGCAGGCTACCCCAGTCACATCTGTGTTTTTGCCTGCTCTTGGCAGGATGTCTAAGCCAGTTAAACCACGGACATGTTTATGAACTTCTCTCAAGTCCAACACGGATATGCCTCCAAACTAATGCTACACCCGGGATCAATACCAACCATCCGGGACCAGGCCAGTGAGGACACATCCAATTCTGAAGCTGTAAGTTTTTATTTAGCGGTGTTTTTCCTGATAAAGCTATCTCTAGCTGGTAGCATGTAGCTTAGCCGTATCAATGTCGCCTCAACCCCAACTAGTAATCGGTTAGGTGTTTATATGTTCTTGTAACATTTTATTTTGTACGCTCCGCAGTCTTTGCTTTGTCTTTTATTTTAATTATCAGGCATTTGCGAACATGTTCAGACTGCCGTAATGGCGATCTGTGTGAAGGCTGTAAAGCCACGCCTAGCCTAGCCGATAACACAAGTATTTATTCTCCTATGTATTAGTATTTTGTATCCTCTAAAAAATCATATTGAGTAAGTTATAATAACAAACGTAATCTTCTGGAGGTAAGTGCCGTTTTTTCCAGCGTTATGTAAAAGCTTTTGTGATTGTAGTCTGTAAGAACGATCAGATATCATCGACCTGTAAGCTAAGCTACGCTACGCTACGCTAAGCTAAGCTAATGAGACATGCCGTTTTTTGCAGCGTTATATGTAAAAGCTTTTGCATGTTTACTTGTTTGCACACATGAATATAAATGGGGGTGTGTTAGGATACAACACTGTATGTATGTATGCGAGGGGACACACACCACGAGTAAAACGGAGCTAAAGCCCTGGTATGTTGTTGTTGACGACATGCATTTACTAATCTCAACCACTTTTTTTGTTGTGCTTTTTTTAACATTGCACAGGCTACGTGGCCAACTTGATGGACCTCATCTTCGAGTCTTTGTGGACCCTGCACCATTATGAGCAACCTGACAGGGAGGAGGTCATCGCCGGGTATGCCACACGGTTCAATTTGGCTGCTGTCTGAACCTAACATAGACATTTCACGGATCAGAGGACAACGCAGGCCGGAATCACCACTCTGATCCTCTCTCCATGGGTTCAAATAACCGTTGATTTTGACAATAAAGTTCCGAGTTGATATCAAATGTGTCGTGATTATTCATGTTTGGATGGGTAAAGAATATTCTGATTTCAAAAGCATAAGGTTGTGTGTGGACATTTTTTGTCATACACATGGGTGCGTTATGCCATTGCTGTGTAGTATATAATAGTACAATGACAGAATGAAAGATTGCATAAAGCCATATACACCAGTATTTATTTCCATGAACAATATTAGCATTCGTTTTACAATTTCAGTCAAAACAAACCACTCAGTGCTCTATTTGCCTCAACTGTAGTCCAACTGTGTTCAGCTCTGTAAATATTCAATGCATTCTGCAGGGAAAACACATTTAGGCACACAATCCAGGATGATCCACCACACAGGTTAGAGTCCTCAAGTTCCTGCATCCGTCTTTACACCTAGTGTGATAAACATATATTGAATGACATGTGAAAAATGTATTCTCTAAACAGACAACTTAGTGAAGCTAATGTTACGTGTGGTATCTCCATGCAGCACATTCTCCGGTTCAGAAGGCATCGTGGCGCAAGTTGCACATGTACCCCTTTAGAAAGAAGTCAATAACTGAGCTTTTAAAACACATGAAACACACATTGCTGACAACTGAGATGTTTGCACCTCCACCAAAACCTCCGCTGCTTCAGTTTCTGGATCAAATTGATAATATGCTTGAACACATGCATTGCTCTGAGATGACATGTGTATTCCACACTCGTAAACACAGCAAGCATGGTAACGTGATTCTCGCCGGCTCTTCTGCAGGGGGGCGTGGTCAGCTGCTGCTCAGAATTTTCATAGGCAGGTTTGGAATAAAGCGAAAATGAGCGAAACGAGGCATGGCTAAAAAATGATCTGTTTGGTATTTTGGAAAATAAAATGTATAAATATACCTTATATAGGTATGGTCATACACTATATCATTTAAATATAGCATGATAGGTCACCTTTAAACAAAAAGACACACCCTGACAGACAACCGATACCCCGAGTGCACAAAACAGACATGGACAGTGTATTATAGAGAATGGTAGGACTGAGACCGTTTGACACAAACAGAAACAGTAGTTCAGTAGATTTATTGTGTTCATGCCAAAATTAATCACTTTATTGACACACCTCAAGATCAAATTGAACATTTCAGGTTTAAAACCTTTAGTTTATAGATTTTGAGATGTTGGGACGACATCAAATTTAGCAGGGGAGTGTGTAATAGATTGTTTTTGTAACATTGACAGTATTTTAACTGTTACCTTTGACCTTTTTTAATGTAGTTTAATTGTAGGATGTTTGGAAAGGATGAGAAGGTATTCTGTCTGCGCTTGTTTGTGTTTGTTTTGGAGACGTGTGATCTGTTAAACTGTGATCGACTAGATGGCCTTGATCTGGGAGACGGAGATCAATTGCTCTCGTCTCCGCCCACATATCTGGGGGGTTTCGCGGTACTCGAGTAAAGTGAAGAGAATGAAACCTAACTTTGACTCTTGTCAAAATTCTTCCCTTTTATCAGGTAGACAAAACCATAACAAATTGGGCCAAACTATAACATAACATGTGTAAGGAGTGTTTTAAAGCGGTTGTGTGAAATATTGAGTGTGTTATTATTACGTTTTATCAGCTTGGGCTGATGTGTGTGATAGCCGAGAATGTGTGTAGTAAAGTCTACATGGTTACATGAACAAACACTGCGTAGAGCGCATTTGCCGCCATCTTGTGTATTGTGTATGCACACAGTTATATGTAATATGTCAGGGGTGGCCAACCCGCGGCTCTCGAGCCGCATGCGGCTCTTTGCCTAGTTTCATGCGGCTCTTCAGTTCATATCGAATTGTATATGTGTGAGTTTGGGGGAGAGACACTGACTCCTGACTAGTGTTGCACGGTGTACCAATACTTGAAAGGTACCGCGATACCCTGCCGTTAAAAACGTTACTATTCCTCTGTTTCATTAGTATCAGTACTTTAAGAATGACGGGGGGAAGTACTCCGATGAGAAAGCGCCGTTTAAAAAGAGCCGTGTGTTCAGCGCTCTGCTTCCACTCCCTGCAGCCGTGCCTGCAGTCCCGCCCCTCTCAAGCACGCTCAAGTGCCTCCCATCTCTTGTGCACGCGCTAGCTGCCAGAGCATGTGAGAAAACGAGAAGCATGGCTGCAAGTGGGAGTGCAACTGCCGCTGCGCCTCGGCTTGTTGACAAAAAAGAGAAATTTGGAAGTATTTGAGCTCTATCTCTGACAGTGAGGGCAAGCCTACGGACACCACGAGGCCTGTCTTTAAGAAATGTATTAATTTTACTTAATACGAATTCTTGTCATTTATTGTATTTATTGTTCTCATTGTTTAAAAGTTTGTGTTGTGGTTATGGTTCTGGTGTGAAATAAAGCACAATAATTACATTTAAGACTGTTTCCCTTTTTTTAAGAAAAGTATCGAAAAATAATCGGAATCGCAATTCTTGACTTGGTATCGAAACTAAAATGTTGGTATTGTGACAACACTAGCTACTCCTGACAGTTAAACCTGATATTTAGTAGGTCTGTTAAGTATTGAATGCTGATCATTCTGACGTAATTTTGCCGGTCAAAGTTGTTTGGGCTCGGATAAAATCGTTCCGTTACTTTCGTCCTGTGTTACTTTCGTCCTGGCTCTCCCTACCTGGGTATGTGTGGTGTCAGGTGTCAGTATGAGAGGATGACAGCGCATCTAATTTTGATGTGGCCCAAGAGCCAATCACAATAATACCTGTGATGCAGTGAACCAATCACCTTTGAGGGGGGGAAAACCTATCGTTGATTAAACACTATCCAGTGTTTCCCCTACCATTGTCTTGGAGGGGCGCTGCGCCCCGCGAACGGAGTTATATATATTTAAAAATTTTAAATATTATTATATATATTGCAAATAATCTATAACTACTGTCACTTTTCACATTGAACATGTGCTCTTTTATTAAATAAACTAAACGCTTTCATTTTAAGTTGTGAGTTTAGTGTGTTTGACCCTAAAAAACACTGATGCATTAATCAATAACAATAATCCACAGCTCCTCTCTCTGCTCCAGAGGATTTAAAAAATATATATCCCAATGCCACAAAAATGCATCAGTGACGTGGTTGAAATCTTTTCTCCAGAAAACAAAAAACTGAAACCAGCGGTATCAGTGACTGTGTGTTTGATGTGGCTCTTTGCAGTAAAATATAAAAAATGTGGCTCTTAACCTCTGACTGGTTGGCCACCCCTGTGTTGTCTTTATATTTTAGTTAAATAATTCTGTGAGGGTTCTGCTATGTTGTGTTATCTGTGTTGGTTATTCTCGCGTCCAGGAGAGAAGCTTAAAAAGGAGAGTAAATGGAGTCTCTGAGATGGTTTCAAATTGGTACTTTAATTAAAAATAAAGGCGCGGTAATGTTACAAACAGAATATTGTTCGACAGAAAAGCAGCTGTGTCTCTGGCAGGTGAAGAAAGAGGCCGAACCCCTCAGGTCCCGCTGTATATATATCCTGAGCTGGCTCCTCCCTGCGGGCCGGCTCTCCAACGTTTTAATGTCCGTTGTTACACATATCAGAGGATACAGAAATTGCACATTCAATATATCTAAACACGCATTTTCTCTTCCTTAACTCTTTCATGACTTTTCATTTAACACATTCTAAACGCTGTAATCAATACTCCAAAAAATACAGGAAATACTTCACGGCAGTTTGGTTTCCGGTCGTTCCTGATTTTGTCACATGCTACCCACATCTGTAAACAATAACGTACTCAAATAAACTGTACCTTCATTTAATATTCAACAATAATAATATCTCGACGTCTGTAGTTGTAGTGTTGAAATCAGTAGGTTTCGGTGTGCAACATCATATTATATCCCTGCTAAATTCACCTCTATAGTAAATGGTATATTAGCCTCATGCTAAATGCTAACCGGAGATGAAGGATTTTCAGAATAAAAGCTTAACAACTGGTTGTGCACAAGAACTTCTAGTTTTTCAGTATAAAACAGCATTTAAACTGACGGTATGTTTAAGGTACATTATGCTATCAAAACATTGATTTTAATTTCTAACAGTTGTCAATTATATTATCTTATCAATGATATTGTGGTAATTAAGGAGTTTCATGATTGAAATACAGTGTTAATAGCCAAGTTGTATGTGCTATTGAAAGGTGTTGCATTTGTTGACTGACTCGAGTAAAGTACCGGAGAATGAAACCTAACTTTGACTCTTGTCAAAATTGCGGGAATATCTCCGCAATGGAGCGAGCTTAAGTTTCACTTTTGATTGCATGATATAGCCCAGATAAACACCTTCATCACACATGTGGCCACTTGTTTGTACCATTTTCAGGCGATTTGCAAAAAACGATGTGTTTTTGGATATTTGTGGAGTTAGGTGGTCCGCGAGTGTTTTTTTATTGGTTAAGTGGTCCTTGATATGAAAAAGTTTGAGAAACACTGCTCTAGACTGACAATTTGTTCGAGCTTGGTAAGAACCGGTTTTCGGGGGAAAGAGCCGGCTCCGCTGTGGCGTGAACAGGAAAAGCCTGCGACCCATTCAGCAATTGGACATTTGATTTAAGTAAAACAGCTGAAATAAAAAGTCTGAAAAGAAAAAGCTGTGTCATTGGAGTCATCTGTCATCTGTTTTAAAGTCCGGTAGGTGCCTCAAGTCCCTTTCAAGTGGGGAACTCTGCAAGCAAAATCAGAGGAGACTTGACAGTGACCCCGCAGTCATCCGGTTCGAATTGACTATGGCTGTGACTGTTGCCCCTTTCACACGGAGCTAGAACGGGAGCTGCGTTGGTGTGAAAGGGGCAACTGTGAGATATTTAAAAAATATTTATTTTTCTGCAAGTGAACATTTCATCACTAAGTTGATTTTTTTTGTACAAGCTACAAAACTTTTCTTTTTTTTCTGTGACTTCAAATTTGGTTCACAGATAAGTGGATACGTGGAAAACTGCGATATTGTGTTGGTGAACACGAATAATTAGATCAATTTCGTGACTATAACACAAAATGCTGTGAGACTGTGTTGGCCACAGAGCAGATTCGTGAAGTTCTAATGACTGATTTCAGAGGTTGTAATAACCAAGAAAATATATTTAATATATTTATTTCTGCAAGTGAACATTTCATCACTAAGTTAATTTTTTTTCTACAAGCTAAAAAACTGTGACTTCAAATTTGGTTCACAGATACGTAGATATTTTATACAAGTGTAAATGCATGCACACAAGCTCAGATTTTTTTACTGCAAGTGCTCACATCAGGTTTTACAAGCTCTCACATTTTGCACCATACTGTCTGTCGGTCTGTTTGTGTTCACTTCTGAAAACAAAGACTGAAGTGGAACTTTCTCCTTAAAAACTCTCTCCGTCTATCAACCCAACACACAGATGTGCATTAGGTCACACAGGCATTTCCAGCCAACACTGATTTACCCTCTCACACACACTTTCTCACACACACACACACACACACACACACACACACACACACACACACACACACACACACACACACACACACACACACACACACACACACCACACACACACACACACACACACACACACACACACACACACACACACACACACACACACATCACTCATTCACCCACCCCCCAAATCCCACGGGAGCTTGAAACACTCCACAAAAAATGGTCGTCAAGGCAACACTCCCACAGCACTTAACACAGTCTGACTGTCGTAACAGCTCGGCATGAGGCTGATGGTGACGGACGGAGGCGCCGCCCCGGCAGCCAACTTTAACACTTTCTCCAATGTTTCCCCCATGACGATTTCTGTTAAGAGAGGAAAAGTAGGAAAACACAAAACACACACTGCTGAAAAACTGCATGGCTGACAGATCTTTGTTAATTAAAGGCCTAAACAACAAAAGTTACAAAGATTATTCACAACATTTGATAGATTTATAAGTGCACATGCTTTAAAATATTTCAATATTAACCCAGAATAGGCAGTATACTTGAGCTATTATCAACGTATCCTTTAAAGCAAAGTTATAATCCATAGAGAGGAAATGATCATGTTCCAAATTATGAAGAAAATCTGGATTGCACAATGTAATGGCTGTGGAATATTGACACCATTAGGGGAAGGATTGGTTCATTGTAAGCCACTGAAAATGAAATGGATTATATTCTGTCTGAGTTCAGGTCCTGACCTCCATTTCACAATAAAAGCCCTAAACATTTAAACTGCATGCCTGACAGAGAACTTTGCGCGTACGCCCGGATTCCAGCAGGCGTGGCTGCACTGCTACGACACGGTTAACTCTGTCCTCCACAAAGCACTATACAACACCAGGACCGTACCATTCAAGAAGCACAGCCACTTGCCTGCCTGACATGTGCTTAAAAGTTCAGTTACCAGGACACCAAGAAGGCAAAGTAGTAAAAGAGGGAGAGTGATCAAAATGTACTAGGCCAGTTATGGCGCTTTTCCACTGCAGGACCTAGCACGGCTTAGTACGGTATGGTTAGGCCTTGTCCAGGCTCACTTTATGCTGCGTTTCCATTACAGTTTACCAACTGGGGTAGTCACTATAGTAACGCAGTGTAAGCGGGGCGATCGGCTGTTTGGTGGACGGAGCGACGCTGCGTAAAACTGCCGTGACCTCATACTCCTCATATCTGTTCAGAAACTAGACAAAAGTTAAACAAGTACAAACCACAGACTGTCTGTGTCATGGTGAATATAGGCGCTGGTTTATTTATGTCTGTAGGCCGAGTGTGGACGGAGCATATACAGTGTTAGCTTAGCCTGATCGATCCGATCACCATTCAGAAAACACGCATTTTAAAAGGTTTTTCGCCTGCCGACTTGTCTGCAGACCGGTATCAGTATGTTGTTAGTTCGAAAGTTATTTACGTTAACGAGGTAGATCGGCTAAACGAAAAACATGTTTTCCAAAAGAAGTACGTATCGTATTTTCTCTTGAATGACAATATGGCTGCACTCAGGGATATAGTGCTGCCGCCGGAGAGCACCGGAACGCGGCTCCGAACGAGAGAGAGAGCGCAGTGGGTCTTAAAACGATTTGGTCATCATTTATGTAAACAATTATTTCCGAGGCACACCTTCATATGATCATTATAGTTATAAAACAATAAGAGAATAAAAACAGTTATGAAATACTATATGACAGTAAAACAAGAATACAGTTTAAAAGGGGAGTGATTTGTAAAATATCCATAAAGAAAAAGAAAATCTATTTACAGTTGTGTTTCATATGGGTGTTGAGAGAGGTATCCATAGATCTCTTAATTTTGCTCTCAAAGTGCACCAGATTGATGCATTTAACTTCAATATTTCAAAGAAAATCTTCCTGGGGGAGCATGCCCCCGGACCCCACTAGAGGAGGTTAGGTCCCAAAAATAAATCTCACTCCCAGCTGAACTCAATAGTTGGCAGCCCTGGCCGAAACTACCCCTAGTGCTACGTGCTGCAGTGGAAAAGCGCCATTAGTAACAACACCTTGCTACTTAATAAATACTACAGGGTGTTTAACCCTGCCTTTATCGAAGCACTGAGTTCAAATGTTCTGCTTCTTTGGGATTCTTCCTGTTTGTTTCTTGCTTTGGACAGTAACGTTAGCCAGGCTGCTAACGGTAGCCATGACGCTAACAATATTAACATGTAGAGCAATGGTCTTGTTCATAACCAAATCAACAGACAACAAATATGTTATCAACGTCTCTGTTGAGTCTCACTTGTTTATAGATATGAGGAAAGCGTACAAATGTGTGATTTTCTGACTTCTCGCGCATGCATGGTTGCCATGGTTGCCTTTCTGTTTATTCTCCGCGCTGGATTTAGCAGCAGAGGTGGGGTTTCGCCGGTCAACATGTCTGTTAAAGTTTACATCTTCGGGACAAAATTAGTGCCGGTCAAAGGTCCTCTTTGTTATTTATTAAGCTTTAAAACAAATGAATAACGACTCTATATAATAATGTAAGAATAATACACGGAGGACGAAGCTTCTCTTTTCCTCCCCCTCTCCTGACAGCCCGTCAGTATCCGTGGTCTCATGCAGCTGGCTGATCCAGTAATGAGTGACTCGACAGTAAAAATAAACATATTTATAACTAGTTTAGGTAGTTTGAGAGGTAATTAAAATAGTTAAGGGTGATGATCTAAATTGAAGTGTGTGTTTTGTTCCGCTCATCGCTCCATCACAGCGGGCGGAGCTGCAGGTGATCATGCAGAGCTGCGTGTCTCCTCTCCTGTCCGATTAGCAGTGGTGGCGCCAAAGTATTTTTGTTGGGTAATCTATGGTAGGGCTAACCCATACAGTGGTGGGGCTCAAGTCAGTATTTGTAATGTAATTACATACACGATATTGTACCCCTTGACAGTGAAACGCCACGCGTGAGGCTTTTATTAGCTTTTATTAGTCTAATTTTATCAGCTAAATTACATCGAGAGCAACAGGTGTGAGTTAAACAATACAATAGCCTATTCTGCTGATTCCACGTTGTTACAACATGCTACGCAGTGGCAGAAACAAGAAAAGTTGGCATAGAATTGACAAGGAGAGGGAGAGAGAGAGAGAGAGAGGGAGAGTGAGGGAGAGTGAGGGAGAGCAGAGAGACACAGAGAGAGGGAGAGAGACACAGACACAGGTAAACAGAGAGAGACAGACACAGCACACAACAGGCGGCCTGTGTCTCTATTGTCATACAAAACACTTTTTCAAATGACCCATTATTACAAAATATATTCAAAACTCACTATTGACGTTCTCAAAGCAGCACGATCCGCCTGTTGTTGTGGTTGGAAGCGAAAATGTCAATGACACGCTGGACATCCAGTGCCTTACTCCTCTGCTTATTGATAGCCAGCAGGCCCAGGTTGCTGTTCCGTGCATCACCACTGCTGTTTCTTAGATAATTCTTGATGCGACGGAGACAAGAGAAGCTGCGTTCGCAGCCAGCAGAGGTCACAGGCAGAGTCAGGGAAATGCATATGATTCTGTGTAAATCCGTAAAGGCATCCTTGTAGGGTCGCATTAAAACCAGAAATTCCGCTGTGTCCTTCAGTGCATGTCTTTCTTTCCTGAAGGCGCTTAACCTGGTGTAGCTCTGGGGTCAGGTTCTCTTCCGTCACTCCATAGAACTTGGCCATGGGTTCCAGACATTTATTGTCTAAGAAGGATGCATGTTTGGGTCTGAGTGCCGAGACTCCGGATAGGACACCACCGGCCTCGGTTGAGAAACGTCTTCTAATTTCAACCACAAGTCTGTGGTGACTGGGTAGAAACACTCTGTGCGCAGCGCATCTAGGGATGTAACTGGTCTGCGTTCGATTTGGGCTTCTACAACAAACTCCTGTAGATATCGAGGAGGCTGTGCCTGTCTCCTTTCGGGTGTCTCATTGGTGCACAGGTCGCTTGCTCTGTCCCGAATTTCCCTCCATGACTCCTCTGCGCGTCTGTCTGTCAGTGTCGCTATGACCGAATCAGCCAAGTCCATTGCGGAGGACAGCTCAAGGCTGGGAGATTGGAGCTGGTTAGACATGAATTTTGTGACACGGAAGAGATCCTCGAAAAGCGTAAGAAGCAAGACAAACTGCTCATCAATTAGTCCACTCAGCGCTCTGGCCTCCGTTTTCCTCCGTGCATTGGGCTGAGACATGATCTCTGTAAATGTTGCCTTTACTGCAGGCAGTGATTTGCGGATAGCCACCAGCGCTATACTGTATATTGACATGACCAGCGTGTTTTCTTTCAAGTTCAACTGGTTGTGAAGTTGGCTCCGTTTCTTGATGAAAATATCATGGGCGACTGAGGCGAAGAAGTTGTACAGCATTTGTACAGTTTCAAAAAAGTAGGCTGCTGCTTCAACGTTGCGAACCACATCAACCAACACAAGGTTTAATCTGTGTGCATGGCAGTGGATATACAAAGCATTTGGCACCTTCTTTTTAAACTTCTGCTGTACTCCGTTCTTGCATCCCGACATGACAGCAGCCCCATCGTAACACTGTCCAACACACATGTGTGGGTCGATGCATTGGCTGAGCGTCTGTTTGATGGTACTGAGGAGCGAGTCGGCGTCCAGGCCCTCTGTGCGTCTGAAGTGCAGGAATTCTTCACGCACTTGTTCTCCTTTTAGATAACGTACAACGAGGGACAGTTGCTCGCTTTTACTGACATCTTGGGTTTCGTCAACCATTAGGGCGAAACATTCAGCTTCCCTAATTTCTGCACATATTTCACTTCGGACCATATCTGCCATTATCTGCAAAATCTTGTTTTGGATCTCTTGATGTGTGTATTTAGCATTTTTTAGGATTGTCGTTCAGTTTCTTTGCTACAGTCACGTCAAATTCAGCAATTAAGTGTAGCAGCTCTCGGAAGTTTCCCCTATTAACCGAGTTCTCCTCACCCTCCTGCTCCCGGTGACCTCGCTGTGCAATGCCTTGACGTGCAGATAGCGTAAGGACATCACCACGGCCTTCATGTACTCACGGTTTTCTTTCACAAGTTTTAAATGACCTCCATCAATCATTTTCCCAGTCTTGAGCCATCTTTCGTTGTCTGTTTAAATCAGCCCATGCCTCCATGGCAAACCTGTGTGCTGCACTCCCGTTGTGTTTTTTGAAAGCTCCTGTTGCATTTTTCCAGTTTTTAAATCCATTGGTAAAGGCAGGCTCGGAATGGAATCGTTTCCCAGTACCCAAAAAATTACGACAGGCAAAGCAAAACACTGAGTCAGTTTCAACTGAATATTCGACCAAGCTGTATGTGTCAAACCAGGCCACATTAAAAGACCGTTGCTGGCTTCCAATCCGTCTTGACGGATAATTTTTTCTAATTGGACGTTTTGGTCCATCTCCGGGTCCTTGGCTAATGTCGCTAGCAGCCTCAGTTCCTTGGCTGATGTCGCTAACGTTAGCGGCCTCCTGCTCCACATTTTCCTCATCTTCGCCACCTCTGGCCTCTCCAATCCCATCGGGTCCCCGCTGGCTGGCATCCTCTTATCCTACCCATGCGTCATCGTTATCAGGAAATGATCGTAAATTGGCCGTTTGCCCCCCCAGAGTGTTTCGTTCGCAGATCTACTCACCTTGGGACCCATTATCGTTTTATGTGTTTCCATGTTGGCTTTGTGTGGCCGAACTGTCTATCTGATAGAGAACTGTAGCAGATTTGAACGTAATCGTCCTCGTGTGGCTGCAGCCTTCAAGTTACATTTTGCCCTGTTTCTACAAAACAGGGCAACATTTATTTTTGCCTTTTCAATGCTTTTTGGCTTACTTTGTAAGAAAATATGTTAAAGTTAGTTCCTTAGGTTTATGTACATTCATTATGAATTATTCCCTTCAATTTTTCCTCTCCTTACATGTAGTCTGGTTGAGTTGTACGGTCGAGTTAATACAATTAGCTTATTGTCTAGATATTCAATAACACGTTGACTGACTTTAAAATTGTCTTGCATCCTGAAAATGTCTTGCTGGAAGATGACATATTTTAACTCATGCATATGTGTCTCCTCAGCTTACTAAACCTGCTTCTTCTCTCACCATCGACGTTTGCCTTCTTGCTGTCTCTGCATTGCATCGGGATCCTTGTGTAATCAAATGTTGTTATCCAAGCTAGGATGACAGGCCTTTTTACTTTTCAATAGGTTTACTGAACAATTTGAAAACATCAGTCTGAGTATCGGCCCAAAGGTTGGAGCACTGTTCTCTCCACTGAGCCAAAACAGCCCATCAGTCTCTCTCACCAAGGTAAACATTGCCAGCTGTCCCGTAAAGACAGCGTCACGGGCAGGAAAGCTGCCGATCCGATCCAGACAGATGAGGGAATGGATTCAAGGTGAGTGACGTCAAGAAGGAGCATTCAAGAGCTAATCCTTGAAAGTTAAGGTTGATTGAGATTGTTGGAGGTTATATGCAGCTTGGAAACAAAACATTGCCTTAGGACTTTGTCTTTGTTTCAATGTAATACATGATTGATTCACGGTGGTTACTCAGGATGTTACTTCATTTGTAATAGGAAGGGTGTGTAAAATAAGAGCTCACGGATAGAGGGCAATCTTTGTAGCAAAATAAAGTTAAGAAAAGAAAATCAATCAATCAATCAATGTTTATTTATATAGCCCAATATCACAAATGGTACATTTGTCTCAGTGGACTTCACAGTTTGTACAGAATATCAGTATGACAATACGACACCCTCTGTCCTTGGACCCTCACATCGTACAAGGAAAAACTTCCAAAGAAACCCCACAGTTTAATGGGGAAAATGGGAGAAACCTCAGGGAGAGCAACAGAGGAGGGATCCCTCTCCCAGGACGGACAGACGTGTAATAGATGCAGTGGCGGCCGGCCCATAGGGGCGCTAGGGGCGCCGCCCCACCTCTTCCCACATACAAAATAAAAAAATTAAATATATTAAAAATATATATATTTTAATTTTTAATTTTTAATGAACAAGGTAAATACTATATAATTGGTATCAGTAAAATGTATAATCTACAATCTCGTTTAAAATTGTGTTACGATGTCTAAAGTTACTGATAAGTCACATGTTTCCTGCCTGGCCGCAGCGTGTATCATTACCCTCTCTTGTCTGGGCGCTAAGAGAGGAGCCCTCAACCAGTGCAGCAGCAGCCACTAGCAGCTGACTGTTGCTATCTGTAAACTATAATAATTAATAATTTCAGCCAATCAGCGTCGTCAAATGTGATGATCACCGGGTGCCAATGTCAGCGCCCGGTGCAGGGTTATGGCTAGAAAGGATCCGTCTTGTGTAAAACTCTCGTGAGAGTTTGCGAGTCACGTGGCTGAATGTTTACGTTTGACAGGCAGCCTTTCAGTTACGATCGTTAACAGCAGTGGGTCACAGCAAATGATGGTGAGAAGCTAAACTATCTATTAATGATGTCAATGACAGGGAGTGTGATCGTAACTGTGTGTGTGACTAGCTGGATGCAAACAGGTAAACGCTGTCTTTTGTTTCCCATGCTTGCCCTTCAACCAGCCGGGGACAGATACTTTGTGCCCGTGATAAATAAACACACACACACACACACACACACACACACACACACATATTATTGTATATAGTTGAGTTTATCCCATCCTCGTCACCAATAGGTTGTATCTTGTGATCAATAATTGTATGTCCACAACGTAGGAGTAGATTTAACTGGTTTACTTTGGTAACACGCTTCTGGGACTTCCTCGTGGGAACGTGTACAACAGGCTATTTTAATACCAAGAGTGAGTTTGCCCCCTGCTGGACAAATGCAATAACATGTAATAATAACTCAAGGTAAGATACCACAGACAGCATCCATCAAACTAGATTTTTTGCCTTAATGGTCTGTTTTAATATTTCTGTGTTTCTGAACCACGTCTGTGTCTGCATATACTGTTCGTATTTAGTCTCCTGATTTTAAATGGGAATTAAATCATTTGAGTGTTCCCAAAGAACCAGTGTTCTGCAGTTTGTGTGGGCCTACTGTACTGTTGCATAGTTTACTGTAGAAACTACGTCCAGGACAAGGTATTTGGAAGTTTTGGAAGATTCATAGCTAACCACATTGAAGATTATGGAGGTATTGATCAGTCTTCTCATATCTCTAACATCACCAGAAGTCATAATTTAAGGGGTCATTTCTCAACATTTTCCCCATGTGGTTTATTCACCATTACAATAGCCCCACCTAAAATAATTTCCACCAGCCACCACTGAATAGATGCCGTGTGTAATTCGAAAAGATAATACATTTACAACATAGGTAGACCAAATGTTTGGAAATGCATGTGTTTATAATAAGAAGATGAATCCAAGAGAAAGTCAGATAACACAGTAACTTATCTAAAATACCTTAAATTAAGTAAAAAAATGTTTGGTGTTACTTTTCAACCAAACTTATATAGCTGCGGCTCTGGTTATAACACCAGGTCCTTGTTTTTTACGAATCAAATTAACCAAGAACAAGCTAAAAGATTATATACCGTAAGCATGCCGTCTTAAACAACCTGCTGCTAGCATGGCTTTAGGACCAAAGACTATGTATAAGAAGTGAATGTGGTTCACCATTTGGTTTGTGAATTACGCTTTAACTTAATAGTCACGTAATGGGCCAAGTTAACATTTATTAAATTATATCAATATGAACATGAGCATTCCTTTAAAAAAAAAATGCACTTTGCTAGAACAGTGATAATAAAACAATGCTCCTTAAGTTTGTGTGTTCAAAAATAATAATAAATAATATAAATGTGCAATCCCTTTGCTTGAACAATAACTTATGATACTATGCCACTTTGAAAGAAAATGCTGATATTTGGCAAAAAAGTGTGTCTTATCACATCATTAGCTGCAATGAGCCTGTTTTGCAATGCAAAGTTTTTCAAAATGGGGTTGCAGGCTTGACCTTCCAACCTCATCATGTACATTACACACCTGTGTCCTACAGTGCCCTCATAGGTTTCTAAGTGTAACTACACGACACAACAGTCAAGTGTTCCGCCGGTCATGCCGACATCATAACTTTTTGTTTTTTGGTCATAACTTTTAGTTTTTTGGTCATAACTATTTTTCCTCTTTCCCTCTTTGGGAAAGACTACACTAAGCATAGAGCAACTTAGAACCCCACGCTAAACAAACATTTTTTAGCCGACCAAAAGGTTTAAATAACTGAAAACACACTGTGAACCATTTAAAGGTAGGGTAGGTAAGAATGGAGAAACCAGCTCGAGTGCGCTAGAATTTGAAAGTACAGAACCGGAAAAAATCTGCCCCTTCCTTCAGACTTCCTTAAAGAGTCCCTCCTCCAACACACAAGGACGCGCACATGACCAATGAGGGCACGAGATGGAAGGCTGACAGGCAGGTAGGCCATCCAGTTATTTTAGCCGGGCCGGCTCAGATGATTAGTCATGCTTTTTACAGCGCCACGGCTTCCAGAGATTAATTTTTTTAATGTATTTATTGTCAAAGCATTTAATATATTCATTGCTATTGGGATGTTAATAACATTTCATGGAATATAACAATAAGTGTTTCTGAAGTGAATTAGAGGGAGGCTGTGGCTCAGTGGATTATGTGCTGGACTTCAAATCAGGGGATAGCAAGTTCGAGTCCCACTGCAGTCAGCATGTTGTTGTGTCGCTAGGCAACACTTCTCCCCGAATTGCTCCTGTGGGGATTGTCCACAGTACTGAATGTATGTAAGTCACTTTGGATAAAAGCGTCTAACAAATGACATGACATGTAATGTAACCTACCCCTCCTTTAAGTGAACTGTTAATTACAAATAACCACACCCGAAAGCATAACTTTTATATTTTTACTCTAAATGGAACCTCAAATTACAAAATAAACATCATGCTGTATCAAGGAATACTTCGAAGTAGTAATGAAGACCAATATTTGGTTAGGAAAATGTTTTGTGGGGTAATAATATAAGTCAGAAGTACGTTCATTTTCTCATAGAGTATTGGACTAGACTTCTTTGTGCAACCAGTGGAATCGCCCCCTGCTGTGTATTTAGAAATAATGCAAATTTGTGACACTTTTGCCATGACCTTACATTTAGTGACGTTTGCTATAGAGCCCTATTCTTGTTACCATCTTATAAGCTGTTAAAATTTCATTAGTAATACATGGAGAATGGCGGTGTGGCAGAGATGTCTCCTCTGACAGCGTTTCAGGATCAAAATGGGGTCTGAGGTTCTGCATTAGATCACTTGAAAGAGAGACTACAGTGTCTGTATCTACATCAACAGAAGAAAAAAAAACCCTGACATCAACTTTTCCAAAGGTTAAGGCAAGAATGAGTCAGCGCCTTTAACTAAGTCAATTTTCAGCTTAACTTCAAATCGTTTTTAACTTGTTAAACCCCGAGCCTGTTTTTCAGGTTTCGGGCTCGAAAATGACATTCCCAGAACAAATGACCATATCTTCCCTTCTAAAAGGGGTACATTAATAATCTTTTTTCTCAAAGTAATGATAAACCTGTGAGTTAGATGTAGAAAAGTCAGATTCAATATAGATGTTTTTTATTTTAAAGTAAATTCAGATTGAACATGGTAAAAAACTGTAAATTATAGTGTCCGTCCAAAAAATATTTTGTACTTGTAGTGAAAACTAACCCATGGATGATGGGTTAGTAGACTAAAAGCTTTAGGAATCCAAAGTACAACATATAATAAGTACCCTGTATCAAGATTGATACAAAACAAGTGACATTTGACCTTTTTAGACAGATTTAGCAAAAAAAAAACCTCTTCTGGGGCCATTTGGGTGTTTTTTCCATATCTCTGGCCCCCCTTGCTGGATTTTGACATGTGACATCTCTTTCTGACCTTCAGAGCCAATGGAATCGAGGGGAACTCCCACATAGTCCTTATTTGGTAATGTGTGTGTGTGAGACTATCATTGTAATGCCATTGAACACATCTTTTGATCAGATTGACAGCTACGGTGAGACGATCTCCCTCGAAGCTCTGTAAAGGTACGTGTTGTGATGTCTGTGTTTGCTGCCCCTGTTGTGAGTTTGGATGACTCAGTGAAGATACAATAATCTGTGGAACCTCAGCTTTAATCGGATATCTTGTATGTGCAGCTACGATAAGTAATAAGCGTACTTTTATCTTGAGTTCTGTGCCAAAGACCGTATCGTCAGTTAGCTGAGATTATTCCCGTGAATCTGGTATAACACATTAATAGGTTCTTAAATATTAAGATCCCCTGAGACACAGTGGACCCTCGGGTTTAACAGTCAAACCTCTTATTTTTTTCATTAGGCCAAATCTAAATACTGTTTAAGACTAAGACGAAAATGTAACTCCATGATTAATAAATGAACTGATATGCTGCTAACATTTTAACCACGAAGTTCACATGCTGTTCCTGGAAGGGTAATATTTTCACTGTCAAGGGGTGTGTGTGTGTGTGTGTGTGTGTGTGTGTGTGTGTGTGTGTGTGTGTGTGTGTGTGTGTGTGTGTGTGTGTGTGTGTGTGTGTGTGTGTGTGTGTGTGTGTGTGTGTGTGTGTGTGTGTGTGTGTGTGTGTGTGTGTGTGTGTGAGAGAGAGAGAGAGGATGTTTTTTGTGTTTAAGGAGCCTGTCAGAGGCACCTACTGGACATGCTTCCTGAATGACACAGACACAGATGCTAATTTGATAAATATGCAATGAGGTCAAGTCTTTATTCATAACCAAATATATCTTTTAATTGTTCAGTGAAAAACTAAACATACACCATATGTTGCTAGTTTCAGGTCCTTCTTAAGCAATTTATGTTACCCTGCCAAACTATTACCTTACTGTCTTTGATGTTTCAGTGTGTTCCTACTTTCCAGACAGTTATCGTATTCCAATCAGGGCCATTAAAAAATAATCATGTGCAATAGTTGTAATATATTTGGAAATCTAGAGGTCAAATGTAATTTAGTATATTTACTCAAGTGCTGTACTGACTGTTATAACAAATGAGTTATTTCCCTCAAATGCTACTTTATACTTTCTTTCCATAACATTTGTTTTTGTACAAAATTGTTTCTTACATTTATCGGATAGGTTTTTGTAAATGTAGTGTTATGACACTTCTTATTACCATTCCTGTCCAGTGAAAACCATGTGTCTCCAAATGTGGTTATTTTAATTTTGAATGTTTTTGAATAACAAAAAGGAAGAAGTGTCTTTTCGGGACAGTAGGCCATTATTATAAGACCACATGGTACGAACAATTCTGCGGTTCAGGACCTTTTCTCAAGAACATGCTAAAGGAAACACCTAATTAGGAGATATTGTGAATGAGAACTAATGCTGCACAAACTACATATTACACCTTTTAAAGTTATTTCCTTCAATTATAAAACTGTGAAAAAGAGGTGGCGACTTACCCTTTAACTTGAAACCCTTTGCAGTTGGCGCAGAGCAAATATAATGGGTAGCCTTGGGTCTGCACTACACCAATGTTTAATACAAAATAAATAGCTTTCTCACTACTTTTGAAATTGAACAATACACAAAGAGACTTGATCACAGTTGATCTGTTTTAATTAGTTAATTTTTTACAGAGACAGACTCACAGATTGAATATAAAGTTGACTTAAAAGTTAACATACATGTCATTTCAGAAAGTTTATAAAGTTTCATCAAACACATGTGCAAAGTAATTTAGTTTCTTAATAGGATACCTGTTCTAATAATGTTTTTAAACCCTGTACACTGTTTGAACTTCTGTTAGTGACCACCCTGATGCGGATAATGGTGGTGATGTCAGGAGGAGCCATCACACAAGAAGTTATTTTTCTCAGAGCAGTCTGCGATCTTAACACTGCCCATGTCGTTCTTAGATAAGACACTGCAGTGCTGCTCAGCGGGGGGGCAGGGGGGGAGGTGGGAGTACAACATACTTGCCCCGTTCACCCACAACCAGTCACCAGCCAGGAAACGGAGGCCTGCCCACACCTAAGGAGAGGAAACATTTAATGAACCTCCACCTGCTGTCCACAAAGCATTTTATCCAGCCTGTCCTCCTACAAAAAACGACCATATAGGTCGATTGTTCAGCAGCTTATTACAACCCAGTCAAATTTTAAAGTGTAGCACCTCTAGTGGTTGTGTAAGAAACAACATGCTCCCGTTGATTGCAAACGCTCCGGAGATTATTTTATTCACAAATAACCCTCTCTGGAAAATCCTAAATTGTGCAATAGTCTGGCCATTAAAATGCTTTTTGAGTAGATTTCTAGCGAGAAGTGTATATTGTACTTTTATAATCTACGTCCAGTGGATGTGTAGGATCTACAGTTTGATAGATATTACGAAGATGATTTGAGGTCTCGCCAGGAGAACGTGTATATGCGGCAGCTTCCATGTAAAGTTAGCGTCAACCCTCACGGGGTGAAAACAGTATTTCCGGTCTCGAAGTTTTCATAATAAAACCGGAAGTATTCCCCTCACTGTCAAATGATTACACAGTGATATCGGCATTACTCATCCACTAAAAAACATCAGCTTATCCTTGTTAATTACACACTATTGATTGGTTTAAATTGTGTACAATGCTTTTGTGTTTTTAACCTTCGATTCGGACACTACAGACACTACAGAGTTTCCGAAGACACTACACTACCCAGAATCCCAAGCTATTGTTTGGGACTACAACATCCGCCTTGCTTTACAAACCCCGTGATTAGTCCTCAAGCTCTGTGATTGGATGTAGGAGTGGCAGTGCGACAAGGTTACGCCGAGCGTCAAACAGCTCTTTGAAATGGAATGGAACCATGGCAGACTATCCAAAACTGGACTCGGACGGGTCCAGCCCAGCCCCCCCCCCCCCCAGAACTACACATGCTGCTAATTTTGTGTTTCGCAAAATGTTCTATGGCACATCTCTACTGGGAATTTTAGTTTTAAAAGACGTTTTCGTATTTCCCACAATTAGAAGTTGCCAGTATTAAACTGTGTACAGCCTGGAGGTTTAGGGGATAGGAAACACTCAAATTTAAAACATATAATTAATAAATGGGTGAAAATTGCTTCTGTCCATAATGGGCAGCTTTAATATACCCACATGACAACTAAGGTCAGAAGAGCTTTATTTAACAGCTGGTCTTATGTCTGTGACCCCTCCTGTTGTTCATTGATAAGCCTGAAACATGCGCTTGTCAAGGTTCAGAGGCACATTTTGCAAATATGGCAGTAGCGATCGATCATCTTAAGCTAAGATAAGATATACTTTATTGATCCCAAGTTGAGAAATGTTTTTGTTACAGCAGCATGTACTACTTTGTTCTACTCCACTACAATTAAGGTTAACCTGGTATTTTTACTCCACTACATTTATTTTAGTTACTTTGCAGATTCTGATTAATGATGTGAAATATAAACAACCCTTAAATCAGACTTTAGTTACACCTGAATCAAATTCAGGGAAGGTGATTGTCAAGTGCCAAAATAAACTATGCAATATTTTACTTTGTCGGACTTAATATTTATCTGTTGATACCCCCAACGTTTTTTTCGTATTCAAAAGAAGACCTTAACTTAAAGTATTCTTTAATGTTTGCATGTAGGCTACTCATTATTTAAACAACAAAATGCAATAACGTGCTATAACCACTAGGCGGTGCGGGTTAAAAAAACAGTGGTCTTGTTAATAAAACATAATAATATCACCCAAAACCCCTGACTATTCTCTCAACTCAGTATATTACATTCTTTAATTCAAAGAATATCAGTAATATCTTTAACCACTAGGTGTCCCTTTCTATCAGCTGTGCACCGTTATGGTGTAAATACAGCCTATCTACCAATTGGATTAAATATAAAAGTCAGCCAAATTAGTGTTGATACTGCAAGGAGACATATTGTGTGAAAAGAAATGGAAGATGTTGTTTAATTGCTAATATATTTATGACCCACGTCACGTATTCAGTTTCGGCGGCATTTCTTCCAGTTTGTCCAAAGGTCTTCTGATCAGGGCTCTATAAATACATATCTACGGCAGATGTGTAATATTTAATGCAGCCGAACCATCTATTACAATGCCGTTATGTGATGACTTCCAAAGAGAAAAGCAAGAACACTCGGAATAAAGTATTATTATTTTTTTTTAAAAATGTTTTCCGATTTCATATTGCATAAAGACCATATCCCAACGTGCATTGCGGCTAAAACATCAGGATTATGGGTGTAGTTCGATGTTTTAGCCTATCAAAATGTGTCTCTCCGAATCTAAAGGGAAAAACCTATGGGAAAAACACAAAAGCATTGTACACAATTTAAACCAATTAATGTTGTGTAATTAACAAGGATAAACTGATGTTTTTTAGTGGATGAGTACTGCAGATATCACTGTTAAATCATTTGATCATTGGTTTTATTATGAAAAGTTCGAGACCGGAAATACTGTTTTCACCCCGTGAGGGTTGACGCTAACTTTACATGGAAGCTGCCGCATATACAGTACACGTTCACCTGGCGAAACCTAAAATCATCTTCGTAAATATCTATCAAACTATAGATGGATAACGTTTGCAGTCAACGGTAGCACTAGAGGTCGAAAACTTTAAAACGTGATTATAGGTCGTATTAAGCGCTTGAACAAGCAACCTATTTGGTCGTATGAGTTGGAGGACTTTATCCCATAGAACACCATCATTATAAAAGAGGTCGATTAAACTTGTCAGGACACTGCAAACTAAAAAAGGGTTAAATATAAAGCTTTGTCTATTCATCTTCATATAAGGAAATGTAATAATTGTACATTCCAAGAGCCCTGAAAAGCAATTTGTATGAGCCTGGTGTAAGCCTGTTGTGTAGTTTAAAGGCTGCATGTTCTGGTGGGCACTGGGAAAGAGAGATGCTAATGAGTAAATGTAGCAACCGCACAACACAGAAGCAAAGCAGAGAAAAAGTTTGTTAGCCTGTTTGCGAGGGGAAAAGCTTTTACTAGTATACACCATCTTGAGTTTGGTAATCAATTCTTCTTATAAAGCCATTTGTTATTCAGGATTTTTTAGAAAAGCAGGCTATTAATGATGATTAATGTGAGAACAATACGTAGCATAGGATAAAACATTTTTCTTTTTAACAACCTGAAAGGGTTTGAGGTCGTTTTGTTTATGCGTTTTTTTCTGATTTTGTTTCATTTAATTTTTATATGTGTGCATGTTTGCAATTACAATATAGGGTTGTATTTGTATGTTTGTACGAGTGTGAGAATATCAATGCATTGGTGCTTTTGTGTATACACATACAACTACGATGTGCAATCATGTTTTGATAAAGTTCTATTTTGCAATATTAATCCTCATTCTGATTATTTTCAGTGAACCTTGAATTAACTAATACTTTAACAAAAACTGCTGTAAGGCAATTACATGTTTTCTTTCAAATTGGCTCCACAGAGCACTAGTTGAAGGAAATGGATTATTCCACACAAATGAACATTCATGTATCAATTGATATGAACACACCTTTTCAGTGTCGGCCTCTTTGACCTTGTTCATCACGCTATCATGGTCTTCTGGCTTCAAGCTGACCAACTCAAAGTGCATGTCGGAATCATAGGGCGACTCAAGGGTTTGGCAGTGCTCCAGCGCCTCCCTCCATGTCTTGTTCTCCTTTACCAGGACCAGGTTTCCCTGGTCAAGGTTTTCCTGGTCCTGGCTCTCCCTGATGCAGACGAAGGGAAACCGGTCGGAGCAGTTTTGGGTAGCCATCTTTTTACCTAAGGAAGAGATGGACACACAGTCGCTGTTGTTTCCCGTCTCATTCAATGCCCAGTTTCTGTAGTCCGACACCCCTGTGCTCCACCTCCAAGTTTCACCTGCAGAAAAGATTTTTTGAAACTGTGAAAGTCTGTTTTACTGATGTCAGGAAATCAATTATCTATCCCAATCCATTGTTTCAAGAGTTTGTATGTTCATTATTTAATCTTTAGCCAATTGTGATGGTGACTCAACAGACTGGATGCAATCTTTTATAATAACTCACCAATGGATGGAGTTTCTAAATTACTTATATACACATCAGGAGTTTAGAAAAGCTCATAGGGTTACAATTGTGTTTGTATTTACCATCTCTGTGCAGTCCAATCCAGACTGGAAAGTCCTGCCATTGGACAGGATAATACCGATAGTCGACGTATTCAAATGTTGCCAGATCATGGAACTCACTCCTGCAGTACTGCTGGGCTTCCAACCAAGACTTTGACTGTGGTATAAATGTGTAATCATTGTGGTAGGGATGTTGTTTCTTCTGACAGAAGAAGAAGTTGGAGTTTTCACAATTATTCCCATAAAACCTTTCAAGAGATATATGAAACAATTACAAAGAGGATAATGTGATGCAGAAATCCCATTTTTGAAAGACCTCTCCATCCTCCTATATGGCGGCCAAGAGAGAGCAATGTGCTGCAACTTAAGAAAACACATGCAAATAAACAAAATACAAGCAAATCCAGAAACAAATTCACCAATATGACAACACATTTGCAGCATTAAGAAACACAATGGAGTTAAAAATAAATACAATTCTGAAAGTCATATAATACGATACAACAAATAAATCTCTGATAAAATATACTTTGCACAATGAGAAAACATTTTGGGGGAATATTATGAAATAAAAACTTGTTTTGTTAGTTTGGTTTCAAGTCTTGGCTTTCTATTCGTACTAATTATCAGTAAATGGTAAGTAACCAACCTGTCCTGTTTTTACTAAACTTGACAGTTTTATTTTTTTTTAAACAGATTGTTATTTTACTATTTTTTATTGTAGACTACATTTCTATTATATTTATGATGTTTAAAGTTGTATCGATAAAGGTTGAAACTTCAATAAGGTCTAACACTTTCAATACCACACAGCAATACATTTGAGAATAACAGATACAAATGTTCAACCTTAAAGAGTTGAGTTAAGTGGCTGCTTGAGAAAACCAATGAAGAACATTCTGTATGGTGTAATAGAAACAAATGTAAAAATATTGTAGATTTTCGAAACAGTACAAGAACAGTTACGATTACCTTTTACTACTGTAATAAATGGTAGCACAGCTTTCACCCTTGTCTGGCTCGTGGTGTGCCCAGACGTAGTAGGAGTAGAAGTTTGCTCCATTAGACCATTTCCAATCATTTTTTTTGACTTTGTAGAGGCCGATCCAGGAATGATAGTCATACATGTTCACAAGGGATTCATCAGACTTTGTATAGATGGTGACCAAGTCAGTGTAGTAACTGGACAAAAAAACAAACGTTATATGTGCAACATGATACATAAGGTTGCAAATGCACATGCTATCAACTTGTTTTTTTAAATGCAGCTGAGTCTGATGAGATGTCACTCATTTCAAGAGCTGCATTAATCTCTTACTCTGTATTATCCTGTTCACATAGCTATTATAACTTCTAATAGCTATGTGAATAAAAAGTAAACCCCCACCTCCTGCAGTAGCTTTGAGCCTGTTGCCAGGTTAAATGACTTTCGATGTAATAGTAATGTCTCAACACCACTGATCCTGTTTCAGACACAGTACTGCTGAGGAGGAGGAGGAGGAGGAGGAGGAGGAAGGGTCCTGAGAGTCTGCTTTTCATCATTATCAGAGTTCTGTTGAACAAAAAGCATAATATTGAACCATGAGGTACTATTGTTTGTAGTGAAAAACACTAAAGTGGCACAACTGATGATGATACTAAGTAAGGGATAATGTGCAGCGAGGCGGTCATTATGGGTAAAAGAACACCCGGAGCTGAACTTGATCAGCATGAAGGGTTATCCCGCTTATTACAAGGCCAGATTCTCAACAAAGTAACGACATGACTCCCAATATTTATTGAAATGCTTTTATAGATTTAAATAATGTTTTTATTGATTTAAAAAAAAGTTTTATTGATTTAAAATGACATGCATCCGCAAAACAAAATAGCCCGTTGTTACCATTTGAACTACGTAGCAACGGCAGGAACTGCTTCGATAGCGTTTTGCTTTTTGATTACAGATTTGAAAACATTGTTGCTTGCTTTAAAAGTAGCACAATTCATTATGTCAAACCTTGGAAAGTATCTAGATATCCCTGCCCTAATGCCAAAGGAACTGCACACTGAATATGTTTTGCCGTTTGATGTCTATGTCTGGACCGCTGCGTAAAAGAAGGGTTTCTGCCCCGTTACTTCTCCACTGTTTTCTTGTCCCTCTTGTCTTTTTCTTTTCTTCGCTGGGGGACTCATCAGCCACTAACCATTCATCCAAATTACTGTGCTCTCCAAATATATTCAAATTAATATTAAAATCCTCCATGTTGCTCTCAGATGGTTGACAACGGAAAACTAAAGACCTGCATGCAGTTTGCTTTTCTCCATGTTTTTTCTTAAGTTGCAGCACATTGCTGCATGCAGTTTGCTTTTCGGCCAAACTGTATACAGTTAAATTGACCGGACTTCTTTCTGCAGATGTGAGCGTCCTTAACAACGGTCAATAAGTCCTTGACAGCGGTCTGTACTACTGGATTAACAATCCATGTAATAAGCAGTGTTAATGTGTTGAGTTAGAGTTACCTGTACGGAAGGTTTGGTTGTCTCTTGTGCTTTCTAATTGTCCTCAATTCGAAACAACCGGTGCTGCTTGATGAGCTTCCAACGTCCAGCTGAACATCTTACCACCTCTAGTTCCATGTATCAGAATAATCATTTGACTAGCAGATGCACTTAAATCAAACAACCGCTCCCTGTGGCTCCGTCTCTATAAACCATTTGAATGTTGGCAAATGAAGCAGAGATTTACATTACATTACATGTCACTTGTTAGACGCTTTTATCCAAAGCGACTTAAATACATTCAGTACTGTGGACAATCCCCAAAGGAGCAATTTGGGGTGAAGTGTCTTGCCCAGGGACACAACACGACACTACATGCTGACTGCAATGGGGATGGAACCAATGCTCCCCTGATCCGAAGACCAATGCACCAGCCCAGTAAGCAACAGGCATCTCGATTTACCTACAGACCAGGAAAATATAGATATATTCTGCTAAAGGGACACCAAACAGTTGGCAAATATAACTGCTGCATATTCGTAAAGTTCAATGTCAAATCAAGAAGTCTTAATAACTCTTAAAATCATTAGTCAAGTGCTAACACCTTTACCGTGGAGTTTAATGTGTTAGTGCAGGACACAATACCTGGTCCATATACATTTTAGCTACCTGGCCAAATTGAAGCTTTCCATGGTAAAAAGAAAAGAAAAGTGGAGTAGGGTTAGGGTTACTGCAAACTAAGTGATGTTCTCCAAGAACGGACCACTAAAACACACACAAGTCACAACCAGGGGTTAAATTAGGTGGGCTGTCCGACCACATAGCCCCCACTCTTACATTATCAGCTTCGCAAATTTTAAACTATGTAGATGAAAATAAATGTGTGGAGTCTATGTTTCGCTTGCTTCCTGCATGCTCCATTCATAGATGACAGCTCGAATTACAAAAATGCCCAAAACATGTTTTCAAACACTGTTAAAATGCTATGGTTTGTCCACCACAGAGCAGAGATATGCTTATTTTTCAACTAGGTGGAACAAACAGTTGTTGTAAAGTCCTTTCCAGCAGATCAAAGAACAATCTGCAACAGGAGCAGGTGATACGTGAACCAGAATCAGCACCAAGCCAGGATGGAGAATCTTTTTTTTTTTTTTATGGAAACAGAGTCCACTAACATTAGCTTTGACGTTAGCCCTGGAGCAGGAGCCGGTGAGTTAAAGTAGCAGGGTGGACAGATAGGAAATCGTAGCGTCAGTCGTGGCAATCAGGTGTGACAATTGGGTCCAAAAAGAAAACGTTTGGTAACTGTAGCAGGAGAAAAAAAAGTTTGTCTATAAGCCTGTAGATGATAGTTCAGTAACAGGCGGACCACGGATCCGGACACAAACGCCGACCTATACGGACCCGGACCTATAATCAATACATTAATAGGGGATTTCAATTTTGACGGGGCAATTCTATTTTAACCGCCGCCGACAGGGGGCGAAAGAGACGAGTGAGCGATACAGGGAGAGAAACACAGAAGAAGAGACCAGAGAGCGGCAGAGAGAAGTGGAGAGGAAAGTGAGTGAAGAGAATAATTAGCGATACAGGGAGAGAAGCGGAGAGGAGAGTGAACAGGCGTGTTAGCGGCAGACAGGGAGAGACAAATAAAGTGGACAGTGAGCACCCCTGTCTACTAAAAATTACGTTCCCTCAGAACTAAACTGCATTCTCTATTACGTTTAGCTAGAAACGTATTTTCTCCCACGTTACGTTCGTTATGAACGTATCTTAAATACGTTTATTTTCTACATATCTTCTAGAAACATATTTTCTCCCACGTTACGTTTCTTATGCACGTATCTTAAATACGTTTATTTTCTACATATCTTTGCCATTTATTGTCTTGCTTATAATAATGATAATAGTCATTTATAAATATAATTTTAGAGCACACATTTGAAATCAGTAGGCGAGGCTGTAATTTCGCCAACTCTCATGAGCGAAGCAGAAAATAATAGTTTTAACATGCCAAAAAGCTGCTGTGTCGTTTATTGCACCTCAAACATCAAAACAAATCCAGAATTACGTGTTTCTGTACTTCCTCTAAGAGGAAAGGACAGTAACAGAAGATCTCTGTGGCTTCAGGCTTGATCGCCGTTCAAATGACAGCGTTGGTTTCCCCAAAAGTGGGCGGGGCTGAAAAGTGACATAGATTTTACTCTCATCTATTATTCAAAACCATTCTATTTATTCTAACGTAAATTACATGCCATTGTTTTATCTTTTTATTTTAAATCGTATAATGTCTGACTTTTTTTCCTGTCTGTGAGGAAAAGAAATGGGGCTTAGAGCCTCAAAATACTGAAATCTGTATTTTTTTTAATCTTTTTTTCCTTCTAATTTGTTATTCTTTTCTAAATAACACACTGTTATTTACTCAACAATAACACACAATTATCCTTGCTTTTATTTATTCGTTTAATTCTATAATATTGGGCTTTTTAGCATGCTTTTTAGCCATAAATAAAGTCACCGGAAACAGACGTAGGCCTATAAGGGACATTTCGAGCGATACACACCACAAACCCACTGAACAGATTACCCAAGATCCTCAGTTTGAAGCTCGTTGATTGGATGTTTTAGCCGCAATGCATGTTGGGATATGATGTTAATGCAATATGATATCCGAATTTTTTTTACAAAAACACATCTGCCGTAGTTCATTATTTATTGAGCCTTGATGAGAAGACTTCTAGACAAACAGGAGAACTGCCGCCAAAACTGAATATGTGACGTGGATCATAAATATATCAACAATTAAACAAAATCTTGCATTTCTTTTCACACAATACATCTCCTTGCAGTATCAACACTAATTCGGCTGACTTTTATATTTGATCCAATTGGTAGATAGGCTGTATTTACACCATAACGGTGCACAGCTGATAGAAAAGGACTTTTTTTTTATTTTCTTTGAATATAAGAATGTAAATACTGAGTTGAGAGAATAGTCAGAGAATGTGGGTGATGGGAGACACATCTATGGAATCACAATTTCAATAGCTGACCATTAAATGACGGGTATGCCTTTCTGTCTGTGATGTTTTACAAATCAGATATTAATGTGTAGAAGTAAAACATGAGACCAGTATAGCAATATCCTGTAAAATTATGTAAAAACATGAATAAAACTACACATCTTCAAATGTTATACATACATAAGTGTCCTACACTAATAATACAAAGTTATTATTAGTATGCTGTGTGTACCTTGTGTGCACCGCCTAGTGGTTAAAGCACGTTATTTAATTATTTTAGTTGAATAATGTTATTTTTGTTGAATAATGTTATTTGATGAACAAAATATTAAGAGTACATACTTTCAAGGTCAATGATATAAATATAGAATATAAAAAAATCAAGAAGATACTGTAAGTGATCTCTACAATAAAACAGTTTAGTGCAGGATGTACAAAGATATTAATAGGAGGATGTGCAAAACAGACAAACTAATTAACCTCTATTTAAACATTAAATAATACTTTAGGTTAAGGTCTTCTTTCAAATAAGAAAAAAGCTTTCGGGGTATCTATCTACAGATACATATTAAGCCTGACAAAGTACTTAACGTCTAATATATTTCTTTCCTGCAATGCTAACTATGTTGAAGCACTTATTTTAACTGATATTATACACATGAATTATACTCTTATGTATGTAGATATTATAAGAAATGTGCAGAATATGACAGTTTAATGGTGGAGGTACACACATATTGATAGATGTCTTGTAATGCGCTGTTGAGGAACCTGTGACCCAAGTTTTTCATTCATTGCATAACTACACCGTAGTTGTGTATATGATATGTCAATAAACCTTAGAAAATCTTGAAATCTTGAAAGGGATGTACACAATAGCCATTATACAGTCTTTAATTAACTATTAGTAGAGAATAACGAGTAATTAATATACTTTATAAGGATCTGCAGATAAATGTTTAGTCTTCTCAAGCACCAACTATCAAATATCTCTCCTGATTGTTGGCACTTGACAATCACCTTTCCTGATTTTACTCAGGTGTAACTAAAGTCTGATTTAAGGGTTGTTTATATTTCACATAATTTATCAGAATCTGCAAAGTAACTAAAATAAATGTAGTGGAGTAAAAATACCAGGTTCACCTCTGAATTGTAGTGGAGTAGAATTACAAAGTAACAATGAACTGTCATGTGGGTATATATTAATGCTGCCCATTATGGATACAAGTGATTTTCACCCATTTAGTAATTACATGTTTTAAATTTGTACACACCAATGTGTTTCCTGTCGCCTAAACCTCCAGGGCTGTACACAGTTTAATACTGTCAACTTCTAATTTTGGGAAAAACGAAAACGTCTTTTAAAACTACAATTCCCAAAGCCGTGCCATAGAGAATATGTTGCGAAACACAATAGCCAGCATATGTAGTTCTCGGGGGGCGTTCGAGTCCAGTTTTGAAGTCTGCCGTGGTTTCGTTCCATTTCAAAAAGCTTGACGCTCGGCGTAACATTGGCGCACTGCCACTCCAACATCCAATCCCAGAGTTTGAAGATTAATCACGGGGTTTGTCAACGGGACTGTAGTCCCAAACGATAGCTGGGGATTATGGGTAGTGTGGGTATGGGTTTTTTTCCGGATATCATATTGCATTAACAACACCACATCTGGCGTCACAGAGATCTTCTGTTACTGTCCTTTCTTCTTAGAGGAAGTACAGAAACACGTAACTCTGGATTTGTTTTAATGTTTGAGGTGCAATAAACGACACAGCAGCTTGTTGGCATGTTAAAACTATTATTTTCTGCCTCGCTCATGAGAGTAACAGCTGGCAAAATTACAGCCTCGCATACTGATTTCAAATGTGTGCTCCAAAATGATATTTATAAATGACTATTATCATTATTATAAGCAAGACAATAAATGGTAAAGATATGTAGAAATAAACGTATTTAAGATACGTTCATAACGAACGTAACGTGGGAGAAAATACGTTTCTTGCTAAAAGTAATTGAGAATGCAGTTTAGTTCTGTGGGAACGTAATTTTTAGGAGACAGGGTTGTGAGAAGAGAGCTTTTAACCCTGAGTGGACGGACTCATTCATGTTCATCTGGGAGCACAGAACCAGTGTGTCTCATTTGTTCAGAGACCGTGGCGCTCATTAAAAGTGTCAATGTGAAACGCCACGATGAGACAAAACACAAAGTGTTTGACCAAACATTCCCTCTCAAGTCAGAACTGAGGTCAGAAAAAATGTGCAGTGTCACGGCCCGTCCACACAGCGGCATACATTGTCGCTTGCCGGCGGGCGTGTCTGAAACTCGACCAACAACCAATCACATGAATCTCCCGCCCCTGACACACAAGCAGCGGTTTGATTGGCTAGAGCTTGTACTGGCAAATGATTCGATTGGCTGACGCTTCCGAGGCTTCAAAAGTTGAACATTGCTCAACTTTTCCAGCGAGCCACGCCAGCAAAGCGCCGCTTCGCTTCCCACAATGCAGTTCGGCGAAAAGTGACGTCACCCCATTCAAAATCAATGGTGAAGCTTTCAACGCACGTCGCTGTGTGGACGGGCCGTCAGAGCCCTATATGATCAGTCCACCAGGATCAAAATTAAAACTAAATATCGTTCCAGGGCAGGCTAACCGAGGCTAACCAATGAGCATGTGTGTATGAGAATGGCCCTGACACCATTTCAGCCCAGATTTAAACTCCTGGCAGGACAAGCTCGAGCTCAATTCTCGCACTGAACAAAAAAAAGTGAGTGAGGGACTGCAATATAAGAGGGAATGAAAGAGAAACTTTAAAACTGGTCAATTGTTATGATGTGTAAAGACTGATATTGTTCTATAATCGGCTGAAACTGTTAAGTCATGATGTGAAACGGTTAACAAAGAAAAAGGGAAACTCAAGCTGCTGCTACACTTTATTTTATTTATCTAAAATTAAGCACTTTTAAGATGCACATATTTTCAAAAGCTATTTTATTTATTTTCTCTATTTTATTTTTAAATGCAGCCCGAGAGGAACATTACACATATCCACAGTATTTACTGTATATCTGTAGAGTTCAATGTTAATTGTCAATAAATATTGTTGTTTTTGAATTGTACTTTCTTTATTTGATTGGCAGTCAGTTGTTGATTACATGCAGACGTTGATAAAGCTACAGGCTACTTCAATATATCACACTAATTCATAAAGCAACTTAGACATTTTGATGTTCCGGACCTTTGCATGGGGAGATTTTCTCTAACTGGACCTCGTTGAATTTTAGTTGAATACCCCTGCTGTAGATGAACACAAAAAACTCGATTTTCAGACAGAGAAGCGACAAACACACAAAGCGAGCTTCTTCTCACCCAGTGTTACTAGATAAGCTTCCAACGTCCAGCTGAAAGTCTTACCACCTACAGTTCCACATATCAGGAAAATAATTTGACTAGCAAACAACCACTCCCTGTGGCTCGGTCTCTTGGCAAATTAACCCTTTAATTGCCAGACCAAGAAAAAAATCTATGGAAAAATTCTTTCTTTGCATTTTTTTTATCAAATGGGACACAAATAACCACAAACCATTTTAATTTATTTTACTGACCACACAGTTTTGTTTTTATGAGCCTCTACCAACTGGTCGAGCTGGCCTTCTAAGGTAAAAGTGCATTTTCAACAATCATCATATACAGTACACACTCTAAAAAGTCATTCAGGGGACCTTTTACCATCACTTAGTTAAATGCATGATTGTAAGATAAAAAATGGAATTAATTGATATAGATACATATTTTAAGTTGCAAACATTAATTTACAAGTTGTGTTGACGTAATAATGTTGGTAATTACATCAACTTAATATTGTGTCTAATTGAAACTTGAATTGCTGCGTTAATTGACTCAAAACAAAATTCAAGTTGTAGTAAGTAATGCAATTGGCTTGAAAACTGAATTTTTAAGAATTAGAAGGCCTGGAAACTTCTGGTGGAAGCTGGGGCTGTTCGTTGAAGTCACTATGGAGAGCTCTTGGACCGCTTGTAATTGAAAACCCCATTAAAAAGCAGTTGGCCAACACCCTATATAGGTAAACAGATTGCAACAACCCTAATCGTACTTTTGCATATGGGTTAATCACATTTTTATATTAGTTTATATATATTTTTTGTACATTTTAAAATTAAATACAAATATGTCCATCAGCCTTGAAAATCCTGTATCCTACTGGCTGTAACGTGTTTTACTATGCTATGCTAAATACATCCATAACAGCTGACTGACCGCCAAGTAGGTAGCCGTGTTTATTATAATAGTCTGCTCCTGTCCTAAAATCAGGGCCACCCCTCCCCACACGCAAATCAAGCAGACTGCGCCTCATCACATAACTTTGCGTGGGGCCACAAGTTGACCAGGGGCGGCCCTGCCTAAATACAAATGTTTCCAACAGTGGGGGATCAACCCTTGTTGAAAAGATCACCTTACCGAGAAGAACCAGCCTGACAGAGTTATTCATTTTCAACTGTAAACTTTAAGGGACACATGTCTTTTTTTAAGCAATTGAGACTCACTGTGTTTGATGTTTAAATTGGTTTTTGCTACTCATCAGATAGTCATTGGTTTTCATCAATGCCCATCAGACAGTAGTCTTGTACATTAGTTTATATATTATGAAATTCTTGTTTAAATGTAACTAAGTATATTTACTAAAGATCTTAAGTACAAAATGCTTTTTTTCTCCATTTAAAGCTACTTAATACTTGTATTCCATTACATCCCAGATGAAGATATTCTAATAATTACACTTCCTTGTATGATTCCTGCCCATTGAAAACTGTGTCTCAAAATGTGGTTATTTGATTTTGGATCTAAAAGTACCTAAAGAAATGTTTCTTTATGTGTTCTTTAGGCTATTCACTAAAAATCCTCTAGTATATGCTGGAAAGTGCAACGCTAAAAACATAGCTGTATTTATGAGCTCACCCAGCCAATTAGGAAACTGCAATACAATGGAGGTGTACTGTAGTACTTCGAGCTGTTTTAGCACTACTAACATGGGCCTGATTCGCCAACTGTTCTTCAGAAGAAATCAACCACTTAAACGTTTTTTACAAAGATTATTGTATGAAGCTATATGATTTAAATAGCAATGATGGTTTAATAATTTTGTACAGTGCAAGAAGACTGGTACGAACAATTCTGCTGTTTAGGAACTGACGGAGATTTCTCGGGACCTTTATTCAGAACACATTTTAAAAAGATAGCAAGACCTTGGTGAACGAGGCCAAATGTCACATTATTTTTGTGATTTAGTGATACACAGAGAGACATGTTTTAATTAGTTTATATTTAACTGAGCTTAAACATCATAAATCATATGAGAGAGGTGCATGTTAAATAAGAGATTTAGGACATTTGACCATGTTTACAGGTAACATTTCAGAAAGTTGATCGTACATTTTGATGTCCAAATTTATTCCTCAGTAAAAATACATATTCCATTAACGTTTTCAAATGCTGTACTTCTGAACTTCTGATAGTGACCACCTGTCACGATCTGTCCGTGTTGTGTTTTGTCTGTCTGTTTCTGTCTTTGGTTTCCTGTTTTATTTTGTAAAGTGTTCACCCCCCGTTTCCTGCCTGTCGCTTTTTTGTCTGTTTTCCCTCCCTGATTTACCCGATTGTGTTCACCTGGTGTCCCTGTGTTTTCTCCTCCCTCCTCACCTGTGTCTTGTTTGTGTGATTAGTCTTGTGTGTATTTAAGTTCTGGTTTTTCTGTCTGTCTTTGTCGGTTCGTCTTGTGTCTTGACCTGGTCTTTGGTGAGTGTTCTGTTCTGTCTGTGTGATTTATTTAGCCTTGAAATAAAGGAGTCATTTTTGTCACTATAATCTGCATTTAGGTCCTGCTTCCCACACACACCTTAACATTACGAACCGACCAAGAAATGGACCCAGCGGATTTTGAGGAGTTTAAGCTGGATCTGTTCGATCTTGACTTTTCTTTACAATGTTATCATGCCGAGTGGAAAGGAACGTCTTCTAGAAAGGACAAAGAGGCTATTCTCGAGAAGGCACGAATGGAGGTGGCCGAAATGCCTTGGTTGAGGAGCTCGTTGCCGGAGTGGTTACAGCTGTTCACAAGTTGTCCTGAGGACTGGTCTGACGCTTCTAACCCTTTCCTCGGATCCGACTACAGTCCTGGTGGAGGTCCACGGAGTATTCAGGCGGCTGCTAAGAGGAGTCGTCGCAAGGCCAGGTTAGCCCGAGCCCCAGCAGCCATGATTCCAGCCCCAGTACAGGCCCCAGCAGCCATGGCTTCATGCTCCAGTACCGGCCCACGCAGCTTTAATTCCATACTCCATTACCTGTCTTACACAGCCAGGGTCCAGGCTTCCGCTCCGCGCCCAACAGCCAGGGTTCCAGCCCCAGTTCTGGCCCCAGCAGCCATGGTTCCGGCCCCAGTTCCAGCCATAGTTCCGGCTCAAGTACCAGCCCCATCGGTCATGGCCCCGACTCCAGCTCCTCGTTACCGGCCGACTCCAGCACCTCGTCTGCTGCTGGCTCTCCAGCCGACGCCAGCACCCCGTGTCCTGTCGGCGTACCGGCCGACTCCAGCACCCCGTGTTCTGTTGGCGAACCAACTCTCTCAAGTTTCCCCTCCAGACACTTCTCAAGTCCCCTCTCAAGTTCCTACCGGAGTCCCCTCTCAAGTTTCCCCTCAGGTCTCCTCTCGAGTTCCCTCTCAAGTCCCCTCTCAGGTCCCCTCTCGAGTTACCTCTCGAGTCACCTCTCGAGTTCCTTCTCGAGTCACCTCTCACGTCAACTCTCCAGTGTCCTCTCGAGTCACCTCTCAAGTCAACTCTCCAGTGTCCTCTCGAGTCACCTCTCAAGTCAACTCTCCAGTGTCCTCTCGAGTTCCCTCTCAAGTCCCCTCTCAGGTCCCCTCTCGAGTTACCTCTCGAGTCACCTCTCGAGTTCCTTCTCAAGTCAACTCTCCAGTGTCCTCTCGAGTCACCTCTCAAGTCAACTCTCCAGTGTCCTCTCGAGTCACCTCTCGAGTCAACTCTCCAGTGTCCTCTCGAGTCACCTCCCAAGTCAACTCTCCAGTGTCCTCTCGAGTCACCTCTCAAGTTTCCCCTCAGGTCTCCTCTCGAGTTCCCTCTCAGGTCCCCTCTCGAGTTACCTCTCGAGTCACCTCTCGAGTTCCTTCTCGAGTCCACTCTCCAGTTTCCTCTCAAGTTCCCTCTCAAGCCCTCTCTCGAGTCCCCACTCAAGCCCCTACTCATGTCCAGTTGGAGGTCCCGCAGACTAGTCTTCTGCCGGGGGTCCTGCCAACCCCATGTCCTGTACCGTTGGAGGTTCCGCTGGGGGTCCTGCCAACCCCATGTCCTGTCCAGTTGGAGGTCCCGCAGACTAGCCCTCTGTCGGGGGTCCTGCCAACCCCATGTCTTGTCCAGTTGGAGGTCCCGCAGACTAGCCCTCTGCCGGGGGTCCTGCCAACCCCATGTCTTGTCCAGTTGGAGGTCCCGCAGACTAGCCCTCTGCCGGGGGTCCTGCCAACCCCATGTCTTGTCCAGTTGGAGGTCCCGCAGACTAGTCTCCTGCCGGGGGTCCTGCCAACCCCATGTCCTGTCCAGTTGGAGGTCCCGCAGACTAGCCCTCTGCCGGGGGTCCTGCCAACCCCATGTCTTGTCCAGTTGGAGGTCCCGCAGACTAGCCCTCTGCCGGGGGTCCTGCCAACCCCATGTCTTGTCCAGTTGGAGGTCCCGCAGACTAGTCTCCTGCCGGGGGTCCTGCCAATCCTTTGTCCTGTCCCGTTGGAGGCCCCGCCGACTACTCTCCTGCCGGGGGTCCTGCCAACCCCATGTCCTGTCCCGTTGGAGGTCCCGCCGACTACGCTCCTGCCGGGGGTCCTGCCAACCCTATGTCCTGTGCCGTTGGAGGTCCCGCCGTCTACTCTCCTGCCGGGGGTCCTGCCAATCCTATGTCCTGTGCTGTTGGAGGCCCCGCCGACTACTCTCCTGCCGGGGGTCCTGCCAACCCTTTGTCCTGTCTCGTTGGAGGTTCCGTCGTCTACTCCCCTGCCGGGGGTCCTGCCAACTCTTTGTCCTGTCTCGTTGGAGGTCCCGTCGTCCACTCTCCTGCTGGGGGTCCTGCCAACTCCTGGTCCTCTTCCGTGGGGGATCCTGCCGAAGCCTGTCCCGCCGGCTCCGGTTCCTGTCCGGCCGACACCGGGTCCTGCCCGGCCTCCGGAGTTGTCTGGTCTTCGCCCTCATGCTCGGCCCCCTGAGTTCGCCCGCTGTGGCCTTCGCCCCACTATGGACTCTGCCTTGCCCCCGGGCCGTCCGCCCGAGTTCCCCACCTTAGACTCTGCCTTGCCCCCGGGCCGTCCGCCCGAGACCCCCACCTTGGACTCTGCCTTGCCCCCGGGTCGTCCGCCCGAGTTCCCCACCATGGACTCTGCCTTGCCCCCGGGCCGTCCGCCCGAGACCCCCACCTTGAACTCTGCCTTGCCCCGGGCCCCCTTCCTGGTCCTCTGCTGTGCCCCTGGGCGGTCAGCTCAGTCCCGTCCTCCGGACCCCCTCCACCCCCCCTGCTTGAGTTTTTGGACTTTTTTTTTTTTTTGGGGACGTCTGGGATCCGTCCCTTGAGGGGGGGGTTCTGTCACGATCTGTCCGTGTTGTGTTTTGTCTGTCTGTTTCTGTCTTTGGTTTCCTGTTTTATTTTGTAAAGTGTTCACCCCCCGTTTCCTGCCTGTCGCTTTTTGTCTGTTTTCCCTCCCTGATTTACCCGATTGTGTTCACCTGGTGTCCCTGTGTTTTCTCCTCCCTCCTCACCTGTGTCTTGTTTGTGTGATTAGTCTTGTGTGTATTTAAGTTCTGGTTTTTCTGTCTGTCTTTGTCGGTTCGTCTTGTGTCTTGACCTGGTCTTTGGTGAGTGTTCTGTTCTGTCTGTGTGATTTATTTAGCCTTGAAATAAAGGAGTCATTTTTGTCACTATAATCTGCATTTGGGTCCTGCTTCCCACACACACCTTAACACCACCCTGACGCAGATAATGGTGGTGATGTCAGTATAAGCTATAACACAGGAAGTTCCTTTTCTCAGTGCAGTCTGTGATCTCCACTCTGCCCGTGCCATTCTTAGATAAGACTCCGCAGCCCTGCTCAATGGGGGGGCATGGGGGGAGGTGGGAGTACACCATACTCGCACCGTTCACCCACACCCAATGACCGGCCAGGAAACGGAGGCCTGCCCACACCTAATGAGAGGAAACATTTAATGAACTATTATTATAAAAGTCTCTTAAACTTGACGGGACACCTAGAAAAAGGTTAGTTACAACTCTATGTACTATTCATTTTCAAACCATTTAAGTTAATAATTGTGCATTCCAAGAGCCTAGAAAATCTATTTTTATTTGCATGATGTAATGTCTTTGTGAATTTTATAGGCCATTGAGATCTGGGAAAGAGAGATGCTAACACAGAAGCAAAGCAGAAAGAGAAAGAGAAAAAGCTTTTTTGGCATGTTTGCTAGATGAAAAGCTTTTATCAGTATGCACCATCTTGATTTTGATAATCAGTACTTCTAATAAAGCCATTTGATCCTTAAGAAGTGGAAGCAGAGGGGAAAACAAACACACTTAAGGTGTAACTGTTTTTGTTGTGTTTTGTGTTTTATGGGTTTCTTTTATATATGCATGGTTTTAAATAAAGTGTATGTTGTAACCCAAATTCGGATTCTACTGTATATAGTTAACTGTGAATAGAAGAAGAATAGTAGACTAGTAGTACAATAAGACTAGGTAAACGTACACAGTTTAAATGCTTACTCTAATCTTTTTTCAATGGATTCCAATAAAAACAGAGTGCGTGCTGTCACGTGTGGCCACCTCAAGATGAAACAAGCACTGAGCTCTCCGCCTTTTATGTGACGCTGCTCCAAGCACTTTGAATTGAAATGATTTCAAGTTTTCGTAACCCTAAATGTTGCAGTCAGTGAGTGTTATACTTTTATTGTAGTGTGCGGATCATCCTCGCTCTACGACTGTCAGACTAACTGTGAGAAAATATATTTTTTCCAGTGGGTGTTCATTATTAGAAACATTGTCAAACAGATACATCGTAGCAAACACAGATGATAAAATAAAGGGGCGAAGCTAGTCTGTCATACAACAGTGGTGATTTGCTGCCAGGATATTGTTGTCATAGAAACAAACAAAAAAGAAGTGGGAGCGTTTTTTTAGATGAAGTGCTGGGAGAAAGTTTTCCCCATCAACCTGCCAGCGCCTTTCTGCCAGAAAAAGGCTCTAAGCGTGTTCCATAGCTGTAAAGCCATTTACATTTCCCTATAAATGAGCTCTCAGAGCAGTGGTTTTTGGAGATATGAATTCAAACTCACCTCTTCAGTATCGCCCTCTTTGACCTTGTTCATCACGTTATCATGGTCTTCTGGCTGCACGCTGACCAACTCAAAGCGGATGTTGGAATTGTAGGGGGAATTAAGGGCTCTGCAGTGGTCCAGCGCCTCCCTCCACGTCTTGTTCTCCTTTACCAGGACCAGGTTGTCCCTGATGCAGACGAAGGGAAAACGGTCGAAGCAGTTTTGGGTAGCCATCTCTTTGTTTAAGGAGGAGATAGAGACACAATCGCCATTGTTCCCTGGCTCATCTTCTGCCCAATTTCTGAAGTCGGACACTCCTGTGCTCCACCTCCAAGTTTCACCTGAGGAAAATATTTTGAAATGTCAAGTGAAGGTCTGTGTGTATTACTGATGTCAAAAAATCTATCATCCATTCGATCATCAGCTTTATGGCTAAAGACAGTGGTTGAATTGTATGGAAAGAGAACAACTAATTAAAAAAGAATCTAGCCTTGTATGTGTTTCAGGGGGTGGAGTAAGTGAGTTATCAAATCTTCAGGTAATTGTGATGGTGCTATCTACCAAAAAAAACATGATTGGACACGCTTTTAGAATATATACACAAGAATAGATTTTAAAAAAGCACATAAGGTTGCGATTGTGTATGTGTTTGTCTGTTTGTTTGTCTGTTTACCATCTCTGTGCAGTCCAGTCCAGACTTGAAGGACTTGTTCTCTGACATCTGTATCCAGATCTTCGATACTCCTGAAAGTGGCCAGATCAGTAAACTCCCTCTTGCAGTACTGAAGGGCTTCTGACCAAGTCTTCGACTGTAGTATTAGTTCGTAATCTAAGTGGTTATCGTGTGGATGGTGACAGAAGAAGAAGTAATAGGTTTCACATCTTCTTACATGATACCTTTCAAGAGAAATATGAAAACAATTATCAAGAGGATATCTTTGATGCAGAAATCCCAATTTCCAAAATATTCCAAAGTGTTGATAGTTTACTGTGTTAGTCAAATTGGGACCACACTATTGATTCTTTAGCACATTTACTACAAATAACAAAACGTTGATCTTATGGCTGATGACCATTTTCCATTTCATATCTCAATATGTTTGAAGTGCTATTCCTATCCTTGTGTTTGGTGGCCATTATAGTTCATTGTTTGCCTAAGAAAACACATGCAAATAAACAAAACACAAGCAAACTAAGAAACAAATTCCCCACTTTGACAACATAATAACAACAATAACTCTGATAAAGAACAAACTGTATGGTATAATATATAATCTGCTATACAATCAAAATCATTGCAATCTCTAAATCAGTGCATAACAATTGACCCTTACTTTTTTTCACTGTAATGGACACTAACGCATCCTTCGTTGCTGTATTGGGGAGGCTGTGTAAAGGGAAGGACGTAGTTGGATCTTTCTCCATTGCTCCATGCCAATTCTTCGTCTCTTTTCTTGTACAAGCCGATCCAGGCATGATACTCCTCCAAGTGCAAACTGTCTTCATCAGTCTGGGTTTTGATGGTGGCCAAGTCAGTGTTTGAACTGGACAAAAAAAGGAATTTGAAACACAATCTGTAACAAAAAGAATGCACATGCTAACGTTTTCTATTCCACAGTAATCTCAAACTGTACCAAGTCTAATTGGATGACTTTAGTTAAGCACACATTTGGTCATACAAAAAAGTATTACAATCATATTTTATTGATTTAAATTTGAGTATTGTGCTACAGGAAAAGTTGAAGAATCACCAAAGTACAAGGATATGAATGTTTGTACCAAATATCTTGAAAATCCATCCAGATATGTTTCTCTGAAAACAACTAATGCCAACCTCATGGTTAGACTAGAACAGTGGTTCTCAACTGGTGGGTCGCGACCCAAAAGTGGGTCGCGGACCCAAAATTTTTTTTGGGAAAAAGTCAAACTTTTATTTTGAAGGCCCGATTTTCTAACGCTGTGCATGCAGTAGGCGTTGGACAGGAAGTACCGGAGACCATAAACAGCTTTGAAAACTTCTGTCAAGTAGTGATCATCTTCTCAATAAAACATCTTTGCTGATGTTTTTTCGAGTCTTCTGGCCAATCAGAATCAAGATTGTTGCCGGAAGTCCCCACGGAGAATAACTTTGGGGTAGAACTATTCTTTATACATCCATGGATATAACTTCAGATACAAATGAACACGTAATGAAATATGACCCTCGGTTTGATGATTGACAGGTCACAGAACAATGGGAGCTATCTACCCTACCCACAATTTAAAGTAAGTCACACAGACTATCTCCTCTTTGCTCTTCTCTCTGTGAGGAGCAGCAAGTTCAGCTTCAGAACAAAGTGAAAAACAAACAATGGCATAAAATATTATTAATATGTCGGGTAATGATAGATTTATTTATTTTCTTCTCAGATTGTACCAGAATGCGTAGTTTATGTTAGTATTTCTAAAAATCTCCTGGTGAGAATCTCCCCAGACCCCCCTTCTGGGCTGGATTTCCAGCATGTGTGCCTTTTTATACAGTTCAGCTTTGATTCCATCAACTCATTAAACTTTTTTAAAAGCATACTTTAGTTCTGTGAAGGGATATAAGGGATATATGCACTGTATTTCACTTTAATCAATATTGTATGCTGAAAAGCGTATATTACAGCACGATTTTTTGTTGAATAGATTTGAGTGCTTCAAAATGTTGGGTCGCGATTTACTGACCAAGTAAAAAGTGGGTCCCGAGGCCTGACCAGTTGAGAACCACTGGACTAGAATACATTTAGTAGGATGTCTATAGTTAAAAAGAATTTCTCCTTGAGGACCATGAATCCATCGAATCAAAAACCTAAAATGTTTCTGTCTTGACCAAAGTGCTGGTCAGTCCTTAGTGTCTAAAATACGTGTCACTGGCATGAAATTCAGTTGAATCATTTATTGTTCCAGGCGTCTTTATGATCCCCTGAACATTTTCATTCTGTGCCAATTCAAGTTTTACATTCAAGTCTTACTTTTTATAATCCCAATTACAAATTCTCACTTCCAATTGCTATGTGAATACAAAGAAAACCCCCACTTCCTGCAGTAGCTTTGAGCCTCTTGCCAGTTGAGATGCTCTTGGATGTAAACGTAATATCTCTGCACTACTGATCCTAGTCCAGACACAGTACTGCTGAGGAGGAGGGGGAGGAGGAGGAAGGGTCCTGAGAAGCCGCTCTTCATCCTCTACAGAGTTCTGTTGAACAAAAAGCATAATTTAAAACCCTGAGGGGCTATTGCTTGTAGTGAGAATAAACACTAAAAGTTGCACAGCTGATGAATGTAGCAATGGATCTCTTAATATCTCAGACAGCATATCTGTGAATATTGTGATTTTGTATAAAGAACTATGGCTCGTAATTGTATAAACACCTGTACAAGCAACAAATAGACACAAAACAACTTAAATCATTGTCAACCACCTTACTAAACATTTAACTGAACCCCAGTGTTAATGTGTTGAATCAGAGTTACCTGTATCGATGCTTGTTTTGGCGTCTATTGTGCTGCAATGTCCTCAGTTAGAATCACCCGACGCTGCTCGATGAGCGACCAACGTCCAACTGATCAACAACAGTCTTCCAGTTCGACAGATCAGAACAACCATTTGACCAGCAGACACAATTATATAAACTGTTTGCTCACTGTCGCTCCATTTCCATAACATATTTTACTGTTGGAGACAGGGAGGCGTGCAAAAACAAATCTGCTGCGTCATTGTAATGTTTAAGTCACATAGAGAAGTTTTTGTTAAAGTTCAGTGAAACTGTGACTGAACTTAATTATCTTCATTTAATCATAAAATAAAATGTAATAACAAACATTTTCATTTCTGAGAGAGTTGACTTTAGCTGAGAGGAACTAGTGACTGAGACAATAAAATAAAGTGCATACAGTAGTCAAGAGAGTAACTTGAGTTTGAAGGTTGATCAGAAACATTGCAGAGCTGTTTAAAGGCCAATTAGCAAAGCGCATCACAAAAAGGATTTTGTTATAATCCCGTCCTTACAGTCTTCAGGTATGGCTGAAGGGAACATTAATCAAATTTGTTTTACACAACATTTGTATATGGGTCAATGTCATTATCAGATGTTTTAAGCTCAAATAGCATTGGGACTGTAATGTGTTGTCCCTGTGTACTAACACATGTTAGGGTTAGGGTTTAAATTTAGCTGATGCAAAGTTGTAATAAATGTTTTGCTATCAAGGCTTTCTCTTTCTAAAGTTTAAATGTGTTTTTCCTACTTTCATCTTTTTTATTCAGTCATTGGTTTCCATTATTGGCCATAAAACACTTCACGTGACATTTTTTATATATTTTTGAAATCCAATGGTGGAATGCAAATTCTACTACTGCAGTACTTATAGATGAGGTTGTTTTTTCATTTAAGGTTAATTTATACTATTATTATCCCATCAAATCTCAAGGGAAAACATTCTTCAGATCACACTTCTATTATCATTTATTTGTAATCTTTATAAATAACTTAAGTAAGAGGAAACTACTCAAAAATCCTTGGTAGGATTAGCTGGAAAGTGCAAAGCAACTAAGCTTTTATTAGTGTGCAGCCTCTTAAGAGTTTGTAGTCAGTATACATAATCTGTTTTCCTTTTAGTCTGTTTTTTATGTGTTTTGATGGTATTTATGTGTGCATGGTTGAAGCTATGTTTATATCTACTGTATGAGCATAAATGCATGGGTGCATTATGGTATTTTAACAACACAATAACAATTGAACACCTATCCTTTGAAAGCATCCCATGCTTCTCTTTAAAGTTATTTATCAACTGACTCACCGACTACAGAACTACCTTCACTTTAAACATATGAGTCCAGTGCTACTTATTTAGACAACTGTTAAGGCATTCTTGTCTTAAGTTTTTACAACTTTTCTGTTAAATGTCTGTGTTCACATGTCTCACATTTTATAGAGATTGGCGAGGCGTTTACCTACTAATTAAGATCAACTGGCCAGCGTTTTTTACTTAAGAAGACAATGATTTATCATTCTAAGAGCACAGTAAGAAATAATTTGATTGTTTTAGAACACGTAGGCTTACTCAGTCAGTTAACACTTAAGAAATTAAACATTGGTGAATTATGAAAAAAGTCTAATCTATATGACACAAGTCAACAAATGATCCTTTTTTTAGTTGTCTGAAATTAACTTACAATGTATCCTCTGCAGTTGGGGCTGTATGAATAAATGGGTAACCTTTGGTCTGCGCTAAGCCAATATTTACTAAAAAAGAATAAGCAATGCGAAAACAACATCATTATGAGAATAAGGTAATATAGGGTTTTTGTAATTGAATGATACACAAAAACACTTTACTTTATCGCAGTTGATTCATTTTTATTAATATATATTTTACTGAGCTCATACATGACTACAGCTAAGAAATATGCAGATGTTTAATATAGAGCTGATTAGGGAAATGTTTCTAAATTACAAGGTAACATTTCAGAGAGTTTATAGTAAAGTTTGATCCAACATATTCAAAATAATTCTTTAATAAGATACATTTTCCATTTATCTTTTCAAACCCTGTTCACTTGTTGAACTTCTGATAGTGACCACCCTGAGGCAGATAATGGTGGTGATGTCAGTATGAGCTGTAACACAGGAAGTTCCTTTTCTCAGTGCAGTCTGTGATCTCCACTCTGCCCGTGCCATTCTTAGATAAGATTCCGCAGCCCTGCTCAACGGGGGGGCATGGGGGGAGGTGGGAGTACACCATATTCGCCCCGTTCACCCACACCCAATGACCGGCCAGGAAACGGAGGCCGGCCCACACCTAATGAGAGGAAACATTTAATGAACCTCCACCTGCTGTCCACAAAGCATTTTATCCCATAAAATACCATCATTATAAAAAAGAGGTCTATTAAACTCAACAGGACACACTCAACAGAAAGGGTTATAAACCTTTGTTCTATTCATTTTCAAACCATAAAAATGTGTATTTGTGATATTCATTCTAACAGAAAAAGTCATTTGAATGTGCATGATGTCATCTCTTTGTGAAGTGTATAGGCCGTTCTGGTGAGCAGCAGCAGCAACACAGAGACAGCAAATGTAAGCCCCGTCCACACGGAGACGATATCAGTTGAATCCGATAACGTTCTCTATCGTATAGACGGTTAGTCCACGAGGCCGATTATAACAATAATAATCGTCATCGGTCTTATTCGTTGCTTTTGGTGTATTTTGTGGCGGAAGTACAGCGCCACTTACAGGCCAGGCATATGTACTACAGCGCCTCCAGCGTTTGAGCGGACACGTTTCTTGAGCCGATTCCGTGTGGACGGAATACCTTTTTGAAAACGACTTTGGTTTGTTTTCGTCTCCATTTCGGGCCTTAAACTGAAGAGATTTCCCTGCAAAGCCCTGCCGCCAATCCCGATCGGCATGCACTTTGCCTTCCAGCTATTCCTGCGACCCATGACCAGCTCCTGTGCTTCAATAGCGATCTCTCATGGGCCTCCTCCAAGCCACCGGGAATCTTGAATGATTATTGGTTGCTGGGGTACTAGGAAAACATAAGCCTTTATGAAGGTGTTCATCTGCGTTGAGAGGCTTGCTAGTCTGCAACTGCTGATTCCTATTCTAATGGACTCTGCAATGGTTGTCAAAATCTGATCATGCTGCCCTGTACCGGCCTTGCCCTCGAGCCACTGGGCTGAACTCACCTCTTCAGTATCGCCCTCTTTGACCTTGTTCATCACGTTATCATGGTCTTCTGGGTGTAAGCTGACCAACTCAAAGCGGATGCTGGAAATGTAGGGGGAATTAAGGGCTCTGCAGTGGTCCAGCGCCTCCCTCCACGTCTTGTTCTCCTTTACCAGGACCAGGTTGTCCCTGATGCAGACGAAGGGAAACCGGTCGGAGCAGTTTTGGGTAGCCATCTTTTTACCTAAGGAGGAGATGGAGACACAGTCGCTGTCGTTTCCCGTCTCATTCAATGCCCAGTTTCTGTAGTCCGACAACCCTGTGCTCCACCTCCAAGTTTCACCTGCAGAAAAGATTTTGAAATTTCATGTTAAAGTCTGTGTGTTTAACTGATCAAATACATTTTCCATTCAAGCATCAGCTTTATGGCTAAAGCAATGGATGAAGTGTATGGAGAAAAATCGAATAGATCAACATAACAAGTGTTTAGGTATATGTTATGTGTTTCAGGTGGTGGAATAAGTTCATTATAAAATCTTCAAGAAAGTGACTACACTGATTTGGGGCCATCTTCAAAACATTTTACGAATGGATGAGTTTTAGGAGTGAATTCATAAGATTAGTTCAGAAAAGCACAGTTGCAATTGTATTTGTTTTTACCATCTCTGTGCAGTCCAGTCCAGACTTGAAAGTCTTGTTCTTTGATATCTGAATGCAGATCGAAGGTATTTCTGAAAGTTGCCAGATCATCAAACTCACTCCTGCAGTACTGCTGGGCTTCCGACCAAGTCTTCGATTGTGGTATAAATATGTAATTTAAGTGGTCCCCACGTTGCTCGTGACAGTAGAAGTAGTAATAGTAATCACAAGTTGTTCCATAAAACCTTTCAAAAGAAATATGAAAACAATTACAAAGAGGAAGAATTAGATGCATAAATCAAATGCGTCTAAAATTAATTCCAAGGTGTGGTATTTCACTATGTTAGGAGCATCATTTAGTTTTTTTGGGTTATTTATCTACTTTCGTAAAAAATTCAAATCAAGAATTTTGAGTGCTTTCCCTATTCTCCTTTATGGTGGCCAATAGAGCTCAATGTGCTGCAACTTATGAAAAACACATGCAAATAAACAAAAGACAAGCAAACTAAGTAACACACATCCCAACACATCACCATTAGCAGCATTAAGAAACACAAAATCCGTCCAAAACACAAGGAAATACCAAAATGCTGCATTTCATATAAAACAATAGAACTAGGAAAACCTCAGACATAAGACAAATTAACTTTGGAACTAATATCTCCAACACAATCAGTATATTGGAAGGAACACAAACACAAAAAACTGAAAATCTTTAAAACCTTAGTTGTCTTCCCATAACACAACATATGAATCTGTAAATGAGCATCAATCAACCAATCAATCTTATAATGTTTCTATTTTATTTGATCCCTTTCACGCATAGAGGCTACTACAGAGGGCAGCTTTTCAAAAGGTGTTTTCTTGTATATGCATGGGTTTTGATGGCATGGTTGCACCATCGGCCACTACATAGGAGCCTATTGCATTATCCCATACGCTGCCACTCAGTGGAAAGTCAGTGTAAGTGCATGATACATCTCTAAAGTCTAAACCAAGATGGACGACAGAAAGCCAGATGGACCGAGGCCGTGGCCGTTTCTCAATCTCGAGGATACTGGCTTCCAAGCCAATATTTCAAGGATGCTACGTCATCAAGTGACACAGCAGGACCGTTCCAATGTCCAGCATACTTGGAATTCCACCAAGGCCGCGTCCTTGGTTTGGGGGAAATGTCGAGGCTGCACATGGGTAGACTTTGCGTCCTTAAAATCCCCACAATGCTTTGCGCTCGGACCAATTTCAAAAACCCTTGCGGAGAATGGCTGAACCGACGCAGCACACAATTAAATGTAAGTATGTAGTGGCGTAGAACATGTGTTGGTAATATGTTACTTTGTTACATTTGTTATCACCAAAAATGTGTTCCGTGAAAGTAAAGCAAGTTCATAAATAGAGTGGCACACTTGTTAGCCTGTTCCATTCTTCTTTGTTTTCCGAAGCCTTGGCTTGGAAGCATACTTGCTTCGTTTCTGAAGGAAGTGACTTGGAAGTACACGACTACCAAGCCAGCATCTTCAAGATTGAGAAACGGCCCGTTTCTCAAACGCTGGATACAGCGTGGGAGGCGGGGCCTCATTCATTCCTATGATAGTTGCTCATTAGCGCATGATGATAAAATGGCCCAACTTTTGAGAGAGCGAAACGTCACAGATTACCCGTCATGCCTGAGAAGTACCCATATGTGCGCTCATAGCGCATGCGCAACTTTAACCACGCCCCCCAAAATGCTCGTTCACATCAAGCACAGTGTGTGTGGCGTCGTGTGGGTGAGCGGTTTTCTGATGTCAATGTTGTGAATCGAGTGGCCCATATATACATACATATGTATATGTATATATGTATATGTATATATATGTATATACATATACATATATACATATACATACATAGTATATGTATAATGTAATATATATGTACATATGTATATGTATATAATACACATATATATTACATATATACATATATACATATATATACAACCCTGGTAATATATGATATATTATATACATATATATACATATTATAATACATATATACACATATATATATACACAATATCTACATATATACACATATTATATACACATATATACACATATATATATATAAACACATATATATATATATACACATATTATATATCACATATATATATACATATACACATATATATAAATATACATATACATACATATACAAATACATACATATATATACATACATATATATACATATACATACATACACATATATATACATACACATATATACATATACATACATACACATATATATACATACACATATATATATATATACATATATATATATACATATACATACATATACATATACATACATATACATATATATACATATATATATACATACATATACATATATATATACATATATATACATACACATCAGGGTTTCCGTTAGCCGGTAATTACCGTTTTTTAGCTGGTCAAATTGAATAAAAACCGGTAAATTCAAAATCTGCCGGTCAAAATGTCCGATGCTCCGATCGATTGGCCACCGATCATTATCGGCCGATATTCACTCTTAATAGTTTGATCTGTGCTCTCTATAAAGGCCGATCAGGAGAGCTGGGTCTGATCGATATGGACATAAACGCGAGTGAAGTGTAACCGGGCGTGAGAGAGAGATCAGATCAGCTGCTGAGTCTGACCTGAAGCCCCGCCCACTGTTTAGCTGCATGAGAAACTGACGGGCTGTCAGGAGAGAGGGAGGGAGGGAGGGAGGAAAAGAGAGTATCCGTTTCTCCCGTGTTATTATTCAAAGTTAATGTACACTTTTGAATAATGTACTTCATCTACTACATGTAGTTTCTTTGAATGTAATAATTATGTTGTTTGTTGTTTGTGGAATCATTTATTGAAAAAAATGAATCTGAATTTTTCGATCTGTTCCGATTATAAACGGAAGCAATATAAAAATGACTCCCATTAACTGAGTTTTAAACATCAGCATATCCGGTCCTAGTCCGGTGATTACCTGCTAACGGAAACTCTGCTCCACAATTATTATTATTGAAACATGACCGAAGTTTCAAATGTGTCCGGTAAAATAAATTCTGTTCGGACATTTGACCGGCGGGAAAAAATCCTAGCGGAAACCCTGATACACATATACATATATATACATACACATATACACATACATATACATATATATACATACATATTACATACATATATATATATATATATATATATATATATATATATATATATATATATATGTATATGTATATGTATATACTTTGTTTACACTTTTTTGACTTGCAAAATTACCTTTTAAATTGACAATCATCATATGTGTAATTCGTAGCACAATTCAAACGGGATCGAAAGATAATCTTTCTCTCTCCATTGACTTCAATACATCATTTTTTCGAAATAAGGTCCCATGGAGGTCCACCGGAAGGGGAGGGACTTCGCCACTCTATTTAAACAGTCCTTCAGCGCCACTCGATGACGTAGTATACTTGAAATAGTTGCTCTGCAGCAGTTTTACTCGCGATTGAGAAACGGCCCGTATCACTCGTCGATATCATCAATATACTTATGTTATTATAATGTCATTTTAAGTTTGCACATCTTTATTTATCATTTTTTCCAAATGTACATGTCTTCAGTTCAAACTTTAACGCATACTGTTTTCTAAATTTGAAAAAACTAGATAAAAAGAAACTAAAAGTTAAAATCTTGTTTTCCATGCCCCAAGAGCAATAAAAACACTTGGTAAAAACATCCTGCCTGCGGTTTTCATAATTCATGCATGGTAGGCGCCCTGCATCATTCCATTACCAATTACTGTGCAAATAAGTGCTCAGTGACAAAAGTCAGAACAAGCCTAGGGTTAAGTTACAAGGGCTGAAACGCCATGCCAAGATGACCTCGATTAAAAGCCAAGGTTTGCTAGTTAGTTAACTGGGAATCAACACCATCATATGCAGGTTGTGCCTCAAACTGGCAACCACCGTGATTTGAAATGAACATAATGCAAGGTGGTAGGAGTAGTGCGCCATCTAGTGGCTCCATGTTATGAAATCCAACTTTAATTCACAGACAAAAACACTGATACAGAAATCTCCATATTAATCTAACCTAAACTGTTCTTACTTACCTTCAATTAGGACTCACAACTCCACTATCACACAACAGTAACAACAGATTAAAATGTTTACCTAGAATTACATTACATTGCATTTAGCAGACGCTTTTGTCCAAAGCGACTTACAATAAGTACATACGACCAGGAAGACACAGCCCAGAAGAAAAACAGAATCATATAAGTACAACAGGTATCATAGAGCCACACATTTCAAGTGCTACTCAGCTGGCTATAGATAGGCCAGTCCTATGTTAGTATATAAGTGCTTTGTCAGCTGGCTATAGATAAGCCAGTCCTATGTTAGTATATAAGTGCTTTGATAGTAATTCTATCGCTCGAAGTGGAATCTAAAGAGATGAGTTTTCAGTCTGCGCCGGAAGATGTGCAGGCTTTCTGCCGTCCTGATGTCAATGGGGAGCTCATTCCACCATCTTGGAGCCAGGATAGCAAACCCACGTGTTTTTGCTGATGGGAACTTGGGTCCACCTCGCAGCGAGGGTGCAGCGAGTCGTTTGGCTGATGCCGAGCGGAGTGCACGCGCTGGGGTGTACAGTTTAACCATGTCCTGGATGTAGGAAGGGCCAGATCCATTCGCAGCATGGTATGCAAGTACTAGTGTCTTGAAGTGGATTCTAGCAGTTACCGGGAGCCAGTGAAGGGAGGGAAGGAGCGGAGTGGTGTGGGAAAATTTTGGAAGGTTGAAGACCAGACGAGCCGCTGCATTCTGGATGAGCTGAAGAGGTCGGATGGCACATGCAGGTAGACCAGCCAGGAGGGAGTTGCAATAGTCTAGGCGTGAGATGACGAGAGCCTGGACCAGAACCTGGGTGGCTTTCTGGGTCAGCTGGGGACGAATCTTCCTGATGTTGTACAGCGTATATCTGCAGCAACGAGTTGTAGCAGCGATGTTTGCAGTGAAGGAGAGGTTGTTATCCAGGGTCACACCCAGATTCCTTGCGGTCAGAGTCGGGGAAACAACAGAGGTGCCGATGTTGATCGTCAGGTCAAGAGTAGGACAATCTTTTCCCGGAAGGAAAAGCAGTTCAGTCTTGTCAAGGTTGAGCTTGAGGTGATGAGCAGACATCCACTGAGAGATGTCAGCTAGACAAGCAGAGATGCGTGCGACGACCTGGGTCTCTGAGCGGGGAAAGGACAGAATCAATTGGGTGTCGTCAGCATAGCAGTGGTAAGAAAAACCATGCGGGCTAATGACCGATCCGAGCGAGTTTGTGTACAGAGAGAAAAGGAGGGGACCAAGAACAGAGCCCTGAGGGACCCCTGTAGTTAATTGACAAGGGTCAGACTCAGACCCTCTCCAAGTTACCCTGTAGGTACGGTCTTTGAGGTATGAGGCGAGGAGGGAGAGTGCAGAGCCAGAATGGATTCTAGTGGCTGCTTGAGTAAAATGATAGAGGACAAGGACATACTCTGTGGTATAATACTATGCTTGGCAGGTGAACATAATTGTAGTCTTTAAAACAGTGCAAGCACATATTGACATTACCTTTTTTGACTGTAATAGACCGTAGCACAGCGTGCCCCATTGTCTGGCTCGTATCGTGCCCAGGGAAGATCGAAGTAGGTGTTTTCTTCGTTAGACCATGCCCAATAGTCGCTGGTGTTTTTGTACAGGCCGATCCAGGCATGATAATAGTTCATGTACATAAGGTTTTCATCCGACTGCTTATAGATGGTGGCCAAGTCAGTGTGGTAAATTGTGCTTGAACTGGATAAAAGAAAAAACTGTTTTAATTGCATTGAATCTGTCAGAAAACCAATGCAATATCATTTTCTAATCACTAAGCACAAAATGCAGCCTAGTCTCGTGGGGAGTCATTAGTTTAGCACATATTTGGTTTCTATTCAAGTGTTATATTTATGAGAAGATTACATTTATTTTTTTACCAAATATATTGGAAATCCATCCAGAATTATTTAGATGATACTATTTATTATACTAGAAGAAACTTTTGAGGATGTCTATAGTTACAATACTCCTCTTTGAGGACCATGTATTTCTTGACCAAAGTGCTGGTTAGTCCTGGTACTTCCTTTAATGATCCCATGTATAATTGTTATAGGCAATTTCTAGTGAGACATTCAAGTTTTACTTACTATATAATCCCAATTATAACTTCCAATAGCTTTGTGAATAGAAAGTAAACCCCCACCTCCTGCAGTAGCTTTGAGCCTGTTCCCAGGGGACATGACTTTGGACGTAAAAGTAATATCTCTGCACCACTGATCCTAGTCCAGACACAGCACTGCTGAGGAGGAGGGGGAGGAGGAGAAGGGAGCGGTCGCTGTTCATCATCGGCAAAGTTCTGTTGTACAAAAGGACTCTTATTGAATCATGCAGTGCCATAGTTTTGCAGTGAGTATAAAAAATGTTGCACAGCTGAGGAATAATGGATATCGTAATATCAGGAACAGTATATTTGTAAATGTTTTTCACTAAAAACAAATGGTTCATTTATTGTAACATACCAAAATTAAGGTACCAAATCGACAAAGAACTACTTAAATCATTGTCAAATACCTTAAACATTTGACTGAGCCCCAGCGTTAATGTGTTGAGTCAGAGTTACCTGTATCAATGCTTGTTTAGCTGTCTCCAGTGCTGCGACGTCCTCCGTTAGAATCACCCGACTGCTCGATGAGCGACCAACGTCCAGCTGAACATCAACAATCTTCCAGTTCGACAGATCAGAACAACCATTTGCCTATCAGACACACTTATATAAACAGTCAGCTCCTTGTGGCTTCGCACTATTTGACTGTTGGCAAATGAAGCAGAGATGTACCTACTTAGACCTATTGATTCAGTGGAAAGAAGTGAACCCTTTGGAATAACCTGCATTTATGTAAAAATCTGTTCCAAATTGTTTTCTGATCTTCACCTAAGTTACAATAATGAATACACAGAATATGTTCAACTGATACCACAAAAAATAAATTAGGGGTTTTGTTCTTATCCATATTAAAAACATTGTTTAAGCATTCATAGTGTAGGTTGGAAAAAGTATGTGAACTCCAACTTTTACAACAACTGACTGAGTTAATAATTATCAAACCTCATTTTAATCATTGGAAGTATTGTTCGAAGCATCTGTTGATCATGTTTAAAAAAGAAATAATCTCAGAAGACCTACGATTGTGTTTTGGTTGATTTTGGGTTAGTAATAAGTTGATAAGTTAAATTATTTATCTATCCATATTTAGACCCCTTTTCTAAAAAAAGGAGCCAATGTAGGAGTGTGGCTGCACTTCCTAGAAGTGGGCGCCCAGCAAATATGAGGCCAAAGTCAAAATCTGCCTTTTAGTGGACCAGTCAGAGTGCAGACCTTATCCCGATAGAGATGCAGTGGAATGACCTCAAGAGAGCCGTTCACACCAGACGTCCTGACAATATGTCTGAACTGAAGCAGTTCTGTGGGGCAGCAGGGTCCAACGTGTCTCCTGAATGTTGTGCAGGTCTGATCTAGAGCTACCGAAGTGTTTGAGGTTATTACTGCAGAAGGAAGTTTAACCAGTTATTACATCCAAGGGTTCACTTACTTTTACCACCAGCACTTCTAATGTTTAATGGGTGTGTTCAATAAAACCATGAAAGATTATAAGTGTGTGTGTTATTAGCTTAAGAACATTGTGTTTGTCTATACTTGTGACTTCGGTGAAGATCACTTTTAATGACCAATTCATGCATAAAACCAGGACACTCCAGAGGCTTCACATACTTTTTCTTGCCGCTGTATATTCTGCTCAAAGGACACGAGGAAGCAGAGATGTAAAGCAGTAATTTTCCAATTCAAAATCAAGAAGTCTTACGGTTGAGAGGATTTTATTTTACCACTCTAGGAAGTTACCACATCACAAAATGATTTTATTTATCATATGTCTTAGGTAAGGTTAGGCCAGTTAATGACTAACATGGTTAGGGTTATTTAAGTACATACATTTGTATTGAATGTTTTCAATACGAATAGTTTGTCAAATGGAGGTAGTAATGGGTTTATTTGTTAACTGTTGTACTGTGCTGTTATGCCTGATCAGAAAGGTTTGTTATTAGTTGTGCACTACATATTGGAATAGTTAAAATCTTATATAATTATTTATCAAAAGTCCAGCGTCTCTCAAGATGTAAGGTTGCTGTATTAAAACTATGCCAGCTGTCGGCTAGCTGAAAGGTAGCCATGTTGTCATTATAATTCTGATCCTGTCCTAACTCAGAGTGAACATTTACACAAGTGTTGGAAAAAACCAATAACTTAGCTTTGTTGAATACAGAGACGCCTTTTCAAGACGAGACTGAAATAATTCATATTTTCGACAGTGATTTATCATGCACATAAGATGTTGCTTGCCGACTCGTCGTTCTAAAAAAAAGGAGCACCAACCACCATTATCAGATAGTCTAATGACGACATCATCTTTTTAAGTTAATTGAAGGCAATAATGGGATTCATGCCTATATTTCAAAGAATGTTAAATGTTGCACAGCCCAAATATATTCAAGCTACTAAAGCATTAAAACATAAGGAATGTTTGTATTTTGCCCTCCTAACATTGGAATGTAGGATGTGCTACAGTTCACTTTCTTTGAGTTGTGCTCATACCTGACTGCAATTTGTGTAACAAGTACATCAAAATACTATCAACACATGGAAAAGAAATAAACAAAATGCATTCATAATTGTACACAGCATAACTGAAAAAAATACAGATACTTTCCGTATAGAAGGTTTTATTATGCATTGATTTACACTGCAAATAAACTCTGAATTACATCTGAAACAAAAAGAAAACAGCTGTTAGTATCTCACTTAAAAAGGTCTTAATATTTACACATTATAATACCATCTTTGTGATACATTGAAACACTAAAAAGCTACATTTTATCAACTTTGCTACACCACTGAACAAGGTATTCTGTAGCAAATTGTTTGACCAAATGAATAATAAGCAACTTAGTCACTTCGTAAAGTCCTCTGTTTACTAGCATTAATTTACTACAGCAGTGAGAGCTGAAGTTACTGGCTGTTGTAGGGAATCTGAAGTGTTGGTTGTCGTTCAATTAGAATAAAGTGTCATCACAAATACCTGGGCGGGACATGCTCTTCTCCAGCTGCTTGAAGGATTCTCCCGTCAACGTGCGAATCTCGTCCTTCAGCCGACGGTGGCCGTCCAGAGTCAGGTGCCAGAAACACGACTTCCTCTTGCCATCTCGGCACAGCTGGTTGCAGGTTTTGCGGAAGCTGTTGTTGAAGCACAGGTTGTGTCTGATGGTGTTCTTCCAGCCATCTGGGGCAGTCTGAAAGAATGGGAAGTGCTCTCTGGGGAAATAGGGGGATATGAGGAACACTCCAATGCAACTTGAGTATTGCACATAACACAAAGGCACTTGAAAAAGAGAGGAGACAGACATTTCGGAAGAGTTTGCCTTTAATCTACTTAAAGAGGCTCTCATGCTTTTGGAGTTTCCCTTTCCTGTAGTGTGTTCATGCTGTAGGTTTGGGTGCATGTACATGGTCTGCAAAGGCTAAAATACCAAAAAGTTCACTCCAGAGGGAGTTTCTCTCCCGCACTCTTCCTTTCCTTTCCTTTCCTTTCCTTTCCTTCCCTTCCTTTATTCCCCCCACATGAAAGGCCTCCATTCGAGGCCTTTGTTACATAGTGACATCACCAAGCAACACTCACATTTTATAGGCTGGTGCTCCAAAACCTTGTAAATGATAGGCTAAGGGGCGGGACATCTCTAACCAGTTGACCAACTAACCAATCAGAGCAGACTGGGCTCTGGTTTCAGACAGAGTGGGAAAGGGGTGCTGCAGCACAGGCAGTAGGAGAGCAATAAAGAGCTTTTTGAACATTAGAGCATGGAGACATGTCACAGTAGAGATAACAAATGCAATTATGAACTGAAATATTCGATAAGGTGCCCTCTGTTAATCTACAGAATGTTGTATGGGACTAGACTACAAATCTTTATATGAACCTGTTGTGTGTTTTACCAAACTATCAAGTTCTGACCTGGTGAAGTTGTAAATCTGCTGGACTTTGAGGCTCCCAGTATGGCTGCTCTTGAGCGCCAATGCGATGAGGATGCAGTAATTCACAGGTGGACGAGGCCAGCATCCTGGCTTCAGGGTCCTGCTGTCCTGGAGGCAAGTAGAACACTAATTTAAAGCCCATTAATCCTTCCGACGGTGCACATGAATGACACATTTCAGAAACCGGGGAAATAAACTTGTGCAACGCCAACCTTACAGATCTTAAGGAAAATATGTATTCCTCAAGTGTCAAATGCCCTTCAAATGTCAACCTTTTTCAAACAGCGTCCAGACAATTTCAAGCTATGGAAAAGTGAACAGGTGTAACAAGTCACATATATGAAATGTGTAAAACCAAATCAGTCATATTAAGATGATTGAGAAAATAGATTTTAAGGGGGTTGAATAATTAAGAAAAAAAAAGTTCCAAAGCTCTCTGTACCCCACTAGAGGAATATGGATCATGTCCAAGCCCAGTGTTCTCACCCTGGTCTTCGGGGTTCTTCCCTTGCGTCTGTTCTTGGCTGGTGCACAGGAGACGTCTTCATTCTTGATCTAGTGGTCAAAAGATGGTGTTATGATTCATAACACACTATCAAGTTGTCTGAATTAATGCTTTATTAGTATTTGTGGTATGCTCCAGGATATAAAAAAAAAAAAATCAGGGCAGGGATTTGACCATTTATACCTTATATTAATTAATATGTGATCTTTATTTGGAGCTTTTACAACAAACAAATTAATTCACCTTGCAAAACAAGTTTAAAATGTAAGACTGGTTGCACAATATTAACTGTGACTGTTGAGAGTAAACTAACCATGCCACCACACATGTGATGGGATTTGATTTGTGATGTCTGTACTGCATACGATACCATGTAGTCAGTGGAGTGAGGCATCTCGTGCTTGAGAGGAGCACCATGGGGGGCACACGTGTGGAGCTCTGTGCCGACTTGACGTCGAGTCCCTGCTGGGTTCCGTGGTGGTTTTTGGATTTCATCAGCAGGTTCACAGGGAGTCTGCAGATCTGCTGAATTTTCTCCGTACTGAATAGGGCTGGCAATATTGGGATTCACTAGCAGCCACAGGTTTGGCTTCACAAAGGTGTCTGAAGGATAGAACAATCAAATGCACAGTTTAAAACAGTGAAAGTCTTTGCGGTTTTTTAAAGAAAAGATTTTCAATTGGTCCAACTGGTATTATTTTCATCAGGAAAACAAGCTAAAAAGTAAGAGGAAGGGAGTAGAAACACTGCATGTGAAAATCAGCATGTTTCAGAATATCAGGGGATAATGATTTGTCAGGGAGGAAATCTGTTTAACAAATGTCTTATTGAGACGTTTTTAGTTTTTGGGAAATATATATATATATTTATACACACCTACTCTCTTTCCTTGACAAGTAGTTCATTAACACAGTCTTTACAGACGGACGTTGATTTTCTTAGCTAAAGCTTAACAAAAAAAGCATACTTCCCACAAAAAACGTCTCCTCTAACCCACTTGTATACTAACAACGCATTACAGTGAGAAACCCTGCACATTACCAAAGGATAATTTTAATACCATAGAATACCAGTCAAATGTGCTAAAAAGGAATACAAAAAAAGTAGAAAGCTTTTAAAGTAAATCCAGCAGCTGTTTAATCGGCAGATGAATCTACAGACATTTATAAAAGAAACTAAAATGTTTTTCTCTGAATTTACCTGATGTTTTATCGTACCAAATGAATTTGTCTTTTCTTCTCGAGGCTCTTGAAGAAGGCCTCTGGACCACATGTTGATCATTCAGTTTGTCATCTGTCGTCATAGATTAACAAATTGACACACAAACATATGCTTACTGAAAATCTGCACGCGATCTCATAATCAGTTTTAACTATGAACAATCCTCCTCAGCGGTTTACTGTGCTGTTTGGATTCATTTGCAACATTTCCACCAACAGTGAAGCCAAGGAAATCAGTCACCGTGGAAAAACTGATCCGTGGTTGTGGCCAGTTTCAGCTCCTTGTCCATGTCCCAGTCCGTCAGACCAACAGAGCAGTGCAGGTCGAAGAGTCGGGCTTTGGTTTTAAGCTGTAAGGTCATGGTTTGATGCCTTTCATGGGTTTCTGCGTTCAGTTCAGAATCTCTCTGATAAGAGTCCCCTCTTTACTGACAGGCTGCTGATACTGCTGCTGATACTACAGCTGGAGCTCAGCAGCCTGATTGGACCCAATCAGGCCTGAAGCGTTCGGCCTGTGCTGAAGCCAGTGGTGAGTCGTGACTTTTATACCTAGCCCCCCCCCCCCCCCATTATCAAACGAACTTATGCTAACCATAAATCCATCGATTAGATTTATGATTCGAAAATAATAAAAGTAGGGTAGACATGTGGATATTATCCGGCTGAACAAAACGTGCATTTATCTAACACGTTCGCTTTCCACAGACCTTATTTCGAGCTATTTTCCAAAATCCTATGGAGAAATCCCATTGCTTTCTGTTGCGGGAACCCGAGCGCAGCTTACTTCCGGGTTTTAGGACGCGTCACTGCACCACTTGCATAGACCTCACAGGGAAGATATGATTGTTCATTTGTATTTTCATTTGACATTACTCTCTCGTTGAGTTACTATAGCTGGCCCTCTGTGAATGTAGAGAGGGACCAACAAGCTCTCCGGTCTTCACAGTAACTCGCAGAGACGGCATTTAACCCTTCACATTCCAACAGAAACTGAACAGGCAGATTCGAAGGATTTATTTCTTTGGAAATGTTATTTTAAATACAATTAAATCAAGTTATTTTGGTAAAACTAATGTAACATTTAACTAAAAAATGTTAATGTTAATGTCACAGAGGGCCCTGACGGCTCGCCAAAGGCTGAAGCTTATTCTATCATCAGGGAGATATCTGAGGCTAAAACTATTTGCAATTAATAAATATGAACAAGTTTCATAGGTTACATATAATAAAAAGTATAAGATTGTAATGAGGATTCTGAAACAAAATTGACTTGGATTAATAAATAGATCCTTGTTGTGAATAATGTTCCAGATTGATTTCAGGTGATGCCACCTCCAAGACAACCTTAACAAACTTCCTCTCCTGAGGAAGACTGATAGAGGCTGTTGAAAACACAGGAACAGCTGGAAAGTAAGGTCCATTTGTAAATATTGACTTACTCAAAAAACATAAAACAAGTTAAATTGTTGTGACATTAAAGTTCAGAGAGAGCACTCTCAGACACTTTATTGCAAAGAAACTGCTACGGAAGAGCTCTATGATAAAAACTGAAGCAGCTCTGACTAGCTTTCATTTAGGATTTTACTCAGTTCTGTTTTCTTGTGTGATCGGGAACCTTCAAATCTAGGGTTATATGGTTTTGTATTTGTGTTAGCCATGTGTGGTGGTGGTCTAGGGAACGTAGTTCAACTATCAGATGTTGCCATGCCAACATGCTTAACTAAGATGATAAACAGTGAACCTGCTAAACATCTGCATGTCAGCATGTTCTATTAATCAGAGAGCTGTTTACATCCCATCAAACACAGCATTCTGCTGGCTCTCATCTGCAGCAAAGAATACACTTGTCTGCAGGTTAACAACATTTTTCATTACTTTTTTTTGTACTACTTCTTTTTAACAGTTACAATACCCAACTCTTCAATTACACACGTCTTATATATTGTACGCAAATGTATGAATACAACCCATTCCTACTTATTTTGCTGACATTGCTTTCTTTCCTACATCTGTATATATAGTTACAACCCATGTGTATTTTATTCATTTCTTGGGGCATTAGTGCAGTTTCGTCTATTTATTTTGTTATCACATTTACAGTACACATTCACAAGTAAGAAAGAGATCGAAACAGAAACAGATCAATTTTTACAGCATGAAAAAAACAAAATCATATATTCATCTTTAAATATCTATATATCTTTGTATAGCTTTAACGTTAAGTGTTTCACATACTCTCAATATTTTCGCCTCATTCCAGTTCATTTACAGAGAAACTCTAACAGGAACAGGGACGGTGAGGACTGGAAGCTCCTGTTCGGCTGCAGTATTTTTTACATCTAACAACAATCTAGTTAAGACAGCTAATTAGGTGGGGGGCGGGGGGGCTCACACACTTCACTCATTACTTTTTTGGGGAGGAAACCACAGTAATGATCAGACATGCTGACAAAACCTAGCACTACAACAGAAATAAATACAGGTTGTACAGAACCTGGTGGACACTGACGCTATGAAAAGGAATGTTTTGATGACAGGTTAGAGTTCTGCGGACGTGTTGGGTTCAGGTTTGAAACCCTAACTTTGACCTTTTGCTGATTTCCTAAGGTCAATCCACAATACAAATTACACTGCACCTTTAAGTGCTTTATATGTCTGGATATTAACACGATCTCAAAAAGATGGTTGGTGTTTGTTGTGCTGGGAGTTCAAATAAAACCAAGGCGTTTCTGTCCTGTGGCTGGAGGTTTGTTTTGTGGACTTAGTAAATTGCAAATTCTTCTTCTAGTGTATTTTGCGAGCTGATGTGTTAAGTGGAGAGTGTGCCGCTTAAAACAGCACACTAGGCACCAGAAAGTTAAGACAAACTTAGATAATGTTTTGAGTTGCAAATTAGTTGCATCCTTTATCTACAGAGCTGATAATACCAACAACCCCCTCTGATGGACCGAGCTGCTTCTGGTTATTTTTCAGCTCTATATTTAGGTTGATTATGCGTTTAACGTTGTGACCCCTTTGCTAGAACTCCCGCAACAACAGGAGACTCGGATGCCTGGAATCAATTAACACCTGAGAGTGAAGAATGCAGAACCTTTAACGTCAGAGCGTCAGAATCCTTAACAACCAGGTGAGACTGCGAGACAATGTTCAAGACGTACGACTGGATGAAATGACAGGAAGAAGGAAAAAGGGAGGAGGCTCAAAAGATAGGAATGTAGTTGTCGATCTTGGTGCGGTGCCGCTGGGCGATGCACTCGGCGATCCACACGATGTTCCTGCACTCCTGCTCCTTCAGCTTGACGTAGGCGTAGAAGACGCTGAAGTGGAACTGGTTGAGAAAAGCCAGTTTGTTCAGCTTCACCTGAAGGGAGGAAGAGGAGGGGGAGGAGGAAGATGAGTGTAAAAGCACCACAGTGCTCACAATGACAATTATTGTTTTATTTTTGGCTTATTGCAAATATAAGTCAATATCCAGTTGATGAAGAATTGCAGGACAAAAATGCCAAAATAGTTTTGTATTTTTTTTTTAGAAACACAAGTTTTGTCCACATGACAACAAGTTGATATTCAGTTATAAAATCTCACTGTATATTTGTTGATCATCATTTGTAAAATAAATACCCAGAATGTTTGTTTTGCAATTTATTCATATTAATAAAAAGGTTTTGCCCATCAAATACAATTTTCAGAATATAATTATCTACATTTACTTCTACTTATTTTCTAATGAATTAAAGAAGATCTGAGTCGTCTGTCTTCACACGTACAAACTGTGGTTTTGTGCAGGGATACATCACTGGAAACAGACAATTAAAAAAGTATATTTATATATATTTTAAACATAAAACGCCTGATGACAGAGAAGGTCAGCAGGTCAGAGAAAGTCGGCAGCAACAAAACATATCCAAGCACAGCCGCAAAGCTTCTCTTATCTAAATATCTGTGTAATGCATTTATGCTTTTTAACCACACACTTTTGAAATGTTCCCAGTGTACATTGAAGCCTTCTCTGATGTGGATGCTTTTGGAAAAGGTTTAAGTCACTTCTCCAGATGGGATTGAGTTTATGTCTGATAACGTGTGTCTCACCTCATGCTCAAAGAATCGGTCCTCCAGTGTTTTGTCGCCTGGGTTGCTGCCGGCACCTTCGAACAGCAGCTTGTATTCCTGAGGACATGAGGGTCAGAGATATTAGCAGTGAAGTGAGTAATAAACGGGGAGATGGAGATACTAGAGGGATCAAATTGTCTGATTTAAAAAGGGATGGATTGTTCCAAAAACAGACATTTTATATTTGATTGGTTTGTGGGGATCTCAGCAGGCAGCTGGCGTTTGGACTTACAGGATAGAAATCAGCGACGGCCTTGACCTGCTCGTAGTCATCTGCCCGGGCCAGCTGAGCAAGGCCTTCTGGGTAAAGCTTGCCGCAGTGGGGGAAGAGCTTGGCGCGGTCCTCCTTGGACAGCTCTGTCCCGAACGAGTTGATAGTGATGATGAAGGCCCTCCTGTCGGCCTCGAACTGCAGCAACAAGTAGAATGTAAGTGGAGCAACAACGAGTGACTGACTGAGCCTCTACTTTATTCCACAGCCAAAAACACTTAGCATTTTATCTACACAGTAATTAGTAAGCCTAAACAAAGTTGGACATAATTACAACCTTTAAAAAGCACTTACGACGTAGCAGATGTGTCTGAGTGTGTGTAGGTGCATGTGTGTTTGTTTATTTATGTAAATAAACAAGGCAGAGACTCACCTCCAGGATGGGACACATGGTGTCAGCCGTGGTTCCTCCGAGGTTGGAGCAGAACTTATAGAAAGCCTCCAGGTAAGCCTGAAAAGGGATTTTAAAAGGTTATGTAACCAATAAATAAACAAAGCAAAAACCAGATCATGGCATTTGTTTAAAATATAAATATGAAAGAGAAAAAGTGGAATTTAGCCTTTGCAGACCATTGACACGCACAAACACCTACGGTATATAACACACTACTGGAACGGGAAACCCCTAAAAAGCATGATAGGGCCCCTTTAAAGCTCTTGCATTAAGTACGTTTATCATCAAGTATGATAATAAATATAATATGCTTCACCTTATAAAGTGTGTTACGAATGATTTCAATGTTCATCTCATCCAAGTCCTGTTCAGATATGCAGTCCTGGAAGAAAGCAGCTGAAAAGCAAAGAAAAGTACATTAAACCCAACAGCAAGGAGATGTTTCCTTTAGCTTTGGCACCATCTGCTGTTCTGCTAAAATCATTACCATTCAGTTTTCACACTTTTCATATTTAAATGGCAGGTTTTTTAGGATGGCACAAACCGAGGGGCGTGTCCACCAGGATGGCGTTGTAGAGCTCGGCAGGGGTCTGGGCGATGTTGACCGCCTCCATCTGCTCGAAGCTGCCCAGGGGATGGCACTTGGGCACCAGCTCAGAGATGGCCCGCTGGTGGAGGGTGCCCGTGATCAGCAGGATGACGTTATCAATCATATAGCTGTACCTGAAGACACAAAGGGGGGGGGGGGGGGGGGGACAGAGTTGTCATGACAGAGCGAAGAAGTCTTAAAAGTATGTTTGTACTACTTCAAAATGACAGTATATACCCTACTTCAAAATGACAGTATATACCCTACTTCAAAATGACAGTATATACCCTTGAGCAGGTTTTAAGCTATTAAAACTATATTCTAAACATTAAAAGGTAAGGTAGGTAATTCACGTCAGAAACACTTGTTATATTCCATGGAATGCTCTTAACATCCCGATAGGAATGAATACATTAAATGCTTTGACAATAAATATATACAAATATTTCATCTGTGGAAGCCGTGGCGCTGTAAAAAGCAAGTCCAGTAATCTGCCTCGGCCCGGGGCAGATAACTGGATGGCACAAACTTATCTCGTTCCCTCATTGGTCATGTGCGCGTTCGTGTGTGTTGGAGGAGGGGCTCTGTAAGGAAGTCTGAAGGAAGGAGCAGATTTTTTTCGGTTGTGTACTTTCAAATTCTAGGGCACTTGAGCTGGTTTCTCCATTCTTACCTACATTACTTTTAAGTGCTCGATTAAATCAACCTGCTGAGAAAGGGAATCTAAAGCATGATCAAATTAATAGCTGACAGAGTTAGCTAGATCTGTTTCTTAAATTCTTGCCAAAAAACTATGATGAATAACATTAACTCGACACTATTGTTTTAGTGTGTGAAAAATGTGATTATGTTATTGAATGTGTTTGTTTTAATATTATAATTGATTTTATACTGATGTGATGTTTGATGTTATTTGCTTTAGTTGTTCCCCTGCTTTTTTCAGTATTTCACAAGTGTTAAATTCACAAAAGAAAGATTTTACAGAAAAGGTTATAGTTCAGGAAGTTGGAAGTTATTTCAACAGCTTTTTTTGCTTACGTGATGAAGTCCATGAAGCTAGCCAGAGGCTCGTAAGACTGATTCCTCATGTGGCGAAACTCCACCACCATCTTCTCCTTCAGCTTGTCATCGATAACGGACACGGTGAGCGGAGACGCCTCGTTTGCCAGGAAGCTGCCATAGTCTGTGCTCTGCAGGTGGAGCTTCAGATCTGCAAGGGAGACACAAGCAGATTAGGAAAATTAACTTTATCCTTATAGATTTTAGTAAGTGTGAAATAAACCTTAAATTAAGATGCAAGATGCGCAATATAGCGTGAAATTATCATATTTATCTAAAACCTCAGCAGAACCATTCCACTATGCGTGCATGTTTTAGCTAATTTTATACACATCATGTACACTTAACATTGCAATTGCAGTGTTGACATAGACTTGTACAACTCATCAGAGTTAAGATGACATCTTTGTATTTAGAATTTTAATATCATTGATACTGTAATATATTACATGTTAAATCATGTACTCTGATGCAGTATGATGTTTTTATGATACTATATCAATACATTTTACCTTATATGTTGTACTTTATTCTTTTGGTGCTGCAACACTTCCTTTCTGTTTAACTATAACATTACAATCTCAGTCATATTGATGTTGACCAGAAAACGTTCACAAGCAGTGACTGTATGCGTTAATGACCATAATAAACTGCGGGAGTGTCAGAGTAATACAGCCATCTAATGATTATAAAATATGCCATCTGTTCGACACTGTAGTTCTACGGTGTAGTATGCGACATCACGGGGTAAAAACATCTTCCTATTGTTATTTCACTTCCTCTTAATAAGTCCGTGATTGAACAATATAAGAAAAAACACTTGGCTGTATCAGCTTAGCTTGTGTTAGCATAGCGTTAGCTCCCTAGCTAGCTAGGATTTAGAGGATAGTAAGCTTTAAAAAAAACACATTTCGACAACGGTTTTAACAAATGCAAATTGTCGACGTGGTGCTTACTGACTGCTACTTTTTGGCAATAATGCCAAGTAGAGAGTTGAATACTGCGTTTTAACGCAACACGATCGTTGATGTAAAACGAGCTAACTAGCTTCAAGACTGACAGCTAGCTTTAGCTTGAATGAGCCCCGTATGGCTAGCTATTGCTCGTGTTACTAGCCATTGTGTAACTCACCCTCCAGGGTCTCACACTGAACGAGGTTCAAATAATCCCCCTGGGACAGTATTCCAGCTTTGAATCCTCTGACCAGCCCCTCCAGGTAGCCATTATCAACGTTAAAATAGAGCTCGGAGAAAGGCATCCTGTCTGACCGTCAGATCCGTCTCTGCCACTGGAGAACCGTCAGTCGGCTTGTTAGCGTTAGCGTCAGCTGACTGCACCATGTGACCGTCACCTGACTTTCCAAATACTCGTGCATGTGTGCGTGCGCGCGTTTCTATGGAGCATTGCACAGTTTGCATTTAGCATTTCAACCACTTCAGTTCCTATTGCCAAAACAACAGAGAAGTACTCAGATCTTGTACTTGAGTAAAATAAGAAGTACCAGAGCGTGGGAGAACTCTGTAACAAGTAAAAGTCCTGCAATCAAAATGTTACTCAAGTAATAGTACAAAAGTATTGGCATCAAAAGTACCAACAGTTTAAGTACTTATTATGCAGATTGGCCCATTTCAGAATGATATACATTTTGATTATAATTATTAATGCATTAAAGTGTTATCAAAGCTGATAAAGTGCAGTTTTAATGACGTTGTATAATAATAATAATAATAATAATAATACATTTATTTGGGGGGGCGCCTTTCATAACACCCAAGAACACCTTACAGGGTTACAGATTTACAGTTTACATTTACAATTTTACCTTACAAATTAAAACAGCGGATTTAGTGAAGTATCAGCCGGGGTAAGACAAACAACAGGAAATTGACTACAAAAGGACACAAAAGGACACAGGGTACAGATTGTAAAGAAAATGCCAGTTTGAACAGGTGGGTTTTGAGTTGGGTTTTGAATGTTGTTATGGAATCAGACTGTCGGATGTGTAGTGGCAGGGAGTTCCAGAGTCTGGGAGCCGAGCAGCTGAAAGCTCGAGCACCCATGGTTTTGAGGCGAGAGCTTGGGACGGTGAGAAGTCCTACGGACGAAGAGCGGAGGGTGCGGGAGGGGGTGTACTCCTGAAGGAGGTCAGTGATGTAGATGGGGGCAAGGTTATGGACAGCTTTGTATATGAGTAGAATGTTTTTGTAGTCAATATACTGCAATATACTGTATACTGCAGGGTATCTTGTGAATTTACTCCGGGTGTAGCTAAAGTCTTATTTAAGTGTTGACTATGTATCACATCATTAATCCAAATCTGTAGAGTAACTAAAGGTATTCAATAAATGTAGTGGAGTAAAAGTACACAATTAACCTCTAAATAGTAGTGGAGTGGAAGTACAAAGTAGCAAAAAATGTAAATACTCAAATACCTCAAAATAGTACTTAAGTACAGTACTTGAGTATCTATTTAGTTAATTTACACCACTGCAAAATACAAAGCAGAGTTAAAAGTTATTGCTTGACATTTAAATTGAAACAAGAATAAATAAATGTCAGGACTGCAATTAAATGAAAATAGGCAACTCGAAAAATAGTAAAAAGCTAAAATAATCCAATGTCATATAAAAAATGAGAATAGTATTAAAAAGATAAGTCAAGTTCGTTGCAAAAGGATGTGTGCACGTAAAAAAATACCGTTTTCAAAAGATTCTGAGAAGAGTTTTGCCAAGGCAAGTTTATTTATATAGCACCTGTCAGCACAAGGCAACCCAATGTGCTTTACAAAATAAAATAAAAGACATTTAAGAATAAATATAGTAGAAGCACATTATAAAATGGCATTTAAAAACAGGCATTTAAAAAGCGAAGATAATAAAAGAAACACAAGAGGCATAAAATGCATGAATAAAAGCCATACTTCAGTGTGAATATGAACAACTCACTCAAATGCAGCAACAAAAATATACGTTTTTAGTCTGGATTTCAAAGTATTAATAGTTGCAGCGGACCTGCAGGATTCAGGGAGTTTGTTCCAGATGGTCGGGCCATACAAACTAAACGCTGCTTGTCCATGTTTAGTTCTGACTCTTGTAACAGAGAGCAGACCCGTCCCAGAAGACCTGAGACTCCTGGATGGTTCATACTTCTGCAGGAGATCGTTAATATAATTTGGTCCTAAACCATTCAGTGCTTTAAAAACCAGCAATAGTACTTTAAAATCAATTATTTGGTGTACTGGAAGCCAGTGTAAAGACTTCAAAACTGGACTATTATAGATCCTTAGGCAGGGAGCTCCAGGTGAGCTGAGGCGTCCTAGCAGTACTGGGCCAGTTAACCTTTGGTTTTAAGTCAGGACAGGAACAATTTGAATTTAAAAACATTTTATAAAACAATATATACCAATCATTATACTAATTTAATCATCTACATATCTACATTAAGATACTTTGGTTAATAGGGACGTAGCCTTCCTGTCCTGGCACATCCAATGCAATCCCGTTTTTCAGTCCGGATGTTTTTTTGGATTGTTGCTCCTCTGTTATTTTTTAGTATTCATTTCTATCCCATTGAACAAATTATAAGCTCCATCTTTTTATCATTTCTCTGGAGTCTAATCCAACAAATAAATAAATCATGCACTTAAAATGTCTTAGGGGTTGTTCAGTTGTTGTTTTAGAAATGTTGCAGTGTTGTTTAATTATTTTTAGAACCTTTGAGACAACTTCAAATTCATGTCTCCACCATCTATTCAAAACAGAACTACGTCAGGTGATTTCTCTGGCAGAGATATAGCTTTTGTACAGGTTAGAGCAGTTTGGGGAAACAAAAAATGAGGATGTGACGAAAATAAATCAGACACAAACAAAGCAAGAGTACGGCCCGTCCACACAGCTGCGTGCGTTGACGCTTGCCGGCGGGCGTGTCTGACACTCGACCAACAACCAATCACACGAATCTCCCGCCCCTGACACACAAGCACGCGGTTTGATTGACTAGAGCTTGTTCGATTGGCTGACGCCTCCATGGAGGCGTCAAAAGTTGAACATTGCTCAACTTTTGGGGAGATTCATGTGATTAGTTGTTGGTCGCGTTGCTCGCAAAAAATCCCCAAGCTTCAGATACGCCCACCTCCAAGCGTCAACGCACGCTGCTGTGTTCGCTCCGTAAGACAGAGAATGACAAGTATTTGTTTAAACGGTTTTCCATTGGATCAAAACTAGAGTGTTTGCAGGTAAGAATCTATCTATAAATCAATTGTGTTAGGTTTGATGGTTGTGGGAATCATTTCCATTGAGGTTTAATGGGGCCCTTATCATGCTTTTTTCTGTAAAGGTAAACGCTACAACATGAATGTGTGTGGGGAGGGAGAGCATGGGGTCTCTTCCTCTGAAGTCACTCTATCTGATCCACATGACAACAAGACCAGAGCTGTGCAGTAAGATCAACTTTTCTCTGCTTGTTGTGACTGTGTAACCTCTCAGAGCTCTACAATATGTTGTGTTAAAGCCCACAGACACAGGAGAGACCAGACTCAGCTGGACCTACCTGTGTGTCCTCAAGGAGTGACCGGTCAATGTCTGAACCTATTGAGTTCAAGAGCACGGGGCCAAGTGTTGAGCTAAGGTAAGAATTTAGAGTATGAGTTTGCAGTTGACCTGTATTATAGCAATAATAATACATTTATTTGGTTAGCGCTTTTACAGGTGCTCAAAGACGCTTTACAGATATAGTGAAAAGAAAAGAAAGGAACAACAAATAATTATAGTTAAAGTTAAAGTCAAATAATACAAAAACAATCACACATTAAAAGCCAGATTGAAGAGGTGAGTTTTTGTAAGTTTTTTGAAGGTGGTGAGATCAGTCTCTGATGGGTTGTGGGAATGAGTTCCAGAGGGAGGGGGCAGCGACGGTGAAGGCTCTGTCCCCCCAGGTCCGGTGATTGATGCGGGTGGGGATGGATAGGAGGTTGGCTTCTGATGAGCGGAGGGGGAAGGGGCGTGGTGGTGCAGCAGGTCTGTGAGGTAGGGGGGGGGCCTGATTGTTGAGGGCTTTGTGAGTAATGAGGAGGACTTTGAAGTTATATATTATAACTCATTCAATAATTATTAAAGCTTATTCAGATTATTGTGAAAACAGCAAAATATCCAACAAAATGTCAATAAACAAACTACATTTGTAAGCGGAGGAGGGCATTAGTACAGTTCATAACCTGCACATTTGAATTATTACTGTTAATGTTGTGTTAAAGCCCAATGAAGCAGGAGAGACCAGACTCACCTGGACCGACCTGTGTGTCTGTGAGGAGTGACCAGTCTAAGACTGAACCTATTGAGTTCAAGAATGAGGGGCCAATTGTTGAGTCAAGGTAGAATAACACCTCTTACATATCAAGAGATTTAAAGTCAGACATTTATTCAAAAACAATTAATGACGTGGATAATTAGCAAAACGAAAAAACTGGACTTCAAGGAAGTGAGTCACTGATGATGCAGGAATAGTTTTTAATGGCAGTTACTGGAAGGTACCTGGCAGTTGATCAACATTCTTCAGGATACCTGAGCTCCTCCCACACAAACAGATGCTATTTTTAGATTGATCGGCCACTCTAAAGTGCTGTAGTTGTTCAAGAGGATTTAGAACTTGATGGTTTTGACCTGGTTTAAGTTTGATTAAAGTTCAGGTTGAGACTAGGTCCAAGTTTGACATGTAATGGTAAGAGGTAGATTCATCCTACTGAGTGTGTTAGTTGTTTCTTAGCTTTTCATCTTCAATGGGGCGTACAGAACTTATGTGGTATTTTCCTTTTATTAAAGATCCCATGTCATGGCCATTTCTACTGATCATGATTCCATTGTTGATGTATACTAAAATAGATTTATATTGTCCAATTTTCCAAAATCACATTGGTTTCTCATACAGCATCTCTGTATAGTATGTGTATTCACTCTCTGTCCTAAACGGCTTGTTGGAGCTCCTGCCCCCCCCTCCCTATGAGCCCAGTGGCCGTCTGCGAGACAGCGAGACACAGCTAAACCCAGCCCGAAACCAGCCCACACACACACACACACACACACACACACACACACACACACACACACACACACACACACACACACACCCACAGCCTGGCTGGGAGTTTGTGTGTGTGATCACACACCTACTCACAGCCTTGCCGCGTCCCGCCGTCTCAGGAAGGAGAAATCGGTGGAGCTGCAGCTGAGAAAGGATTGTGTGTGTGTGAGGAAACGCAACGCAACGGCTCCACAGATTGGTCCATTTGGACCAATGGGTCCATTTGGTGCAGTAAGATCAACTTTTCTCTGCTTGTTGTGACTGTGTAACCTCTCAGAGCTCTACAATATGTTGTGTTAAAGCCCACAGACACAGGAGAGACCAGACTCAGCTGGACCTACCTGTGTGTCTTCAAGGAGTGACCGGTCAATATCTGAACCTATTGAGTTCAAGAGCATGGGGCCAAGTGTTGAGCTAAGGTAAGAATTTAGAGTATGAGTTTGCAGTTGACCTGTATTATAGTAATAATAATACATTTATTTAGTTAGCGCTTTTACAGGTGCTCAAAGACGCTTTACAGATATAGTGAAAAGAAAAGAAAGGAACAACAAATAATTATAGTTAAAGTTAAAGTCAAATAATACAAAAACAATCACACATTAAAAGCCAGATTGAAGAGGTGAGTTTTTGTGAGTTTTTTGAAGGTGGTGAGGTCAGTCTCTGATGGGTTGTGGGAGTGAGTTCCAGAGGGAGGGGGCAGCGACGGTGAAGGCTCTGTCCCCCCAGGTCCGGTGATTGATGCGGGTGGGGATGGATAGGAGTTTGGCTTCTGATGAGCGGAGGCAGCGGGAAGGGGCGTGGTGGTGCAGCAGGTCTGTGAGGTAGGGGGGGGGCCTGATTGTTGAGGGCTTTGTGAGTAATGAGGAGGACTTTGAAGTTATATATTATAACTCATTCAATAATTATTAAAGCTTATTCAGATTATTGTGAAAACAGCAAAATATCCAACAAAATGTCAATAAACAAACTACATTTGTAAGCGGAGGAGGGCATTAGTACAGTTCATAACCTGCACATTTGAATTATTACTGTTAATGTTGTGTTAAAGCCCAATGAAGCAGGAGAGACCAGACTCACCTGGACCGACCTGTGTGTCTGTGAGGAGTGACCAGTCTAAGACTGAACCTATTGAGTTCAAGAATGAGGGGCCAATTGTTGAGTCAAGGTAAGAATAACACCTCTTACATATCAAGAGATTTAAAGTCAGACATTTATTCAAAAACAATTAATGACGTGGATAATTAGCAAAACGAAAAAACTGGACTTCAAGGAAGTGAGTCACTGATGATGCAGGAATAGTTTTTAATGGCAGTTACTGGAAGGTACCTGGCAGTTGATCAACATTCTTCAGGATACCTGAGCTCCTCCCACACAAACAGATGCTATTTTTAGATTGATCGGCCACTCTAAAGTGCTGTAGTTGTTCAAGAGGATTTAGAACTTGATGGTTTTGACCTGGTTTAAGTTTGATTAAAGTTCAGGTTGAGACTAGGTCCAAGTTTGACATGTAATGGTAAGAGGTAGATTCATCCTACTGAGTGTGTTAGTTGTTTCTTAGCTTTTCATCTTCAATGGGGCGTACAGAACTTATGTGGTATTTTCCTTTTATTAAAGATCCCATGTCATGGCCATTTCTACTGATCATGATTCCATTGTTGATGTATACTAAAATAGATTTATATTGTCCAATTTTCCAAAATCACATTGGTTTCTCATACAGCATCTCTGTATAGTATGTGTATTCACTCTCTGTCCTAAACGGCTTGTTGGAGCTCCTGCCCCCCCCTCCCTATGAGCCCAGTGGCCGTCTGCGAGACAGCGAGACACAGCTAAACCCAGCCCGAAACCAGCCCACACACACACACACACACACACACACACACACACCCACAGCCTGGCTGGGAGTTTGTGTGTGTGATCACACACCTACTCACAGCCTTGCCGCGTCCCGCCGTCTCAGGAAGGAGAAATCGGTGGAGCTGCAGCTGAGAAAGGATTGTGTGTGTGTGAGGAAACGCAACGCAACGGCTCCACAGATTGGTCCATTTGGACCAATGGGTCCATTTGGTGCAGTAAGATCAACTTTTCTCTGCTTGTTGTGACTGTGTAACCTCTCAGAGCTCTACAATATGTTGTGTTAAAGCCCACAGACACAGGAGAGACCAGACTCAGCTGGACCTACCTGTGTGTCTTCAAGGAGTGACCGGTCAATATCTGAACCTATTGAGTTCAAGAGCATGGGGCCAAGTGTTGAGCTAAGGTAAGAATTTAGAGTATGAGTTTGCAGTTGACCTGTATTATAGTAATAATAATACATTTATTTAGTTAGCGCTTTTACAGGTGCTCAAAGACGCTTTACAGATATAGTGAAAAGAAAAGAAAGGAACAACAAATAATTATAGTTAAAGTTAAAGTCAAATAATACAAAAACAATCACACATTAAAAGCCAGATTGAAGAGGTGAGTTTTTGTGAGTTTTTTGAAGGTGGTGAGGTCAGTCTCTGATGGGTTGGGGGAGTGAGTTCCAGAGGGAGCAAACATGACATGGAAACATGATTGCAGCGTCCAGGCAGCTCCCGTTCGAGCATATGCCTTGAGTTGCACATAGCTCCAACACACACACACACACACACACACACACACACACACACACACACACACACACACACACACACACACACACACACACACACACTTTGTATTGTATTATTGAATGAGAGAGGTTCCAGGTTGAATTGAGGCGAATATTTGTAATGTTCAGAGGTTGTTGTGTTTAATATTCATGAGAATATTTGTCATTGTTCAAATGATAATAAACATTTGCATAAAGCATATTTGTCCACTCATATGTTGATAAGAGTATTCAAAACTTGAAAAATATTCATTTAGAACAGATAAAAAATGTGCGATTCATTTGCGATTAATCGCATGTGATTAATCGCGATTAAATATTTTAATCGACTGACAGCCCTACTTCCAGAGAATCAGATTTCGCACATTGTTGAAGTGGGACACTAAAATTACCTCGTGTTTTCTGGGTGTACAGATTTCCACGGATGAGGTCAGTGGTCATCAAAGGGAGGCCTGCAAAGAAACATCCACAAAATCTGGACTCCATTTTCATGGTAAGAGAAGGGACATTGAACACAACTGTATGAATGATATGCTCTGAATTTGTATGTACGTGAGGGAAAATAAATGCTAATTGCCATATTAGAGATTCAAATACAAATTCAAAGGCAACGGAATTGTTTGTTCCTTTTGGTTACTCTAGTCCTTTTTCCGTTTTACTGTCTTGACAGTGCCTCACATTCAAAACACTTTCATCACATATTCAGTGCATCACAGGCAGTTACAGTTCACTTATTGACTAAGCTCCAAGTGCGTAATAGGCCAGAGTGCAGTAATTTTTACCACTTGAACACAACATAGCAGACGGTAAGCTATACTGTAGATTCAGGAAAATATCTTTATATTTGAATGATACACTTTACTTTCCAGCTTCTTGAGGAGAGCATTGTGACATTTGTGAAGAAGGAGTTGAAGAAGTTCAAGCGAGTTCTAGAAAGTTCAGAACAGTTAGAGGGGCTGAAAGAAGAGGATGATTCTCTGGAAGGTGAAGACGAAGAGCAGGGAAGCAGCAACAGAGATGCATTTCTGACACTCACACTCAACTTCCTGAGGAACATGAAGCAGGAAGAGCTGGCTGACTCTCTACAAAGCAGTAAGAAACGTTTTTCAATTACATAACAGTCATTGAAATATGGCATTTTACTGGTAGATCTTTGAACTCAAGATCTGATGTTTGAGATTAGTCTAATATCTGAATTAGTTGTTCAAATGTGAGTTTATTGATGTGAACATATTAACCATAACATTTAATGACTGATGTTTTCTGTTTTCTTCTCAGGAAGTCTTATTTCGATTTGCCAACGTAAACTGAAGTCTAAACTGAAGGAAAAGTTTCAGTGTTTGTTTGAAGGAATTGCTAAAGCAGGAACCCCAACATTTCTGAATAGTATCTTCACAGAACTCATCATCACAGAGGGGGAAGGTAGAGAGGTCAATGATGAACATGAGGTCAGACAGGTAGAAGCTGCATCCCGAAAATCAACCAGTTCAGAAACAACAATTAGACATGAGGATATTTTTAAACCTTTACCTGGAAGAGAGACACCAGTCAGGACTCTGGTGACAAAGGGAGTGGCTGGCATTGGGAAAACCGTCTTTACGCAGAAGTACATCCTGGACTGGGCTGAAGGCAAAGCCAACCACAATATACAGTTTATCTTTCCATTCACTTTCAGAGAGCTCAATTTGCTGAAAGCAGAAAAATACAGCTTGGTGGAACTTCTGCATCACGTCTTTTCTGAAACCAAAGAAGCAGGAATCTGCAGGTTTGATCAGTTCCAGGTTGTGTTCATCTTTGACGGCCTGGACGAGTTTCGACTTCCCCTGGACTTCCAAAACAATGAGATACTCACTGATGTTACAAAGCCAACTTCAGTTGGAGTGCTGCTGACAAACCTCATTAGAGGTAAGTTGCTTCCCACTGCTCGCCTCTGGATAACAACACGACCTGCAGCAGCCAATCAGCTCCCTCCCGAGTGTGTTGACATGGTGACAGAGGTGAAAGGCTTCAATGACCCACAGAAGGAGGAATACTTCAAGAAGAGATTCAGAGATGAAGTGCACGCCAGCAAAATCATCTCCCACGTCGAGGCATCAAGAAGCCTCCACATCATGTGCCACATCCCAGTCTTTTGCTGGATCACTGCTACAGTTCTGGACCATGTCTTGAAAAACAGAGAGAGGGCAGAGCTGCCCGAGACCCTGACTGAGATGTACATCCACTTCCTTGTAGTTCAGACCAAACAGTGGAATGTAAAGTATCATGGAAGTGCGGCAACAGATCAAGTCTGGACCACAGAAACCAAGGAGACCATTCTCACTCTGGGAAAACTGGCTTTTGAGCAGTTGGAAAACGGAAACCTCATCTTCTATGAAGCAGACCTAAAAGAGTTTGGCATTGATATAAAAGCTGCGTCAGTCTTCTCAGGACTTTTTACAGAGATCTTCAAAGATGGCTTTGGACTGAACCAGGACAAGATGTTCTGTTTTGTCCATCTGTCCGTTCAGGAGTTTTTTGCTGCGCTCTATGTCTTCCTGACATTCAGCAACACTGGCATTGATCTCTTGAAAAAAAGGCGATTCCCCTCAGTGCAGAGTGTGCCATTACAACGTGAGTTCACTTCACTCTCTACAAGACTGCAGTGGACAAGGCTTTAGAGAGTCCAAATGGACACCTGGACTTGTTTGTCCGCTTCCTTCTGGGCCTTTCACTGGAAACCAATCAGAAACTCCTAGAAGGCTTGCTGAAAAAAGGGGAAAGTAAACAAGAAGTCAAAGGGAGGCTGGTGCAGTACATCAAGAAAAAGATCAAGGATAGTCCTCCAGAGAGGAGCATGAATCTCTTCCACTGTCTGAAAGAGTTGAACGACAGTTCACTAGTGGAGGAGATCCAGCAGTACCTGAGATGCGGGAATGTCTTTGGAAAGAATCTCTCACCTTCACAGTGGTCAGTGCTGGTTTTCATCCTAATGTCATCGCAAAAGGATCTGGACGCACTCGACCTGAGGAAATTATTTTCTTCTGAGGAGGGTTTTCAAAGGCTGCTGCCAGTTGTCAAAGCATCCAACGCCGCTCTGTAGGTGTAAAGATACACAATAGAATACATTTGTTGCATATAATAATTGATGTGGCTGAGGACGAGGACACACTTTGCACTCAAAGTACTCGCTTTATTTTTCAGGTTGAGTGGCTGTAACCTCTCGTGGAGAAGTTGTGAAGGTCTGGTCTCAGTTCTTACTTCCAAGAACTGTAGCCTGAGAAAGCTGGACCTGAGCCACAATAACCTGCAGGATGGAGGAGTTATGCTGCTCTCAGCTGGACTGAGGAGTTCACACAGTAGACTAGAGATTCTTGGGTCAGTATTTCTTGACTCAATTTACTCTTAAATAGATTGATAACCGAGCATGGATTTCACAGTGTTGTTGGAAAACGTAAGCGTTTGTAAATGTAATTGCAGGCTGTCAGGCTGCATGGTCAGAGAGAAAGGCTGTGAGATTCTGGCTTCAGTTCTGAAGTCTAACCGCTATCTGAGAGAGCTGGATCTGAGCTACAACCACCCTGGAGACTCAGGAGTGGCCCAGCTACATGCTCTACTGGATGACCCATGCTGTAAACTGGAAACTCTCAAGTAGAGTAGATTATATTTATTGGTCAGATACATCTTGCCTGTCGTATACGTGTAGATGTAGTGTTTGTTTGTTCATTTGTCTTTCTCTGTCACTCACAATTATCTTCCTTTTCCACAGGATTGACCATTGTGGAGAGCTTCGGCTGAAACCGGCACCTCTTAGGTGTAAGTGGCATTTTTACTTGGTCACTGATCTGTCCAAAGGTAGCATAATACTTCTTCCAGCAACTCCAATGCTTACAAAAATAAATCATATCTCATGGTTTAATCCGCAGAAAAAACAAATGGTAAAACAACAATATCGCCCCGCACTAGCTCGTGCAGGCGCAATGATATCTTATGATTTAGCACATCATTCGTTAAACAAACTACAAAAAAAGTGAAAGTATTGTATAAGGTGATGTTGCATTGAACTTCATTTAGCCTGGCACTATTCTTAATGAGTTTTTCCTGTACCAATCAGTAGTGAATGATGTATCTGTCAAATTCATGTCATTTTCAGTTGATGTAAAAGCTGCCGTAGTGGTTGTAGGGGTAGTTAACTTACAGTTATGTTTTATGTCCTCTGTCAGATTTCTGTGACCTTTCTCTGGACCCAAACACAGCAGAAAGAAACCTCTTCCTGTGTGACAACAACAGAAGAGCGCTGGTGGTGAAAGAGGAGCAGCCATATCCTGATCATCCAGAGAGATTCTACAGCTGGAAACAGGTGCTGTGTAGTGAAGGTCTGACTGGGCGCTGTTACTGGGAGGTCCTGTGGAAAGGAAGGGTTCATATAGGTGTGACATACAGGGGAATCAACAGGAGAGGTGACAGCGATGACTGCTGTATTGGATGGAACGATCAGTCCTGGAGTCTGCTCTGCACCGATCAGAGTTACACGGCCTGGCACAGTAACACACCTGAAGACACAGAAAAAGCCCCCTGCGGCAAGAAGGTAGCAGTGTATCTGGACTGGCCTGCTGGCACTTTGACCTTCTACTGTCTCCCCTCCATTTTCTCTTCAGACAAACGGATCCACCTCTTCACCTTCCACTCGACCTTCTCTGAGCCCCTCTACCCCGCGTTTGGGTTTGGACGAATGTGTGAGGGTGCAAAGGATTTAAGATCCACACATCCCTCAGTTTGTCTGTCACAGATTGAACAATCCCCTCCAAACTGAGATGTCTTAAGACAGTACCTTAAGAAGAACAAATTGTGTAGAAAAAGTTACCTTTACAGCTGGAATCATTCATATGAGCTCACAGAAACATGAGCCAGTCAAAAGATTTAAAAGCAGACTTTAAAGGAAACTCTTAGCATGTGGCATGTTGTGGATATAAACAAATAATGTGGCAATGCTAAGTTAAAAAGCTAAAGAGACAAAAAATCCTATTCTTAAGCCAATATAGATGGTAAATAGAGATGCCAAGATAAGCTACGCTTTATACAAACATGTATGCACATACACAAATAGCATTGAACTGTTCATACTACAATTTACATAACAGAGTTGACCTGGTGGGTGTAATTGGAAGGGTCAGTGAAGGTTTGGGTGAACCACTTATTAAGGGGGTCTGGTTATGGGTAATATCATTCTTGTAAACAGTGTATTTAAAAGAAAAGGGAAAGGAGGTATATCTGTCCCAATGTATTTAAAGGTCCCCTATTATGCAAAATGCACTTTTTAATTTATTTAATAGATATATATGTCTCCCCTGTGAAGAGACACAGAACGTTTCAGAAAAAAATGTTGTCTCTTTCCCTCCTGATCCAAAAGTGTTAGGTGAGTTAGGTTTCAGGTTCATACGTGACGTAAAAGTAATCTTTGACGTCATTTGTGGGTTGTACGGCATTAGCAACAAACCAACCACTGTAATCCCCGCCCACCCTCTTACCTGAATCCCCTCCCGCAGCACCTCTGTGTGTCTGTGTATTTTTGGTTGAAACAGAGGGGTTTATGTCATGCTATGATTCATAATCTATTAGGTATTTTGAGCCAAACACTTCAAAGTCATGTTTTGTATATATCTGACACCTATAATATATTGTTGAAATACACTATTATATGTGACCTTGAAATGATGGCAATTGTCATACCAGCTGGCCTTCAATACTTAGGAGCTGGAAAAGAGGTGGTTGTGATTTAGAGCGATACATTTAAAACAGAATCACTACATGTTATACACTATATTATTATATCAACTCAAATTTGTATTTAGAAATGTAATACATATAGTTTCTTTTACCTTTTTGCATTCTTAATTTGTGTGTGTCTTATTTTAAGTTCAAAATAAAGAAATCTGCACCGCAACTACAATCTAAATCTATTCAATCTATCAGAACTCTTTACATGATTGTATATTTGATATGAATATGTCTTTGTTTTTGTTTTTTTAGTTTTTTTTAGGCTTTTTTTAGGCAGGGTGAACTTAACTTTACTGTTACGGCTATTGTTGATATGATCTCGTTGTGTGGAATTAGTTTTCAGAAAATAAATGGCATTGTAAACTGTCATCTCTATTTACATGCTTATTTAGCAATAACTTTAAAATATAAAAGAACAGTCAAGGAGAGCGTTAAAGATGCAACAGGAGAAGGATTTTATTGCTTTATGTCCAGATATTCTGATTTTAGCAATTTATTTATGAAAACAAGCTGCCGGCAGATATTAAGTGCAATCTTGAGAGCAAATTAAAATTGACAATGATCCAAGCTTACTTTTATTATACAGCCTTATACAGCCTTATGGCTCCTGCAATGCATACACACACATGAATATATAAAAACACACTTCTTATATATCAGGGGACATTAAGATGAATATACCAAAAATACGCTGTATCAAACTTTCACTTCAAACTTTCAAGTTACTTCAATTTTCGCTCACTTAAAGCAATATCAAATACTGTCTTACACGTTTAAATCATTTTTCAAGTGAGGCAGATATTAAATCTAGGCTCACTAACAAGAGCTCAAATCAAACACCATGCGACACAAAGTGCATTAGATGCAGAAATTAATAATAAATAGTGTCACTACAAAGTACTACCAATCGAATCCAAATTGCCTGAAACTCCTAACTGTTTGTTGGGTGGTCAATTTTGGCCTCCCCCCCCACACACAGAGTACCCCCCTCCCTCCCCCATCAAGAAAAAAAGAAAAGAAAAGGCAAACAGCATAGATTCAACATTGATTCAATGTTGGCATTTCAATCATTAAATTCGACCACAATACAACGTTGATTCAATGACATCTTTTCAACATTTAAGGTTGATCCACCATCAATCTTCAACCTTATCCAAAAATCAACAATTTTGACCATAATTCAACGTTGATTTAACATCTTTTGCTATCTGGGTTATTTATTGTGTCCCGCCCCCAAATTTGCAGCTGGGATAGAATGTGAAAAATATAAAGATTGATTCCCGCAAGACATAATGAGATAAAGTGAGAGCAGACAGGTGTCTGTGCTTGAATTTATCAACAATGTTGCAACCTTGTGCGGGAGTGGCAGGGACAGAAACACAAAAGTCACAGAAAGAATGTGAGGGGAGGCTCTTCATGGGTGACGATGCAAAATGAAACAACCTGCAAAACGAGTAGACACACACACAGACAGACTGAAGGCCCAGCCAGGAGGAGGACCGAGTGTAGGTACAGGACCTACAATTTTCACACTTTTGTTAGCCCCGGGTCCAGTGGACCCGAACATCCTGTATGTAATATTAATGTGTAGGGGGCCTGTACAGTGGGTGGTCATTGAAAATGTGTTCTGAGATATGTTCTTCACAGAAAATGAGCCAAGGCCATTGAGTGTGAGTTTGAAAAAACAATTGATCATATAATTTTTCTTTAGATAAATAATGAAAACGGGTCCCACAGACCCGAACAACATATAAGGGTTAAAGCATGGAAACAAGCCACAGTAGAGGCACACATTACAAATATGAAACCTGCAAGTTGACGAGTTGGGAGTGAGAATGTGGGACAATGACGAGAATACTCATTTCCGGCAGCGAGAGCTGTGTCCCTAGCAACCACGTTACTATGAAAACGCAGACACGGGAAATACTGTTTTCACGCCGAGAGATGACGATAACTTCACATGGACACTGGCCAAACTAAAACCTCTTTAGTAACATACGTAGTACATATACATATACAGAGCAATAGCCTATAGGCAAAACACAGAAGATTAAGAAAATATATGACATAAAATGAACGTGCCAAGCTGAAGTAGATGCTCAACTTCATTCATTTTTTTTCCGTTTTACTGATTTGAATCGCTATAAGCTGCTCTCTCTCGTCTCCTCTTCACAACTACACTTTTCGCGGCACACATGTTTACAGCCAATCAGCTCTGAATTATGAGATGACGTTTGGTGGGTATGCCAACCATGCCACTTGTGATTATTTTTTTGCACCTAATGACAAGTCGCCACTGGTTAGGATCAACATTTGGATTGTTTTCAGTGACCAACTCCCAGGACGAGACATGGTAGAGTTCAGCCAATTTGATCCGATTTTGAAAGAAAAGGACAGATTTAAGTAATGGGTTGAAGACGCGAACGTCGATTGTTTTGTAGCCATATTACAGTATGTGACTTCTTTCTTTGGACAGACATTTTTTACTTCTGTTTTTCTGAGTGTCATAGTCTCTTCACCATACAGAGCCCTCTTACCTAGATATTATGACAGCAAAAACATTCTTCTTTCCAGGCAAACCTGTTTGTACTTAATTTAGTTCAAGAGCTTATTGGAAAGTTCCACAGTATGTTATGACAATTCAAGCCTTTGAGAAAAAGGACTAAAAGCGCCTGAGGCGGGAAGCAGTGTGAAAACAAAGGTCAAGTGACGAAGCAAATGTGATGGTGTCGGGTAGGTAATGACAGATATCTGCCTTGCAGTCTGACTGATGACATGTTACTATACCTACACAAACATGACTTTGTGTAGGTAACATGTCATCGGTGTTTCAGTTTGATTGTTGTGTAAGAGCTATCTGCTTGACTAATCTTTCCATTGTCGTTTATGGTAATGTAGTATGTAAATCAAGGTATAGATATATTTGCTGGCACTCAACGTCTTATCTTCATACAATATAATATATATCTTTTTTTTATTGCACATTTTTTACTCAAAATCCTCTTTATATCTTATTGTATATTTTTATTGCACAAAGTGACTTTGTAATTATGTAAAAATATTTAATTTTCAAATTATTTTATTATGAAATGGAACAACTTTTACAATTTTCCCCAGGATAAATGAAGAATTTGTTAATTGTGATTCTGTACGCATTATATGTATACAGTAACAACTTTTACATGCTTTAGACTTTGTAAGAAGGTATTACCGTGTTTTCAGGTTAAACTTTCTGAAACAAGGGACCGCTTTTGAAGAAAGGAAAAAAACATAAACCTGTGAAGGTTAAATATAACATGGAAGCAAAGCTGTTTACTTAAATAAACTGACATATACAGTTGTTATTATTATTATTATTATTATTGTTGTTGTTGTTGCTATAATGCAGGGGTATTCAGTTGCATTTCAAAGAGGTCCAGTAAGAGAAAGTGTCATTAAATGCTCTGTTTTCGCTGTCTAGCTTTCTCTTTTTTGAGCACGCCATTTGAAATGACTCCGACTGATTCTCTCTTCTTGTCTCGTCTCTGTGTTTGAATCTATCGTGCTGACTCACTGACTGCACCGATTTGATTGGCTGAGTAGCGTCACCTCCTTAAAACATTAAACAATAACTTTTTAAACCTTTTATCTTATGTTTTAAAACATATTTTCTTTTAACATTTTTAACATTTTCAACATCGTGGATAAATCCTTATATGCCCCCGGCAACACACTGAACGTCAACTTTTCCTACTTATTACACTCACTCAGCCCTACTTTAGTGGGAACAATGTCTGCATCTTTGATGCGCACAGGCGGATGATGCGGGGATGCAATGTAGACCGTTAGGTCGCATCTAGCTTGGCAGCAGCAGCTTCTCCCGTCATTACCGAAACCATATCTTTAGCAGCCGGGAGGAGTAACTTTTCAACAATGTTGTGGGGTTTACCTGCCTTAGCTATGATGAGTAACGCCACTCGGTATGATGCTTCGGTTGCTTTTGTATTCACAGTGCTAAATGTGTCAATGACATTTTTCTGTGACTGCAATTCCTTGAGCTTCCGATAAAAAACTCCTGTGGCTTGGTCACCAAACTTGGGTGTTTCGTCTCAATATGACGCCGGAGTTTACATGGTCTCATACTGTCATTAGCTAGCACCTCGTTGCAGATAACACACTGTGGCAGTGGAGCAGGGCCTCCCTGGCCAACTTGGGGCCCCAAGCGCCAAATATAATTCCTGTTTGTTATTATTATCAACACAATTGCTTTTTTATACAGTGAGGTAAATGGTAAATGTGCATGTAGGCTATGTCGTTCAGTATGCGTTTACAGGTTTGCATTTCCTGCCAAATACTAGCCTCAAAAAGATTAAAATAGAATTAATGCAAATAAACTACTTCTACTAATAATCATAATCAATTCAATAATATAAATACTACATTATTTTATTATAATATAGTTGTAATATAGTCAAGACAAAACATGCTTATGACATGCTCAAAAACTGATATTTCTTAAATCTGTATTCAAATGTAGTTCCCTCTGTCAGCAATGTATCAACAACTACACACACATTTCTATCAGTATTTCTCTGTGTTGTGGTTGACATGATGATGACTGTTAGGAGTTAAGGGGAGAGGCTGAGCATCACCATGAAATGTGCAAATTGACATAAAAACGAATAAAAGGGGAAGAAATGCTCCATGTTTTTTAGGCTGTAAACTTTAACCATTATGTAAGCCAACTAGACAGACAGTCTAAACTTAACTAACATTAGAAAACATGTGAATGCATAAGTCAACTTTCAAGTAACAAATGACCAAGTGTAAGCACTTTATTTTACACTCTATATTTTTTAAATGTATGGGCATAACATGAATATAATGATACATATGTAGCGATACCCTTCAGCAGCACATAACAGAAAAGTAAAGATTAATACGGAAAGTGAAAAGTAAATAAAGGTATGGATTCAATTGTATTATTTATCATAGCATCTATGGTAAACATACAGATTTGCCTACCATGCACTTTTTGGCAAACAAAAGGAACGTACAATATGAATTTCTTAGTGCATGGTTCCTATAACATAATTACAATAGTAATGAAATGCTTTGTATGTGATGATGTCATTGTTATCATCACTGTTCAAGCTGAGTTATTGACAATGGAAAAAATGCAATACTTTTCTACATTTCTGTCAGAAGGAAATTAATTAATTTGTGTTTTGAGCTTTTTGCAGCCTTTTGTACTTTATGCAGTGCTTTTAGAAAACGCTGAGCATGTTTCCTCAAGTTGGTGAATGTTTTCTAAATGCTGCGCATGTGTTGTTAAATTGGTGAAGATGTTTCTTCATTTGCATGTGTTTTGGCACATTTGTTTTTTTTTATATCTACATCGTTTTATTTCGACCTAATGGAACTATTTGGGCCGTTGTAGCGTGTTTGCACCTGTCGGCCACCGTATTCAACTCCGTCAAACAACATAAACTTCAAATTTGTTCACCAAGCAACACATCCCTGTGTCATGACAATGGCATGACAGTGAATCAACAGGAAAGCTCTTCTTTCATGATGGGAATTAAATGTTCAAACCTTTCTCAGAAACACTGGAGAATATTGCGCGGCCGCGTGCCTCATTAACATTTGTTATAATTAGTTTTTTAAAGTCACAAAACATGAAACATACTGTATATAGATAGTGTAGAGGAAACTTCTGTGTAGCAATGCAGTGGGAGTCACCGACTCAGGAAGGAGACACGGTAGAGCAGGAGCTTTTGATGTCAAACACTGATGATTTATTTGGAGTTTCGGCCGGAGGATTCACATCACAAGTCACAGCAGTCACGGTGAGACTGCACGGGAGAGTTGCCACGTCAATTCTGAAGCGCCTCTCTCTCGTTAGCCCATTTAACTGGTTTCACAGAGAGTGATCAACATATTTTGATAAGATAGCTTAGACAGTTGGGCACACTGAGTCACTTGCATCCGTCACTGATGGCCTCGAAGATTTCATACCTTGGAGTCCACAAACAACAAAGAAGGAAGTGTCCCAGTGCACCCACAACAACAGACCATCTGTGACCTAGTGTTGACCGGTCACAGAATGGGAACAATAACTTTATGGCTGAAGCAGCCTATGTCCTTAAAGGAGATAAACAGACGTCAGGGTTGGTCATGTACGTCATATCTAGGAGTCTAGGACAATAATTTCCCTAACAGATAGAATAATGCTTTCTTAAAAAGTTAACAGGATTTCTAATGCAAAATACACTGCTCAATATTTACCCAAATCACTTCCTTGAGTTATCTAGTATTTTTGTGGTCATTTGCAAGGTTATCAGTTGTTTAACAACTGTTATTGTTAAGCATTGAATATAATATCACAAATCCATAAAATATATCACGTAGCATCAGTTTAGAAAAAAGGAGTCCATGATGAAAAAGGTTGCGTACCAATGGATTAGAGGATCCGGTCATTTTTAGGAGTTCTTTAGTCTATTTGAATGTATTTCTTAGGGATGTTCTCGTGAAGACATGAAGACATAAAGACTTGTGAAAATGAAATAATGATCCTATATTTAGAAAGAGAGTTCTTTTGTATTCCCTATCATTCCATCATCATTTTCCTTTTTCTGTATAACAGAAAGGACTTGATATTTAAAAAGGACTACAAATGTACTTTGGATTTTGATGCTAGAATTTCGGTTTTTCCAGATGTTGTTCCAGATGTTTAATGTTGTCCTTTGCTATTCTGGATTTGACATCTTCTTTTGCATATTAGTTATGTTCCCAAGGTATTTCTTGCAGTTGCGTAGGCAAAATCCTAATATGGGCGGGTATTGAGAAAATCAGGTGTGTATAGCTGTCAAAGGACAAATGAATACATTATGAAATGCACGTGTAAGCCAATAAAGGCCATATTACACACAAGCACACACACAAAGATGGCAAACACAGCAACATTAGCATCAAATAAAATTGTACGCACAAAAAAAACTGTTTTTTGCCTGTTCCAGAAACTCCACATTCCATTCCGTCCTGCCTGCCACAGCCCAACCTCCGTCTCAGCCCTGCTCCACGTTTCTCCCCACTCTGTTCAGAGTTTGCTTTGTCCCCTGCCTAGTTTTTGTGGACTTATTGAATCCAGTCTTTTTGACACTTCACCTAAGTCTCCGTCCCAGTGTTCTTGCATAGCGGGTTCAAGTTTTGTGTCTCTTTACGAGGAGCCTAACACGCCTCCCCAGGGGGGTGTCAGAGAGCTTCAGGGGAGGCGCAGCGTGAGAAAAGAAAAACGAGAAACAGTGAAATCTAGCTAGTTAACCTCAGCTAACTTTATGCGAGCGGCAACATGGATCGATTTTTTGTGAAGTTACCTAAAGTGAGAGAGGAGACAGCGTCTGGCAGGGACGGCCCTGCAGTGTCACCATGAAAATCCTTCAAATAATCGTGGTCATACTTCCTCCGTTTTCTGCCAGACGCTGTTTCCTCTCTCACTTCAGGTAACTTCACAAAAAATCGATCCATGTTGCCGCTCGCATAAAGTTAGCTGAAGTCAACTAGATTTCACTGTTTCTCGTTTTTTTTTCTCACACTGCGCCTCCCCTGAAGCTCTCTGACGCCCCCCCCCCCCCCTCCCCGGGGAGGCATGCCTCACACTTTCTAGCACCAAAATCCAAAGTACATTTTTAGTCCTTTTTAAATATCAAGTCCTTTCTGTTATTCAGAAAAAGGAAAATGATGATGGAATGATAGGGAATACAAAAGAACTCTCTTTCTAAATATAGGATCATTATTTCATTTTCACAAGTTTTTATGTCTTCATGTCTTCACGAGAACATCCCTAAGAAATACATTGGTACGCAACCTTTTTCATCATGGACTCCTTTTGAAACTGATGCTACGTGATATATTTTATGGATTTGATGTTCCTAGATGCTATGATAAATAAATACAATTGAATCCATACCTTTTATTTACTTTTCACTTTCCGTATTAATCTTTAGTTTTCTGTTATGTGCTGCTGAAGGGTATCTCTACATATGTATCATTATTCATGTTATGCCCATACATTTAAAAAATATAGAGTGTAAAATAAAGTGCTTACACTTGGTCATTTGTTACTTGAAAGTTGACTTATGCATTTGCATGTTTTTCTAACGTTAGTTAAGGGTCTGAATACGTGTGCGTGATTTCCTAACTGGGGAAAACATGTCAGTTTAATTCTCCTTCTTGAGTAGCTTCACTTTAACAACATTTTTGACTGACAGCTGAGGTTTACAGTAATGTGTCCATCCTCTGACACACCCTCATAGCTTTCTATAAAGCGTGAGGATCTGAGAACCTGCTGCATCGAGCATCACAGTCAGCTACAGCAGGTAAGCTCCACGATCCTCTTCTCAGTATTTGTGTTCTTGTATATCATTTAGAACGTTGTATACCAAACCTTTTCCCTTCACCACCAAACACTTTTCAGATTTTGACTTTCAGATTTGAGGTTTATCTGCAGAGGACCACCGTCATGACTCCAGTTTTGCTTTCGTCCTCTTCCTCTCTTTGTCGGCCATTTCCTCCGGTAAGTCTGACTCTTTCATGTTAACACAAACAATTGCTGTGGCATTGACAAACATAAACTTTTTTGTAATAATTTAAAAAAGAAAAAATGCCATGATTACTTTTATTGGTATGAATTGAAATGGAATAAAAGAATATATTTTATATTTTGCAATGGTGTGCATTTGTGTTGCAGGGTGCTACTGATAACGGAGGAAAGACGTGAGTTGAAAATGAAGAATTCATTTAACAGTGGCATTTTTGTTCCTTCTTAGTTTCTCTTGATTCACATCTGACATTTGAATGATTAACAGGCTGAACTGCTGGTAATACTTTGTTGTATCATTGGTTTTCTCTGTTGTTTGTTCTTTCAGAAGAGTTCTGGACGCCTCTGATATCATCGAGAGAGCTAATGCTACATAAGTAAGACACACGTTTTATATTTTCTAAACAAAATGTCAGACATTTATTACAAATTTTCCCTGACATCTGATGGTTCCAGCTTCTTAAATGTGAGACATTTTTTTTTATATAGTTGGTCAGACGTGCTTGTACGTTTTCTAAACTTCTAAAAAATCTATTTTTCCAGTGTTTTCTTAAATATTGATCAACAATGGAAAGAAACCCATAGCCTTAACCCATTGGTCAATGTCAATCAAACTTGTACCACTCCATACTCCTGGTACGGATATTCATGAACATGTCTGTTTGACTTATTGTTCTGCAGGCAACGCGCCTGGTCGACGGCGACATTGCGCCAAATTTAAGAAGGAATGCAGATCCCTGCACGGCTACAGGCTGCAAAATGGCCCAAATATAGAAGATACGTCTACGTACCCATCTACATCTCCACAGATACAGTAAATTCACTTTTGAGCCTAAAATGTAATCTAAATGTGAGATTTTATGCTGGAAGGCAGACCAGGTTTGGCGAGAACACTGCTCTCAGCACCCTGTTCTTTGTTTCTGCAGCCAACACAGAGCGCAACATCCTCATCCGAGCCCTGCTGACCTTCCACGCATCCACCTGCATTCGCTTTGTCTGGAGGAACAGACATCAAAATTACCTCTACTTCTACTCTGGATCTGGGTAAGAACACACATACAGTAGTAAGACAATTACGGGTACCTTTTGTTTGAGTACAGTACTTGAGTAAATTAGTTTACTTTCTGTCAATTCGGAATGTAAAAAAACAACTGATCCCCTTTGCTAGTTAAAGTTGAAATTTCCCAAACAACACAAGAGGTCAGGAATGTATCAACAATACCTATTCTTATTTTCGTATTTTCTCTGTGTCTGTGTGTGTGACAGGTGTTGGTCCCTACCTGGGCCGACAGAGTAGAGGACAGCTTGTCTCCCTGCAGAAAAATGGTTGTTTGTACACAGCCTCAGTGCAGCACGAGGTTCTCCACGCTCTGGGCTTCCACCACGAGCAAGTCCGCTCCGACAGAGACAGCTACGTCTCCATCCTCTACCAGAACATTAAGCCAGGTCAGCTCACACACAAACGCTCTTATTTACAGTCCTGTATGTGTGTGTTGTATAAAAAAGACGAGATCTACAGAGAGGTGAGTATAAAGTGTATGCCTCTTGACTGAAAATCCACCAACATCAAAGTCATTGCCATAATAGCAGCTCTGGAGGGTCTTTCCCATTTCCCAGTTTGAACATCCTCCATCCCACTTGAAAAGGCCCTTTCTTGTGTTTAGTGTTTTGGCATGCTAACATCTGATAATTACAAGTCGACACAAAGGAAATCTGAGACTGGGGAAGGTGTTAGCCTCTGCAGAGATAATGTATTGGACACATTTGAGTTGTTATCTGATGATGGCACTACATTGAAATAATTACAATATATGATCTGGGAATGTTGTGCCAATCCATCTTTTAGATGTTAGGAAACACCAAATATATTGGGCAACCTCCTGTGGGCATGAATAGAATGTCTGTATTAAATCCATCCAATAGTTACTAATACAATAAAAGGGTTATTAATACAATAAAGGGGTTGGCTTTTAAGTCTACCAGCAAGCTTTTAAGCAAGTTTTTGTTTACACATTTTCAATCCATTGTTTATAAAAATGCAAAAATGTACCGCTGTTCTCAATATCAATGGTCTCTTGTTCTCTCTCTGCAGGAAAAACACATAACTTTGTGAAGCGGCCAAACTAACAACTTGGGTACTCCCTACGACTATGACTCTGTCATGCACTACGGAAAGTGAGTGTTTGTGTGAGTGCGTGTATGTAGGTATGTTCAAATGTGATGTCAGTCAAGGAACAAGACTACTCAAATGTTCGTAGTTGTAAAAATATTATTTACATGTAAAAGTCCTGCATTTAAAATCAAACATTTAATGATCATTGATACATTTTTATTTCAAGTTAGGGTATTGTGAAGTTAAATTGCATCCAATATTGAATTAAATCAGTTTAAAGTCTTACATCTAACTTGCCTAGTGCTGTAGAACCCTGTATTAGGTTGCCTAAAACAGCTCACAAACGACTCCACATTACAAACATCATTTTGTGAGAGTCAGAAACAAGTGGTCTGTGGTGCTTGTGATGTGTGTGTGCAGCTCTGTTTGCCAAACATGTTGTCTTCTTTTGATCCTGAAGATAACACCTTCAGCAAAAACAGGCAACCAACCATCCTCGCTAAGAGCAATCCGAGTATTAACCTTGGGACTGCTCGTACGATGACCAAGAATGACATTGCCCGTGTCCAACAAGCTTTACCGATGTTAATGTAAGTGGGAAATAATGCTATAATCTCCAAAACTGCGGGAAACTTTAACACAGAGGATACATTAAACTACTAATACAGCTGTCACAGCAGAACAAGAAAAAAGTGGTTGAAATATTATTTATCTGAATCTCATTGTTTTTTTTCCTCACCAGCAACGGAAGGAAAAAGTCGGCCTCGAGATACTTCAATCCCCCGGCTTCTTATGATTCAACAGATCTGCTTGTTTAACAGTGGCTAGCTTTCTGCTGAGGTCTATCATCTAGATGGCTCAGCCTTTCTTTCAATCAATGGTAATGGGTTTAAATCTAACACTCACTTTACTGATTTTGAAATATACACTTTAGTTTGATGAAAAACATGTTGATGTAATGAAATTGGCTGATCCATACTGATGATTTGAATGACTTTGTATTTATCTTTGCAATGAAGTTAGGCAATTTGCTCAATAAATATTCTGAAAAAAAAGATTTTTTAAATGTATTTTTATTATAAATTAGGCTGTAATTACTCTCACTTTGATCGATGGATGAAATGCAGAAGAAGGGGTTTTTGTAGGTTTAGTCATACAGTGCATCAACACAAAAATATAAATGAATATCATTATTCAATCAAGGGGCTTACTTTTAAAAAGATAACGTTCAGAGCAGAGCAGTGTGTATAATATATATCACTCAGTATAACAGGCCTACATTACTCTCTGTATTTGTATGCTTTAGTTTAGTAGATATCTACAAACAAAGAGTCAACATGTTTCTAAGACCATTTAGTGCTTCACATAATAAAATACACAACGGCTGTAGCCTGATTATATGCTTTAGGAGCTGTAGGTGTGTGTGGTGGTACAGTGTGTAGGTGTGTGTGGTTACAGTGTGTAGGTTGTGTGTGTTGTACAGTGCGTAGATGCGGCGGACATACGGGTCTCAGTTGGTTTGGTGTCCTATGCTTACTTCTAATACTTGTACAAGTACATAAAAATATGGGCCAAAATACAACTTTTGGCCCATATTTGCAATTCCAACATATCAGCGACCAGAAGAGAGGGGGGGGGGGGATATAGCCAGTCTCTGATTGTGTTACGTTATTATGAGAGTGCTCCTCATACTTGTTGATTCTGAAATTGTATATATGTATATAATATATATATAAATATATGTGTGTGTATATGTCCGCATCTGTAGCCTGTTATTGTTGTCATGAACACATCTGTCCATCAGACAGCTGAGTGCTGCTGTGCCTCCTGTCATCATTAATGGACGTCTCTTAAAATGGACCGCTCAGAGGAGAGGATTTCTCATTTCTCTAACCGCCTGTTGCTTCCCCTCTCTCTCTCCTCGGTTCCCCTCCTCAGTCCTCTGCTCGCAACTCCTGTGGGCGGGACTAAGTCTCGAGGTTAGGATTCGAGATGGGGAAATTAGAGTATTGAGAACCTCTAGTGGCCTTTTCTCCTGGAGGCCAAGGGAAACCAGGATTCCCCTGAGTGAAACAGCGCCCCTCTAGATGTTATGGTGAAACAGTAGATTGCACTCTGTTGCGAGAGGAGGATAGCCCGAAATTGGCTTCCCTTGGTGAAAAAAAGTGAGGGTTGACCAATCAATGAGGCTCACGTCATGCCTCACAATCCAATCAAATCACATCAACTTCAGTTCGTACTGTAACTGTCATCACCGCCCTTAAAAAGTAGCAAGCAACTGAAGCAAGTGCAATTATGGAGGGTGGAGATTTGGAGTATTTCATCAAAAATAATTTTACTAACTTCCGCTACAGCAGCAACTAAAAATAAAATTTGATGACAGGCCAATGCCCAAACTGGAGCTGTGTACAGAGAGGAAAAAAGGAGCGAATCAGAAGTAAAACTTTAAATAATAAACAGCGGATTTCTAACATTTGACATTTCATGTGGCCGGACTGGGTCAGTTTCCAGGACTGAATTTTAGTCCCAGTCCGCCCCTGGTGATGCCCCTGCACAACATAAAGAATAGAGGGCAGTTTCAGTTTACTTGACATTTGTTTCTTGTAAATGGTTCATTTGTTTCTAATCTGCAATTTGCTTGTGTGTTTGTGTTTCCATTATTAAACAAACAATTTCAATGTGATTACACATTGTCTCCGCATCGAAAAGTGTTAGAACGACTACAAACATGCCCAAACTACACATGCAAAATTCCAGAGGTGGGGACTCGAGTCACATAACTTGACTCGAGTCACATGGCTTGACCCGAGTCCCCCTTCTCGGCTCCTGCTTTGCCCCGGGATGTCCGTCTGAGTCCCTCCTCCGGTACCCCTCCACCCACCATATTGGACGTTGTTGACTTTGTTTAGTTTTTTCTCGGGACGTCTGGGATCCGTCCACGGATCCCAGACGTATATATATATATTCTCTTTTTCCCCCTTTTTTTTTCTCACTCAAATGAATAATTATACAAAGTACACAAACTTTTGGGGAAACCCGAGTGGATCTACAGCTTAACGAAGTACGCAGGGAGATGGAGCTCAACAATGGTGTTTTCCAGAAATACTACTGGACATACTCGTCTTTCCGCATTAGCCTCCACAGCGATAGAATATTATAATTTGAAATGTAACGTAATTCAACTCTTCTTGAGGAAAGAAAGATGGATTTGTGTACTAAAATCAAACATATTGCTGAGTATAGGCTAAAGCAGGGGTCGGCAACCCCTGGCACGCGTGCCAGCATTGGCACGCTGCACCGTAACCAGTGGCACACTAGGAATAAGTGGAATAAGTGTGCAAAAATATTTAAATTGTATTTTTGGATCCTGAACGAGACCGCCGCCAGAGCGCGTCTCCCCGTTACCTGCAGAAGGAAGCCATGCACGCAACGCAGCCCCGCTCTCTTTAACTCCAGGTGACTTTCTGCCGCTTTCCTCCGTGGTGCTGATCGTTTCACCACAGAGGAAAACACTTCACAAATAGCAGTACCCATAGGAGCTGTACAAATGCCGCAGTTTTTGCGTGGCTGTGTCTTTAGTGGAAAGCCCAGTGGCGATCTCTCATCGAAATAATATGCTACAACGGGGCGGACTGGCCATCTGTGTGTTGAACTTTCCTGTCGGCTCCCAGACCGTATAGTCGAGGAAACAGGGGGGATGACACTCTGTCGTCTCCCAGGGCAGAAGCAACAAGCTTCAGGTTCAATAACCCACTTTAGCTTAAATGACTGGATAGAGGCGAGGTCTTCTTGGGAGGCCGTTGCATTTATTTAGCTGTTCTTCTGTTTCACAAAATACATCACAGACCTCTGTTTTTCTGCTGCCTCGTTTCACTTCCAGAAACATACACACGCTCGCTCACTCTCGCTCTACCATCCACACACACACATGCACACACCACACCCATAGACTGTATATACAGGACTGTCTCAGAAAATTAGAATATTGTGATAAAGTTCTTTATTTTCTGTAATGCAATTAAAAAAACTAAAATGTCATACATTCTGGATTCATTACAAATCAACTGAAATATTGCAAGCCTTTTATTATTTTAATATTGCTGATTATGGCATACAGCTTAAGAAAACTCAAATATCCTATCTCTAAATATTAGAATATCATGAAAAAGTATACTAGTAGGGTGTTCAACGAATCACTTGAATCGTCTAATTAACTCGAAACACCTGCAAGGGTTTCCTGAGCCTTGAAAAACACTCAGCTTGGTTCAGTAAACTAAATCACAAGTATGGGGAAGACTGCTGATCTGACTGCTGTCCAGAGGACCGTCATTGACACCCTCCATCAGGAGGGTAGACACAAAAAGAAATTTCTCAAAGAGCAAGCTGTTCACAGAGTGCAGTTTCAAAGCACATCCACAAAAAGTCTGTTGGAAGGGGGAAATGTGGCAGGAAACGCTGCACAACCAAGAGAGATGACCGCAGCCTTAACAGCATTGTGAAGAAGAGTCGCTTCCAGAATTTGGGGGAGCTTCAAAGACAGTGGACTGAAGCTGGAGTCCAGGTATCAAAAGTCACTGTTCACAGACGTGTCCGGGAAATGGGCTACAATAGCCGTATTCCCATGGTCAAGCCACTTCTGAACTCAAGACAACGGAAGAGGCGTCTGACTTGGGCTAGGAAAAGAAGCACTGGACAGTTGCACAGTGGTCCAAAGTCCTCTTTTCAGACGAAAGCAAGTTTTGTATTTCATTGGAAGTCAAGGCGCCAGAGTCTGGAGAAAGGCTGGAGAGGAGCAAAATCCAAGTTGCTTGAAATCCAGTGTGGAGTTCCCACAGTCAGCGATGGTTTGGGGAGCCATGTCAGCTGCTGGTGTTGGTCCACTGTGTTTCATCAAGCCCAGAGTAAATGCAGCTGTGTACCAAGAGATTTTAGAGCACTACATGCTTCCGTCTGCTGAAAAGCTCTATGGAGATGAGGAATTCATTTTCCCAGCATGATCTGGCACCTGCCCACAGTGCCAAAACCACCAGTAACTGGTGTACTGACCATGGCATTACTGTCCTCGATTGGCCTGCAAATTCCCCTGACCTGAACCCCATAGAGAATATGTGGGGTATTGTGAAGAAGAAGCTGAAAGACACCAGACCCAACAATGCTAATGAGCTAAAGGCCGCTATTGAAGCATCCTGGGCATCCATAACACCTCAGCAATGCCACAGGCTGATTGCCTCCATGCCACGCCGCATTGATGCAGTAATCCGTGCAAAAGGATTCCCAACCAAGTACTGAGTGCATTAATGGACATTTTCAAATGTTTGATTGTGTTTTGCTGTTATAAATCTTTTTTTTTTACTTTGTCTGAGGTACTATTCTAATTTTTTGAAATAGGATTTTTGAGTTTTCTTAAGCTGTATGCCATAATCAGCAATATTAAAATAATAAAATGCTTGCAATATTTCAGTTGATTTGTAATGAATCCAGAATGTATGACATTTTTGTTTTTTTTAATTGCATTACAGAAAATAAAGAACTTTATCACAATATTCTAATTTTCTGAGACAGTCCTGTATAAAGGCCACACCCCTCTCTCTCTCTCTCTTCTCTTAAAAGGGACAGAGATCTCATCTCACTCTGCATGACCCTAATATCATAACATGTGTGTTCTGGAGAATCACAGAACGGACGATCGTCCTTATTATTATGCCGTCTAAACCAACATTTTATTTAAATTTGTTTGTTAAATTCGGCACCATGTAAGTTGCGCTGACAGGTCCACACACTGCTTCCCCACAGCGAGGCTCCCCCGCCCTCCCCACTTCATATCAAAAAGGTTGCCGACCCCGGGGCTAAAGTGACTTAATTTTTTTTATATTTTCTTGTCTTAAGTAAATATTGAAGCTTCTGCCGGAACGATGGATGTGGCCCAGCTGTGGCTGCAGTGAAAGGAGACTTGTGTAATTGTGTTATTTGGTGTTATGTACCAGGGAGGCTGTACTTGCGTGGTTTTCCTTCCCTCCTGTGTTTCTCTCTTCTCCCTGTCTTCTGCACAGCTAATCAGCAGCTGATCGGTATCTGCCTGTGCACCTGAGTCTGATGGCTGATTGGATCCTCTCACCCTCAGCTGGCCTATCAGCAGCCAGGGCCGACCATAAAGGAGGCACCCAGGAAGTCTTCTCTCTCTCACCCTGGGCCTGTTGTTGATGAGGAGCCTGTAATTGACTGCCTTGAGTAGAAAGTCATTCTATTTATTTTGTTCTGTCTGACCTTTGTTAATGTGTGTGTGTTGAGAGGTGGGGGAGTTAGGTAAGTCTGGGGTACCATGTACATTTCTCATCACGTAGATAACTAATGTTAAGACGGAGCGGATTGTTGCCACTCCTGTATTTTGTTTTTTCCAGCTCGGAGTAGTTTAGTTAGTGAGGGTTTTTGTTTGAGTTTTGGTTTCAAAGGATAGATGTAGAGATAGGCCTGGTTTTGTTATGCTTGTTTCTTTTGTTTGGCACAATCTCCTTTGACTCCTCCTCCTCCTCCTCCTCACACGAAGAGTATTTCTGTTCAATTTATGTTCAGTTAGGGCTTAAGAAATAAACCTTTTGTCAACGTTTACTCTGACTCCCTCATAATTATTGGTTGTTGTGTGTTATTGTCTCCAGGTCCCCTAGACCTTAGTGGCGAGACGTAACATTTTCTTGTCTTAAGTAAATATTGAAGCTTCTGCCGGAACGATGGATGTGGCCCAGCTGTGGCTGCAGTGAAAGGAGACTTGTGTAATTGTGTTATTTGGTTTTCTTTATTCGTAATGGCATTCATTCTTGCTGCATTAGATACCTACAGTATCTGTGATAAGGAGTTTTGTTTTTAAAAATGGTCTTGCACCGTTTTACTTGAAAAATGCCATGCAGCCGCCGGGTCAATATCACTATAGTAACTTGTGTGTGTCCCCATCAGAATCACTCAGTTATCATGAAAATGTAGCAGAATAATGAAACTCTGAGGACTTATTAAAAGGCCAAACATTTTCACACATCAGTACAATGATAAGTCTCTTGAAATGTGTTTCCTTCATTTTATACCTTATTTTTCATTGGATGTACGTGATTTTGGCATGGCCCACACACTCTGCTAACTACAGTGTGTAGTTGTATGGTTAAATCATACTACATTTAAAAAAGAATTCACCCCGGTTTCCCTTCTGAATGGTACAGGGAAATGAAGGATCTACTGATCCCAACAATGAGGGATACCACGTGCTTCAGACAGGCATAGCCCCCCCCCCCCCTCATGGGGGGGAAGCAGAGTAACTCCCTGATACCGAAGGAAGGGAAAGACAAATGTGACTGTGGAAGCTATCGTCCAATAAGTGTGCTAAACCAGGACTATAAGATCTTTACCCACATTTTGGCAAAAAGACTCGAAGAAATCCTCCCTCAGATAATAAATCTAGATCAGACAGGATTTATCAAACAACGGCAAACTCAAGATATATCCGCAGAACTCTACATATAGTGAACATATATCCAAAAAAAAAAAAGAAAGAAAAAGCCTTCTAATCGAGTTATTGGAAATTCCTATACCAAGTTCTTGTAAAAGTTTGGCTTTCATAAGATCTTTATTAATACTGTTCAAGCACTGTACGGCAACCCTTATGCAAGAATAAAAAGAAACGGAGCCATATCAAATTCTTTCTACCTTGAGAGAGGGACACGACAGGGATGTCCAATTATCCCTCTGTTATTCGCAATTTATATCGAAGCTCTGAGTTTGGGGGTTACTCAAAATAACAATATTACCAGTGTGGAAGTATATGGTCAGAAACATAAATTATCATTATTTGCTGATGATATTAATATACCTGTCAAACACAGATGAATCATTCTTGAGTTTACTGATTTTTGGATACTTATAGTTCTGTCTCAGGGTACAAACTTAATATAACAAAAACCCAAATACTGAGCTTTAATTACAAGCCAAGCCAACATATAAACTCACTCATTGATCTTAAATGGGATCTGAACCACTTAAAATATCTGGGAGTAAGCATCTCTAAAGATTCAGAGGAATTGTAAACACTACATTTCAACCCTCTAAATCAGAAAATAAAAGAAGACATAAATAGATGGAACTTGATCCCAGTGCTGAGCTTTGAATCTCGAATAGAATCAGTGAAAATGAACATCCTACCAAGACTCTTATACCTTTTCCAGAATCTACCAATTGAAATCATAGACATGCAGTTTAACGAATGGGATAAAACCATATCAAGGTACATCTGGCAAGGGCAGAAACCAAGGATTAGATTCTGTACTCTTCACTAGCAAAAAACAAGGGAGGAGTCACGCTCCCCTGCTTGAAGGACTACTATATATCAGCCCAATTAAGAAGCTTGTTCTGCTGGTGCAAGCCAGACTACAGAGCTAGATGGAAAGAAATTGAGAATAATGTATCAGGAGTAGTACCAATCGAGGCAAGGTTAGGGGATAAAAGACATACGTACTGGAAAAAGATAACCGCTGGATAAACCTCTCCTTAAAATTATGGTTAAGGGTCCTTACCAGGAGTGACTTGCTGGAGGAAATGAAGATATTAAGATGGTGCTCACATGATCTTGATTTCCCCCGAGCAAGCTGGATAAAACATTTAAAGATTGGGCCAAACATGGCCTTACTTCATATTGCACATTTTTCAGCAAAGGAACCATGTTTGATTTTCAAACACTAAAAAAACGATATGGATTGAATAACGGTGATGTCTACAGGTACGCCATTACTTAAATAGTTCCCTGTCAGACAGCCAGAAGGCCCTTGAAAACGCTTTAATAGTTTTCACCAGTGCATACACATCCGACACAGGGATGAAAGTAATCTCAAAACTTTACCAAGCTCTTCAAGATATTAAAAAGGAAAATACTTTCTATATAAAACACAAATGGGAAAACGAAACAAAAAAAACCATCCCTGACGAAGTCTGGACAAATTACTGTACTTTTCAATGGAAGATCTCGAGCTCAGGCACCTACAGAATGTTTAGTTGGAAGATGCTGAGCAGGTACTTTTTCAGCCCTGCTCAGTCATCACATCATCTAGGGCCCCCCAGCTGCTGGAGGAAATGTGGTTCTCAGTTAGCACATCACTACCATTTGTTTTGGGCTTGCCCTTTAATAGTAACTTTTTGGCAAAAGATCCATATTGAAATAATACTACAGGAAGAAATCCCTTTAAACTGGGACGAATTTCTATTTGGGCTCGTACATTCAATCCCCACAAACTCCAAGACAAAACAGTTATTTGGAATTCTTACTGTTGCAGCAAAAAAAGCAATAACTAGAAAATGGCTCAAAGCGGATATCCCTTCTCTTGACAACTGGTACGACAAAATCCATAAAATCTATGTTATGGAAAGAATCACCTTCTCAATGAGGCTTCAGGAAAAAACATTTGAAGAAATATGGAAAAAGTGGAGAATTTACATATCCCAAAGACGACCATCCCTTGTTTGACTGTTTCTATACACCGATTGAATGTACAGTATATGTACAGGGGAAGACTAAATACATAGAAGGGTAATCACAGGACAAGACACAGCTGGGCAGGGGAGGCAGAAACACAGGGCAACAGGTGAACACAATCAGACACACCAGGGAAACTAAAGACAGGAAGGCGAACACAGGAAGTAGGACCAGACAAGACACAAGGAGGAAAACATTTCAAAATAAAAAGGTGTAAAATGAAAACAACAATCCAAAACCATGACAGAACCCCCCCCCCTTGTCGTAGAAGAGGGGAAGTAGAGAAGTGAGTGTGACAGTGCTCTCTGGCCAGAATTCTTGTTTGTTGCCAGGGGATCAATACTTATTTCCCACAGTTAAATGCAAATCAATTGTTATCTTTTATATGATTTTCTTTTTGATATTCTTACTGGCAAGGGATCCACTGTATGTAAGCAGAAACTCCAAAATATGTAGTAGTAAAACAAATGGGGAAACAATAGGGCTAAGGATAACAGCAACCAGAAACTTGTTCACCAGGAAACAAATTGTTTTTCTTATGTAAAAGCATGACAATGTCGGTAATGTACAGTGAATCTTGACTTCTTTGTTTGGAATAAAAGTACAACCTCTTCCAGAAGCTCTGGAGAATGTGGCGCGTTGTGGCGCGTTCGCATGCTGATTGGCAGCACAAATAATATAAAAACCTTTTCAAATTTCTGAAAGGTTTTTATATTATTTGACATTTCGCTATGACAGAGTGGACATGTTAAGCTTGACAACATCCAACTACACACATAATATGATTACAATTTCGAAATATATGTTAAAAAACGTACTTTGCAACTAGCCAATGTCTCAGCCTCCATTGAGGAAGGACAAAATGGTGGTAGTGATGTCACTGAAAACATCAGAGGGTTTTTTAATGACAGGGTGACAGCAAATGTCAGGGACACATGCAAAATGTTCAATATTATTATGAAAATAGGATATGATCAAAATGACTCGTTTTATCACTTAACTCGTTATGGACAATAAAACATTATCATTTTTTTTTTTAAATGTAGTATGATTTAACCACTTATTACACACACTGTAGTTAGCAGAGTAGTGTGTGGGGACATGCCAAAATCACGTACATCCACTCCCCCCTCACCTGTGTCTTGTTGGTTTGATTAGTCTGGGTGTATTTAGGCTCTGTTTTTCCTGTTTGTTTGGGGAGATCCTTGTGGCTGCTGACTGTGTTCAGGGAGGACAGTCATATTGAGGCTGTGAATCATGTGCCCATGAGGAATAAATGCCCACACCGGGTTATATTTGAACTCTCTGCCTCTGCCTCCTTGCTTGGTCAAGCCGCTCAACGGTCAGCTTCACAATTTTATAAGATATAAAATGAAGGAAACAAACTTCAGAGACTTATCATTGTACTGATATGTGTGAAAATGTTGGCCTTTTATAATAAGACCTCAGGGTTTCATTATTCTGCTACATTTTCATGATAACTGAGTGATTCTGAAGGGGACACCAAAGTGACTATAGTGATATTGACACGGCTGCATGGCATTTTAAAAAAAATTTTTTTTAAATGTACTGCAGCTTGTTCATGGATTTAATTTTTTTTTTAGTAAAGTCAAAAATATACATTCTTGTATTGATTGATGCATTCCAGACTTAAAATATTTCATCTTTTTCATACATTGTGACTTTAAAAAACTAATAAGAATGTTAATGAGGCGAAATATTCTCCAGTGTTTCTGAGAAAGGTTTTGAACATTTAATTCCCATCATGAAAGAAGAGCTTTCCTGTTGATTTTACTGTCATGCCATTGTCATGACACAGGGATGTGTTGCTTGGTGAACAAGTTTGAAGTTATGTTGTTTGACGGAGTGAATACGGTGGCCGACAGGTGCAAACACGCTACAACGGCCCACAAATAGTTCCATAGGTCTGAAATAAAACGAGTTAGATATAAAAAAAAAACAAATGTGCCAAAAACACATGCAAATGAAGAAACATCTTCAACCAATTATAAACAACACATGCGCAGCATTTAGAAAACATTCACCAACTTGAGGAAACATGCTCAGCGTTTTCTAAAAAGCACTGCATAAAGTACAAAAGGCTGCAAAAAGCTCAAAACACAAATTAATTAATTTCCTTCTGACAGAAATGTAGAAAAGTATTGCATTTTTTCCATTGTCAATAACTCAGCTTGAACAGTGATGATAACAATGACATCATCACATACAAAGCATTTCATTACTATTGTAATTATGTTATAGGAACCATGCACTAAGAAATTCATATTGTACGTTCCTTTTGTTTGCCAAAAGTGCATGGTAGGCAAATCTGTATGTTTACATAGATGCTATGATAAATAAATACAATTGAATCCATACCTTTTATGTACTTTTCACTTCCGTATTAATCTTTACTTTTCTGTTATGTGCTGCTGAAGGGTATCTCTACATATGTATCATTATTCATGTTATGCCCATACATTTAAAAAATATAGAGTGTAAAATAAAGTGCTTACACTTGGTCATTTGTTACTTGAAAGTTGACTTATGCATTCGCATGTTTTTCTAACGTTCAGTTAAGGGTCTGAATACGTGTGCGTGATTTCCTAAACTGGGGAAAACATGTCAGTTTAATTCTCCTTCTTGAGTAGCTTCACTTTAACAAACATTTTGACTGACAGCTGAGTTTACAGTAATGTGTCCATCCTCTGACACACCCTCATAGCTTTCTATAAAGCGTGAGGATCTGAGAACCTGCTGCATCGAGCATCACAGTCAGCTACAGCAGGTAAGCTCCACTGATCCTCTTCTCAGTATTTGTGTTCTTGTATATCATTTAGAACGTATGTATACCAAACCTTTTCCTTCACCACCAAACACTTTTCAGATTTTGACTTTCAGATTTGAGGTTTATCTGCAGAGGACCACCGTCATGACTCCAGTTTTGCTTTTCGTCCTCTTCCTCTCTTTGTCGGCCATTCCTCCGGTAAGTCTGACTCTTTCATGTTAACACAAACAATTGCTGTGGCATTGGACAAACATCAACTTTTTTGTAATAAATTTAAAAAAGAAAAAATGCCATGATTACTTTTATTGGTATGAATTGAAATGGAATAAAAAGAATATATTTTATATTTTGCAATGGTGTGCATTTGTGTTGCAGGGTGCTACTGATAACGGAGAAAGACGTGAGTTGAAAATGAAGAATTCATTTAACAGTGGCATTTTTTTGTTCCTTCTTAGTTTCTCTTGATTCACATCTGACATTTGAAATGATTAACAGGCTGAACTTGTCACAGTCTGCTTTCTCACTCACCTATTTTCTGCATTATCATTCCTTAGTCACCTGGTAGTCACACCCTGTCTCTCTCTCTCACTCTGTTACACCCATCAGCTCCATTAGTATTTTAGGCCCACTCACCTTCACCTCAGTGCCAGATCGTACTTCGCAGCATGCTGTCTTTCCCGCACTACTCCTCAGATTGCTCTCCCGGTTTCGACCCCTGCCCTGTCCCCTGACCAGCCTGCCTCGCCTGCTCCCTGACCCGTTTCTGTGCCTACGACTCCCGTCCTGCGGTCTCCTGGAACCCTCGCCTGTCCCCGACCAGCCCTTTGCCTACTATCTGCCGTGTTGTCTCCTACCGGCCTATAGACTCTAATAAAGCTGGTTACCGACTATCTCTGGTTTTCCCGTGTTCTGCATTTGGGTCCTCAGCTCGTTTGTGACAGAACTTGCTGTAATACTTTGTTGTATCATTGGTTTTCTCTGTTTGTTTGTTCTTTCAGAAGAGTTTCTGGACGCCTCTGATATCATCGAGAGAGCTAATGCTAACATAAGTAAGACACAAGTTTTATATTTTCTAAACAAAATGTCAGACATTTATTACAAATTTTCCCTGACATCTGATGGTTCCAGCTTCTTAAATGTGAGAATTTTTTTTTTTATAGTTGGTCAGACGTGCTTGTACGTTTTCTAACTTCTAAAAATTATTTTTCCAGTGTTTTCTTAAATATTGATCAACAATGGAAAGAAACCCATAGCCTTAACCCATTGGTCAATGTCAATCAAATTGTACCACTCCATACTCCTGGTACGGATATTCATGAACATGTCTGTTTGACTTATTGTTCTGCAGCAACGCGCCTGGTCGACGGCGACATTGCGCCAAATTTAAGAAGGAATGCAGATCCCTGCACGGCTACAGGCTGCAAATGGCCCAAATATAGAAGATACGTCTACGTACCCATCTACATCTCCACCAGATACAGTAAATTCACTTTTGAGCCCTAAAATGTAATCTAAATGTGAGATTTTATGCTGGAAGGCAGACCAGGTTTGGCGAGAACACTGCTCAGCACCCTGTTCTTTGTTTCTGCAGCCAACACAGAGCGCAACATCCTCATCCGAGCCCTGCTGACCTTCCACGCATCCACCTGCATTCGCTTTGTCTGGAGGAACAGACATCAAAATTACCTCTACTTCTACTCTGGATCTGGGTAAGAACACACATACAGTAGTAAGACAATTACGGGTACCTTTTGTTTGAGTACAGTACTTGAGTAAATTAGTTACTTTCTGTCAATTCGGAATGTAAAAAAACAACTGATCCCCTTTGCTAGTTAAAGTTGAAATTTCCCAAACAACACAAGAGGTCAGGAATGTATCAACAATACCTATTCTTATTTTCGTATTTTCTCTGTGTCTGTGTGTGTGACAGGTGTTGGTCCTACCTGGGCCGACAGAGTAGAGGACAGCTTGTCTCCCTGCAGAAAAATGGTTGTTTGTACACAGCCTCAGTGCAGCACGAGGTTCTCCACGCTCTGGGCTTCCACCACGAGCAAGTCCGCTCCGACAGAGACAGCTACGTCTCCATCCTCTACCAGAACATTAAGCCAGGTCAGCTCACACACAAACGCTCTTATTTACAGTCCTGTATGTGTGTGTTGTATAAAAAAGACGAGATCTACAGAGAGGTGAGTATAAAGTGTATGCCTCTTGACTGAAAATCCACCAACATCAAAGTCATTGCCATAATAGCAGCTCTGGAGGGTCTTTCCCATTTCCCAGTTTGAACATCCTCCATCCCACTTGAAAAAGGCCCTTTCTTGTGTTTAGTGTTTTGGCATGCTAACATCTGATAATTACAAGTCGACACAAAGGAAATCTGAGACTGGGGAAGGTGTTAGCTCTGCAGAGATATGTATTGGACACATTTGAGTTGTTATCTGATGATGGCACTACATTGAAATAATTACAATATATGATCTGGGAATGTTGTGCCAATCCATCTTTTAGATGTTAGGAAACACCAAATATATTGGGCAACCTCCTGTGGGCATGAATAGAATGTCTGTATTAAATCCATCCAATAGTTACTAATACAATAAAAGGGTTATTAATACAATAAAGGGGTTGGCTTTTAAGTCTACCAGCAAGCTTTTAAGCAAGTTTTGTTTACACATTTTCAATCCATTGTTTATAAAAATGCAAAAATGTACCGCTGTTCTCAAATATCAATGGTCTCTTGTTCTCTCTCTGCAGGAAAAACACATAACTTTGTGAAGCGGCAAACTAACAACTTGGGTACTCCCTACGACTATGACTCTGTCATGCACTACGGAAAGTGAGTGTTTGTGTGAGTGCGTGTATGTATGTATGTTCAAATGTGATGTCAGTCAAGGAACAAGACTACTCAAATGTTCGTAGTTGTAAAAATATTATTTTACATGTAAAAGTCCTGCATTTAAAATCAAACATTTAATGATCATTGATACATTTTTATTTCAAGTTAGGGTATTGTGAAGTTAAATTGCATCCAATATTTAATTAAATCAGTTTTAAGTCTTACATCTAACTTGCCTAGTGCTGTAGAACCTGTATTAGGTTGCCTAAAACAGCTCACAAACGACTCCACATTACAACATCATTTGTGAGTCAGAAACAAGTGTCTGTGTGCTTGTGATGTGTGTGTGCAGCTCTGTTTGCCAAACATGTTGTCTTCTTTTGATCCTGAAGATACACCTTCAGCAAAAACAGGCAACCAACCATCCTCGCTAAGAGCAATCCGAGTATTAACCTTGGGACTGCTCGTACGATGACCAAGAATGACATTGCCCGTGTCAACAAGCTTTACCGATGTTAATGTAAGTGGGAAATAATGCTATAATCTCCAAAACTGCGGGAAACTTTAACACAGAGGATACATTAAACTACTAATACAGCTGTCACAGCAGAACAAGAAAAAAGTGGTTTGAAATATTATTTATCTGAATCTCATTGTTTTTTTTCCTCACCAGCAACGGAAGGAAAAAGTCGGCCTCGAGATACTTCAATCCCCCGGCTTCTTATGATTCAACAGATCTGCTGTTTAACAGTGGCTAGCTTTCTGCTGAGGTCTATCAATCTAGATGGCTCAGCCTTTCTTTCAATCAATGGTTAATGGGTTTAAATCTAACACTCACTTTACTGATTTTGAAATATACACTTTAGTTTGATGAAAAACATGTTGATGTAATGAAATTGCTGATCCATACTGATGATTTGAATGACTTTGTATTTATCTTTGCAATGAAGTTAGCAATTTGCTCAATAAATATTCTGAAAAAAAAGATTTTTTAAATGTATTTTTATTATAAATTAGGCTGTAATTACTCTCACTTTGATCGATGGATGAAATGCAGAAGAAGGGGTTTTTGTAGGTTTAGTCATACAGTGCATCAACACAAAAATATAAATGAATATCATTATTCAATCAAGGGGCTTACTTTTAAAAAGATAACGTTCAGAGCAGAGCAGTGTGTGTATAATATATCACTCAGTATAACAGGCCTACATTACTCTCTGTATTTGTATGCTTTAGTTTAGTAGAATCTACAAACAAAGAGTCAACATGTTTCTAAGACCATTTAGTGCTTCACATAATAAAATACACAACGGCTGTAGCCTGATTATATGCTTTAGGAGCTGTAGGTGTGTGTGGTACAGTGTGTAGGTGTGTGTGTTGTACAGTGCGTAGATGCGGCGGACATACGGGTCTCAGTTGGTTGGTGTCCTATGCTTACTTCTAATACTTGTACAAGTACATAAAAATATGGGCCAAAATACAACTTTTGGCCCATATTTGCAATTCCACATATCAGCGACCAGAGAGGGGGGGGGGGGATATAGCCAGTCTCTGATTGTGTTACGTTATTATGAGAGTGCTCTCATACTTGTTTGATTCTGAAATTGTATATATGTATATAAATATATATAAATATATGTGTGTGTATATGTCCGCATCTGTAGCCTGTTATTGTTGTCATGAACACATCTGTCCATCAGACAGCTGAGTGCTGCTGTGCCTCCTGTCATCATTAATGGACGTCTCTTTAAAATGACCGCTCAGAGGAGAGGATTTCTCATTTCTCTAACCGCCTGCTGCTTCCCCTCCTCTCTCCTCGGTTCCCCTCCTCAGTCCTCTGCTCGCATCTCCTGTGGGCGGGACTAAGTCTCGAGGTTAGGATTCGAGATGGGGAAATTAGAGTATTGAGAAACCTCTAGTGGCGTTTTCTCCTGGAGGCCAAGGGAAACCAGGATTCCCCTGAGTGAAACAGCGCCCCTCTAGATGTTATGGTGAAACAGTAGATTGCACTCTGTTGCGAGAGGAGGATAGCCGAAATTGGCTTCCCTTGGTGAAAAAAAGTGAGGGATTGACCAATCAGATGAGGCTCACGTCATGCCTCACAATCCAATCAAATCACATCAACTTCAGTTCGTACTGTAACTGTCATCACCGCCCTTAAAAAGTAGCAAGCAACTGAAGCAAGTGCAATTATGGAGGGTGGAGATTTGGAGTATTTCATCAAAAATAATTTTACTAAACTTCCGCTACAGCAGCAACTAAAAATAAAATTTGATGACAGGCCAATGCCCAAACTGGAGCTGTGTACAGAGAGGAAAAAAGGAGCGAATCAGAAGTAAAACTTTAAATAATAAACAGCGGATTTCTAACATTTGACATTTCATGTGGCCGGACTGGGTCAGTTTCCAGGACTGAATTTTAGTCCCAGTCCGCCCCTGGTGATGCCCCTGCACAACATAAAGAATAGAGGGCAGTTTCAGTTTACTTGACATTTGTTTCTTGTAAATGGTTCATTTGTTTCTAATCTGCAATTTGCTTGTGTGTTTGTGTTTACATTATTAAACAAACAATTTCAATGTGATTACACATTGTCTCCGCATCGAAAAGTGTTAGAACGACTACAAACATGCCCAACTACACATGCAAAATTCCAGAGGTGGGGACTCGAGTCACATAACTTGACTCGAGTCACATGGCTTGACCCGAGTCCCCCTTCTCGGCTCCTGCTTTGCCCCGGGATGTCCGTCTGAGTCCCTCCTCCGGTACCCCTCCACCCACCATATTGGACGTTGTTGACTTTGTTTAGTTTTTCTCGGGACGTCTGGGATCCGTCCTTGAGGGGGGGTAATGTCACGATCTGTCTGTGTTTTGTTTTGTTTTTTTGTCTTTGGTTTCCTGTTTTTATTTTGAAAAGTGTTCACCCCCTGTCTTGCCTGTTGCTTTCTGTCTGTGTTCCCTCCTGTCTGATTACCCGATTGTGTTCAGCTTGTGCCCCTGTGTTTTCTCCTCCCTCCTCACCTGTCTCTTGTTTCTTTGATTAGTCTTGTGTGTATTTAAGTTCTGGTTTTTCTGTCGTCTTTGTTAGTTCCTTGTTTGTCTGTGACTGTGTTCACGGGTAGTGTTACATTACATTACATTACACAGTGTTCTGTTTTTCACCGTGTAAAACCTTGAAATAAAGGTATTTCCTGTGTAATCTGCATTTGGGTCCTGCCTGCTTCACTCAACCCCTGACACTCTTCTTAAACCCATATAACAAGATGTCAGATCAAAGGTGTCTCTCCACAGTAAAGCTCAGGGCAGCATGGAAGACGGATATGGGCCTTCCCCTTCCAGTAGATAAATGGACTTCTATACTTAAACTGGTTAATTCAACTTCTCTATGTGCTTAATTCAGTTCAAAGTGGTACATATAGCTCATATTTCAAAAGTCAAACTATCCAAAATATATCCTGATGTTAGTCCCTACTTTGATAAATGCCAAAATAATGAAGCCTCTCTCATTCATATGTACTGCTCCTGTCTCCGCCTAAGCATGTAGTGGACGGAGATTTTCCAAACTCTATCCCAAGTGTTCAGTATTGAACTGGATCCAAATCCTCTGGCTGCCCTATTTGGGGTAACAGGAAAGGAGATGTGTTTAACTGCACAACGGCAGCGATGTCCTGTATGAAACTTGAAAAGATCAGATACTACTTCTATACTTCTATACTCATGTGTGTATATGCATTTGTTTTACATATACTCATCCAACAATAACAATAACAACAACAATCACTGGCAGTGAATGTCAGGGATTACTTCAGTCGTTGTTATTGTTTGTTTGTGTTTTTCTTGTTTTGTTTTTCTTATTTCTCCTTTTGTACATACAATCAGCACATACCATTATCAACCAGCACAAGGTAAAATATTTGCATTTAGATTTAATACTGTTTCTTCAACCCAAAATGGCTGACAGCGGAGGAGAAATTAATTTGTAGAAGCTTGCAAGCCTGTCGGAGCCGGGGAAAGGGTTTGTTCGCCACTTTCAGTTCACTACTTACGAGCTTTACCCTTGGCTCACAGCCACCGAGGACTACCACACATTGTATTGCTGGGAATGCCTGATATTTGATACTGAAAAAAGTGGTGTTTGTGCCATAGAGGGTTTGTAAACTTGAGTTGTCTAACCAAGGCAGCGGCGAGACACCATAGCACGCCTGGACACTTATGGTGCGTTTCCACTGCAGGCCTCGCTCGGCCTCGCTCGGTTTGGTTAGGCCTTATTAGGCCCGGCTCACTTTAATCAGGGCTGCCAATACACACGCATTGAGCGTGAGAGTCACGCAATTAACCCATATCTCACGCACTCACGCCACACTTGCCTTTTCTCACGCTAAGTTTTCATCCAAAATAATGTATATAAATACACAAATAAAGTGAAGGAACAGCAAACCGAGCGGTCTACGAAATGAGACGGTCTTCTGGCTTAGTTCAGTAAGTAACGATATTGGGAGATTCTGATTTCACGGATCAATAACTCATGAACAAAACGTTATTCAGACACAAATTACGTCTCCTAAGTACCGTGGTAAGGTTGACAACGAACTACAATCATATTTTGATCAAAAAAGCCAATACGCGCCATCCTCCGAGCTGGACACATTACATTAGTCTCTATCCGCAGCCGGAGAAGAAACGAGTGCTCAGGGACCGTCTGCAAAGTGCAACCCTGAAAAAAGAGAATACAATAATCACTATTATACAGCTTATTACTACCAAACTCACTACACACATCAATAGTCTCCTGGTGGTCATACTACAGCAGAGAGTTTGGAAGAATATGCTTTTGAATAATTTTGGGGAATATTATAATGTAAATCTTCAATAAATATGGCATCATCTTAAATAACTTTACTATTATACAGTATATTTCTACCAAAACTCACTATTTGCATTGTTGTTGTTAGCATCTGGTTAGCTTAACGGATATTAGAAGCTGTTTCTAAAACAAGGAAAGGGAGAGCTCTGTCCAGTCAGACTGAGAGAGAGAACCATGATTTTATGGGGCCAGAAAAACTGTGAATTAGGACCCGCTAGCCGGTAGGCCTACTAGGCCAAGTGGAAACGCAACCAAAAACGGGCTCGGCACGCTTAAAGCGCTACCCACTGCAGTGGAAACGCGCCATTACAAGCAACGGTGCATTTGAAACTTTTTTCTTTTTTTTTAGTCAGTTTATTGAACATGTCAGAAACAAAAACATACAACAATAATATATATATATATATATATATTATTCTTTTTCCCCTTTTTTTTTCTCACTCAATGAATAATTATACAAAGTACACAAACTTTTGGGGAAACCCGAGTGATCTACAGCTTAACGAAGTACGCAGGGAGATGGAGCTCAACAATGGTGTTTCCAGAAATACTACTGGACATACTCGTCTTTCCGCATTAGCCTCCACAGCGATAGATAATATTATAATTTGAAATGTAACGTAATTCAACTCTTCTTGAGGAAAG